>JAHLJT010009419.1:130667635-131081943 GCA_031308135.1 Acheta domesticus
CAATGTATTGGAATTGTTATTATATTATTATTATTATTATTATTATTATTATTATTATTGTTATTATATTTTACCTCCTGCCGAAACTGAAACCGACCTACTCGAAAGCGTGTTCTCTTATTTCTGATAATTAAATTACAACAGCGTTATTATTCAATAAAATGCTTCAATTTAAAAAAAACAACTTATTTTTGGAATTACAAGTTTTAGAAGAAGAGACAGGAATGCAACTTTCAATATTGCTACATCAACATTAGTTTTAAAAGTTGTAAAGAGAATCACGATCGAGATAGGATTTAACACTCAGAAATCACACCTAATTAAGTCATCTTAAAACTTAAGAGAAGTTTAACATGAACACTGAGACCCATCCCGCCCAATGTATTAAATCGCAAACTATCGCAAACTATCACTAGCACGTTTTTAGTGCGATTATTCTGCAGAGAATAATACTGAACTAATGAATATTAACGTTTCCTAAAAGAAATCCGAAGTTATAATGAGTAATAATTATTTTTTTAGTATTAATCTTAGTTGAATGCATAAAGAAATATAAAAGCAAAGAAATTTAGAGTAAATTTGTGGAGGCCATGCCTTCATTTTATTAAAATAGAATTTACCGCGACGCGGTTTCACGAAACTCGGAAACATCTGCTGTAAACACGGTGTTTACGTTTATTATTGCTCATCTCTTTTCCTCCTCGTTTCCTCGCTCTCTTTACTCTGCGCAGCGTCTCCCTTTGCGTCGCTCTGCCCTGGCTTGCTCGTCGCGACGCCTCGTAGGCCTGACTTCTAACGGCCGACGCGACGGCGCGGCGGCGGCGGCGGCGGCGCGTTCGGGCTGCACGGTGCCCTCGCCCGGGGGACTGGGGACGAGTGTGGGGACGTTGACGGGGACACGGGAAGGGTGGAGCGGGGACCGCGGCGGGGCGAGGGTTCGGACGAGCACGTCAGAGGCCGTCTGCCCGCCTCGCTCAAAGGGAAAAACGGCGCTAGCACGTGATTGGCGCATCGTGCAGGCGCAAGTGCCAGCCCCTCCCCGTCTTCGGTCTTCAAACAGGAACTCGTTCTCCCAGTAGGTTTGTGAGGGCAACGGTGGTGAAGGATGTTTAGGGAGAGTGTAGTACTTCTGATGCATCAGTAACTGTTTAGTTGAGACTCGCTTCAATACATGGTGTTATGAACCCATGAGTTTCGCTGAATTTGAAACACGTTTATGGTATTCTCGGAACCACCAAGTTCGTTGGCGTCCAAAGAAGGCGCATTCGGCCATTGTGGGAATTATCACCTGCAGTATGTTACAGTAGATGAATTGGAATTTTCTCCTTTTACAGAGAACACATGGAGAGTAAACTAACTTTTTCCATGACACCTGCTTTAAATAATAAACAATTGCTTCTGGTTATTTTAATATCTGGGAAGATCAGGCCCTTTGATTTCAAGACAGACATACAGCAAAAATTAAATTTATTATGTCATGACTGAGAAATTTTATTAACATTGTTGTCACTATTTACATATTTCACCGATCAATGTTTCGAAGGACCATTAGCCTTCATCATTGCGATGTAATAAAAACATAAAAATGATATCAATTATATTAATTACACAATATTTGAAATTGAGGAAATGATTAATAGCATTTAACTTAATTACTTAAACTTAATTTTGACTTAAAATAGTAGAAGACAATAAGCAACCTGAAACAATTTATAGAAATATTGTCATAAGATATTCAAACATATAACACATTGTGGTAAATTGTGTTTCTGGTTATTACAGACACCACGTAAAAAAACGTTACATAAATTATTCAAATTTACATTAAGACATTCAGTAGCAGTCGAGAAATTAGTCTTTCATCTTGTTTTGTTGTCAGGATACATGAATTCCAGGTGTGATGTGTGATGGCTTAAGAACAATTATTTTAAAAATTCAGTGAATGATCCTCCAAATAGGAAGCAAATTAAATGCGGTGGCGATGGATTTGTGTAAAGATTATTCATTTGAGTTCCGAAGTCAGCATGTTCGAAAACTATACTTACGGAGACAAATTCAACGTAAATGTCTTAATTTTGTATCCTGAGACTTCTGCGCTGCTCATGACGCTGCTACATGAAGTGCTTGTCTGTCCTGTCCCGGGCTGGCAAGCGTTCCTCGGCGCCCCGTCCGCCGGCCTCTCCGCCGGTGCTGCCTGCGTTTTTCCCGGCGCTCGTGCCCTCGACGCCTTTGTCCGTCCTCGTCGACCCGAGGGCTGCGCTGGCACGTTCGCTTGAAGCCCCCCCCCCGCCCGGCCCTGACACTTCTCTCCTTCTCCCGCCCTTCCCTGCCACCCATTCCTCTGCTCCCGTCCCTCCGTCCCCTCCATGCTCTCCTCACTTCCGTTCCCTCCATGTTTCCAACCCCTCCATCCTTTCCATCCGTCAATGCACTCCACCCTTCCATCCCGTGTACCCAGCCCCTCTACCCTTCCATCCACTCCACTCTTCCACCCCCCATCCTTCCAACCCCTCCATCCCTCCACTCTTCCATTCACTCCGCCCTTCCACACCGTCTACCCATCCCCTCCACCCTTCCATACCCTCCAACCTGCTCACCCTCCACTCGCCCCATCCATCTACATTATCCCACCCCTGCTCTACTACGCCCACACCTCCGCCCGCCACTTCCCACCCCTTCATTACTGGCTACTCTCCCTCTCCCGATATCCCTTCATCCCTGCCACATCTCTTCTCCCAGCCCCTTCCGCCAATTCCAGCACTCCTCCTCACTCTCTCCCCTCTCCCCACTCGCCGGCCTCCTCTCCTCTTATCTCTTGTGTTCACCTCGCACTCCTCCTACTCACCTCGTTCCTTTTCGACGGCTTGTCCCCTTCCGTCACCGTCTCCTTACGTGGCACCCACCTTCAGCTTCGTCTCCTAAGTGCTCCATCCCACTTTGTTCCCCTCCCCGTTCCACTTGTTCCCTAGGTCCCTTTCCGCTCCACTGCTCCCTGCCACCTAACTTCCCCCACCCGCTCACGTCGCCCCACTCTAACGTCACTCCCCCCTCCTACGTCGCGCTCCGCTGCTTGTCGCCCTTGCCTACGCGGCTCCCGCGCTCCGCGCCCTCTCTTGCGACCTACATATTCCCTTCACGTTCTGTCAACCTCTGCGACCTTGTAGCGCCCGCCCTCACATTCTTTAGACTTTCGTGGCTTTCCTTCCATGTCTTTCCCTTCGCGGACCACGTTCCCGTTTACTCCTATTGCTTGACATTCTTACCATTTGTTCACATCTGTCGTCTGGTCAATATTGCAGTGCTCTTCAAGACAATGGGACCATCGCTGTTTCTTTCATTGTTCAACGCGTTAGGAACTCTTTCGCCTTCTTGTACCCTGGTCACGCAAGCGCTGGAAATCGTATAAGTTGCGATTGGTGCCATTATTCTCAACTTGACCGCGTAATTTATCTGAGTGAACGTTTAGATGAAGACGGTTAACATTATTAATTCTGCGGACTATTCTGTGTCTCACATACAATTCATGTAAGATGGTTTGACTCGTGAAGATTTCCATTCTTTTTCTTTCGTTTTATTTCCATTAGTGTTATTTCTGTGTACTTCTCACGAATATCTCGGCTTTCTCTTTGAATATCGCGCAATTGTTTCGTTTATCGTGTCAATCGCTGGAAATATATCTATCTAAATATTTTATTTACTAATAACTCAATTATAAAACAGTTTATACACTTGAATTAAAACTTTTACATAGGCATTTGAAATATTTGCTGAAGTGCACTCGGATAAATTTTGAATTGTGATTAACATTATTGTATGTAGCAAAACAAATCAATTATGTTAGGGTAATGTCTCAGTGTTGCCGAGATTCATTCTTACTTTGATTATATGTTACCCCAATGCCCGTTACCAATTTGAAACATTTATTACAATTGTTTTAGTTTTTTTTGTGAAAAGACCTGGTGTCTGTGATAATCGTACTCGGGAGATAATGAGCAAACGCACCTCATGAGAATGTTGCAATACTCAAATGTCCTCCAATCGCCGAAGGTTTTAAATCGGAGGTTGTAAATTAAGAGGATCGATTCTCACAATTTTTCTTCTTTTATCGTACTTTGATTATATGTCATATTTCACTGAGAATGGGCTCATCAGACACTGCTCATATTACTTTCCCCTTCACTTGCCCAGCTTTCCCTCGTAGCGGATGTGGTGATAGGAGCCAATGGAGCGTCACGTACGATGTGAGCGTCAATGACAGCGCCGCCAGCAGAAGCGAGTAAGTGAGTACGGGGCGAGAATATGGCAAGAGCTTCGGAGCTCCAACGGGGACTGCCGGGCGCAGATTTTATCGGCAATCTCCCACTCTGGCCAGCCGCCGCCGCGGGCAACCGCCGCCTCTTTGATCCCGGTCGACCCCCTCCCGCCATGTGGCCGCCAAACGCCTCTCCTCCCCATTGCTCCCCTCCCCCATCGCTCCTTTTCCCCGCCGCTCCCCTCCCCTGACGTCCTCACCGCTCCCCCACTGCTCTCCCCGCCGCTCCCAACCCTGCCGCTCCTCTCCCCTGCCACACCCCTCCTCCACGGCTCCCCTCACCGTCTCCCCTCCCCCACCTCTCGCATGCTCCAGTACCCCCACCGCTGCCTTTTCCCCCGTCATTCCCCACCCCTACTGATCCCCCATATCTCCCATCCTCATTGCTCTCCTCTCCTGTTACTCTTTCCATATTGTTCTCCTCCCCAGTCGCTCACCTTCCCCGTCGCTTCTCTACCCTTTTGCTCCCCTCTTCTGCCGCTCCTCTTCTTTGTTGCCCCTCTCCTTTGTTGCTCCTCTCCTTTATCGTTCCACTCTCCCAGTATTCACTTCCCACCATTCCCTTCTCCATCCCTCCCTTTACCTGACACTCCCCTCTTCTGTTGCTCCCCTTCTACCGCTTCCCCATGTTGCTTTGTAACCTACGGCTCCTCTTCCTTTCCACTCCCATCTTCCACCAGAGAGTAAAGATGTTTAGTCTATGCTTCCACCATTCCCCGCTATCGCATCCTCTGTCTCCCAACTCTCCGGTTCTGGCTTGGCGCTCCGTTGCCGGTAAGCGTCGCCCTCGTGGGGCGGGTGGGAGGGGGAATCTGACCCGGAAAGAAGGCCCGCCTCATTAATGACGGACGCCGCGCCGCGCCGCGCCATGCTGCACCGCCCGGGGGAGCGACGGAAATCCGCCCACGCGGCCGGCGTTGTGTTGCCCGCCGATTAGAGGGTGGGCGTAATTGTGGCCGGTAAATGAAAGAGATGGCGTTCCTTTGAAACATATACACAGCGCCATTTGGGAGAATGAAAGATGTCGCTTTGGTTAATTTCCTCGAAAGTGCTTGAATGTGATTATTTATGCTTAAGTTGGTTAAGTTTCTTGAATAATTTGATTCAGATTTATTTTATAATTTAATTTTACTATTAATCGTAGTTTCGTAGTTCGGTTAATTTATTTAGTAAATAAACTGATTCGCTTAATTGTTTCTTCCAGTGTGTGGCTATTATTGTGTTTATTAAATAAACATACGTTACCAGTTAAGTTAGGGGAATGATTGAAAAAAAAATTAAAAATTCGAGTACTACTCGATGAATTGGACCTCGTACATTGGAATGTCATTCAGTTGAACCATTTGTCAAAAAATATTCATCTCGTCATAATACGAGATTATTAGCAACATCTTAAGATTTTTATAATTCTGTTTACAAAATTTCATTTTTTGAAAGTTTTTGACAAAGTTAATCTCATTTTTAGACTGATTTTAACACAGTTTTTTGAAGTGTCAGGAACTGTTAAATATAGATATATATATATATATATAGAAATTCAATTATTATAATATCTTCAATTATTATTTTGGATATTTCATTTAAATGGATACTGACTTCGGGTTCTTTGGTCTGCAATTGCGAAAAAAAATGACTTGGAACCGAAACGCTGGAGAAAATAATCTGTTTTCAAATTTTCTTTAATTAATATTTTCCCTACATTGGGAACCTTCTTTATTTTATTGTCGTTAACGGTTATGTTTTTATCTTCTCGAAAATACTAGTTTAATATATCGTTCAGTAATTTGATATTTGACGATTTTACCTAACTCTGAAGACTACCTTGACGCCAGCTTGCTGTCAGGATATGTAACGTAGTTACAGTTTCCACGAAAGTACTGTACGTCGTAGTTCGAGCGACACTACCGCAGTGGGTTGGTTAGGAAAACATTATCATAAACCTAAACCCTCCCCTAATCCTTCTACGTACTTCGGCGGAGGTTTTACCAACTTTGCACACTTAACTTACTTTACGAGAGCAGGATATGAGAACGGCAATGGGGTGATTTCACGAATGAGACTTCTCCCGTATGTACAGGAGCTATGACTTCCACTCATTAGCCTGGGAAGCGTTTCCTAGCGTTGTATGTTAACGTTCTGCAAAGATGTCCACAATCCTTTAATCATGCAAATTTTCAACCTCGTGGATATTCTAGCCCACTTTTTTTAAACCAGTTGCAATTACGAAAATAATTTTATGCTGGCAAAAAAAAGTTCATTTACCTCTCACTACCCTTTTCCCTCTCGTGGTTAGAAGCATTTCATACTCTTCCATGTATGGGAGAATGGAAACTAAAAATTAAGTACCTACTCGCGAAAATTGAAATTTACGAAACATACTAAGAAATGGTTATGAAAAACTTGTATCTTTTCAAAAATATTTAATATGCCCACGATAAGGAATAAAGTACAAAGGATTGCATTGAAAGAACAAAATTATTCGCTTTCTTTATGTCACTAAAAACGTGAGACCTGAGGTTCCACGGAACCGATATAATAGTACCACTGTCAATGAAATTTTGAAAAATTTAGGCAAGCATTGCGCGTCTTTGGAGATTTAAGATTTCTACTCTGAGCTCTGTGTGTCACTACCGGCACTTCTTAAAGTAAGTGGCCCATCGTCGAAACAAGTCTCTCAGCTACAACCTGCGCCGCTCGCGCAAACGGTTATGCAAACGGTTATCCCCCACCGCGCGCCGCCGCGCCGCGTTGTCGGGTGGGCCCTGGAAGAAGACGCGGCCGACAGCAGCCCATGAATTTAAAGGACCGTCGCGAAGGAGCTGCTTCCCGAGTCAGCGAGGAAACCGAAATAGCATTCGGAAACCGGCGAAGCGCCCGCTAGCGAGCGCGCAGCGGTGGAGGCGGCGGTGGCAGTGGACACAAGCGGCGGCGGCGGTGGGCTGAGAAGGTGCCGTGAGGGTGGCGGTTTCTTGGGTAAAGGCGGCGGCGGTGATGATGAAGGTAGTGGTGGTTGTGGTAGTGGTTGTGATAGGTGTTGTGGTGGGTGTTGTGGAGGGTGTTGTGGTGGGGGTCTTGGTGGGGGTGGGGTGGGGGTCGGGGTCATGGTGGGGGTTGAGGTATTGCTTGTGGTATGGGTTGTGGTGGGGGGTGTAGTATGCATTGTGGTGGTGCCGGTAATGGTGGTGGCAACGGCGGCAGAGAGCTGCGGGGCAGTGGCGGCGATGGCAGCGGAGATGGCGGCAGGCAGAGACCGCAGGAGTGGCGGTGGGTGGTGGTAGTGTCGACAGACGAAGGGAGGGGCGAACGGACGAGAGTCGAACCTAGGCGCTTCCATATACAGATCCCTCGTTCGGCGTGGAGCGGACGCTCGCTGAGCCTCTGCTGTTGAGTTGAAAGCGCGCGCTGAGCCGGGGTCGTAAAATGAACGCCATCAGAAATACATCTTATGCGGCAGCCTTCGCGGCCTCGCTTGCAGCCGTCTTCGGGCATTGCATCTCCTCATCTCGTCTCCCCCACCACCAGATGGACGATCCGTTTCTTCGCTCTATCAGGCTACTCATGACCCCTTTCTGGTCGCCTTATAGCTTGAGTGCGTATGATCTTCCTTTCAATTCTGCGTCAGAGCGTTGCAGTATCATATATGTAAAATTTTATATTTATTTACCTATTTATAATCTGATTGATGTTTTCTTGTTGCCCACTTCTTATTGAAGCCATAAAGTTGTGTCTCTGTATGATTCAATACCTTTCTGATATTATTTCATAGACCAATCACAATTTTGTTCTTTTGTTTTGATGAAGTGTAAGTTACATACTTTTCATTTAATTTTACGTAAATAATACGTAAAATTAACGTAAATAATCACTAATTTTTCTATTTCTTTCCTTCACTCCAACAAAATTTTAGTACGGAATTCATCTCCTTACACTTTATTCAATTATGTATTTCTTTAATTATTTACATTTTCAAGTTTGTTCGTCCGATATCATTTCCCTCAAGTACAGTTATTAGAAGTATATATTCAGCCGTTCTTCTTCCCTTTTCAGTCTTTCCTTTTCTTACATAATTCGTTCATCCTCCCTTCGAACGTGTATTCCATATTAGTGCTTTCTTGTATTCTTCCGCCGTCTACCCCAGATCCTCCTCCGCCGGCGCGTCCTTCCTTATTCATGCGGCGCGGGAGTGGGAGGAGCCAGCGCGGAGTGGAGCGCGGCGGGGCGGTGCGAAGGAGCGCGGGGGCGGGGGGAGGGATTGGAACGGGGCGCGCAAATAAACGCGACGCGGGATTGCCGCTGACGAACGCGCCACCGTCGATATCCGTTCCCTCTCCCTCTCCCCCGCCTCGTTCGCCCCCGCGCCGCGCCCCGCCCCGGCGCAGCAGCCGCTGCCGCCCGCGCTGCCTCCGCGCTGCGCGCCGCCCCCGCAGCATTGGAGTTGGCGCTCGATGCCTCGCCCGCTCTGCGCTGTGCCGCTGTCCTCGGTCCCTCCGCTTCGCTTCTGTGTGCTATGCCTCTCTCTGCCTTACTCTTCGACGCCGCGTCACATCTGCGTTCATTCTGTTTACCCTCCTACATGGTTGCGTTTTTATCCTGCCTTACCTCCTGGTTCTTGTTATCGTTTTGCTTCTGCGTTCTTCCTGCTTGCAGACTCCCAATGGCTATACTTTTCTCTGCCTTATTCTTCGACGCTGCTTAACATCTGCGTTCTTTTCGCTTACCCTCCCACATGGTTGCGTCTTTATCCTATCTTACCTCCTATTTTTTCGTTCTCGTTTTGCTCCTTCGTTCATCCTACGTACAGCCTCCAAATGATTATGCTTCTGTCTACCTTCGTCTTAGAACGCCGCTTCATATTTGCTACATTCTGCTTACCCTTCCACATGATCGCGTCTTTGCATGCCTTACCTCCTAGATTCGATTCTAGTTTTGATGATGCGTTCATCCTGCTTTCAGTCCCTTCTGCGCTTTGATCCTGTATTTGTGTTCGCTTTGCATCTGCGTTCATCTTGCTTTCCCTTCTTTTCAATTCATGGTTGACCCTTTCCCCTGTCTTACTTCTTGGTCTTTGTTCTCGTTTTGTTTCTGTGTTCATTGCAGCCCCCATTTGGTTGCGCCTTTCTCCTAACTAGTTTTAATCCTCACTTCGCATCTGTGTTCATCCTGCGTACGGCCTCATATGACTACGCCTTTCTCTTGCCGTACCGTTTGTGTTTTTTCTCGTTTTGATTCTGAGTTCATTCTGCTTGCACCTCTCTTCCTGTGTGGCTGTGACTTTATCCTGTTTCACCTTATGCTCTTCGCTCCCTCTTCGTTATTGCGTTCATTCCGCTTACACCCTCGCAAAGTGTCGTCTACGTTTTGCCTCAGCCTTTATCCTTACTTTATTTCTGACTTCATCCTCCTTACGTCATGTGGCTGCGTCCATAATTCTTGTACGTCCATAATCCTGCGTCCATAATTATGTTGTCCTTTTACATTGAGCTTGCTTGCCCCCCCCCCCCCGCATGGCTGAGCATTTCCCCTCCCTTAGTCTTCTCCACCACTTCGCTTTTCCTTCATCCCGAAAACACCCTCGCATGCCGGCGTCTTCGTTCTCATTTCCTTGTTGATCTGCCCGCTCATCCCGAGTTCTCCGCGACGCATTGTGCTCTTAGTTGATCGATTTTGCTCTCTTCTTCGCGTCGCTTCTGTTGACAATTCTGTTCCATTCTTGGTCATTATTTTTACTTTGCCTACTTTCATTTTGAGCCGCCGTCTTTATGCCCAAACCCGTGCGATTCGTACCCCACTCTCACCGCTACTTCTCACCCAAACCCATTGGCGTGTGCCGACTCTTTTTACAAGAATTTTTGTTTTGTGTTACTTTATAATATCCAGCCTTCTATTGTACTGCTTGACAGGATCAAGTGGCCTAAGAGCATCAATTGTCACTCCAGTGCCTCTGTCCGGGAGGTCCTAATGTTCGAGTCCCAATCATGACAGGATTTTCGACCTGGTTTGTTACCTGGGTCGAACTCAGCCGCTGTGTGAAGGAGAAATCTAGCGGTCGGCTGCTGTGATTGGTAGTTTTCCATGGTTTCTCCAATCAATACCTGACAAATGCTGGAGCAGTATTCTATGGGTCCCGGGCCCCGCGCCCCCTTACACTTACATGCACTGAACAATCACACATGTCACACACTTACAATCACACATGTCAGAAGACCACTTGGGACCATCTAACTAGTTCTTACTGGGGCAGAACCCCACTGGTGTAAGATACTTGGGTGGAAAGAAACAGCAAGTCGACGTGTCGGTCGGCACCTGATCTCAACGTCTAGCAAAGGAAGAACTCCGCCACTTCTCGCAATGAAAACATGCACTACACTTACAGGGCAAATGATCGTAGCAGTTGGCGCGTCTGGAATCACTAGTCAACAAATCAATTGACCTGCTTGTCGCTCGAAGTATCATTTCGTACTGTTATTCTTCGTTTTCTTCTTCACTGGTGCTCACAGCTAATGCTTCGTCTGTATGCCTTGGTACACTTTCCCTTTCGCACTCTCGTTCTCCATTGCTAGTTTCGGATATCGGCTTCTCCTCACCATCTCACTTGTAGTTCCGTCTCATTCCATCTATTTTTTGTGTCCGTAATTTCCCCTCTGTTCTTCGTTTTTGTTCATGACAGAAATGTGACGTTAGAGTTTCCATTAAAATTACCCCAGTTGTCTTTGAACTTCCCGTTCATATATTTCACCCTTCCGGTAAACCTTTATCGTCGCCCTCAACTGCGTCTCTTTTCTCGCTGTTCTCATGTTGAAACTTCTGATAATCCCCACGTTGCACACTGGGCCAGGAAGAGCCGAAACCTGGCCAAAACTCCCCTGTCCAAATTCCTGCATTTCCAGGGAAAGAAATGGAAGGGAATTGAATAAATGGTTAATGGAATGCATATAAATAAGTAATATCATCTGTTGTTCAACAGAAATATATATTTATATTTTATTCAAGGGGATATTTTATGTGAATTTTTCCTGCTAATTCATCTTCGCTGCTTGACGTACTTTCACTTTCCTTTTCAGGACAAGGAGAAAATTCATCTTTATCAATAATTCATTTAAATCATTCATTTTCTTTGGAGTTGCTTTACAAATATATTTCTGCAATGAAGTTGTTGTCAAAGTGCTTGTTACCTTTCCATCTGCCATAATAAGTAGCATGTCGTGGAAACCACATTACATAGAAAGCCGTCAATCGAAACAAGAGTAGACTCAAGTTGTTTAATTTTATTTTGCATAATTTATTTAGTCATTTTTAATTAGGTGAGCTGCTTTTTTTTCGGAAATGAAGCTTAATTGGTCTGCCATAACGAATTTATGGAGGTTAATGATTTTGCCATAAAACAGTTTTCCTTTCTTACGAAGTGACAAAGTAGAATCGATACAAAACAGTTAATAAACATGTCTGTATTACTGAAATAGCCTACTGTTTTTTTACTCATTGTGTCAAGTGCTGCCATCAAACCCCTCTTGCTTATCAAACTTGAGCTGGGCGCCGAAAGAAATTTGGTGAGCGAAAATTATTCGAAAAGCAGTATGGTAGAGTTGACTGCAGATTTACTTCGGTAACAGTTCTGTAAAGTGAAGTCATGCTAACATCGTTCCTTAGCAGACCCTACTTCGTTATATGTGGGGCACACTAAGGCCGTTCGTTGAACGAATTCGGGGAGTGCACTGAGTGCACATGTAAGCTTGGAGGTCTCAAGGTCTCCTTCATCAGCTAAGCTGCGTCCTTTGCCCCTTCGAAGCGCAGACGCATTGGGTTGGTGTAGATCAGCATGGGAGTAGAATGGGTGTCACGAATAGTTTTTTTATTTTCCTTCTTTTGCTCCTTCACTATTTGCTTCATATGAAGTCGATGGACGTCCTAGGTTTGAAGAATCTTCGGGATCTTCTGGAGCAGGATTATAAGATGGCAAAATAAATTTTTCATTCAAACAAGCTAAATTTTCTTTTAAAAAATTACCACACTTTCTATTGCTTTTGTCCCAAATGGCAAAGTCACTATAGTTTGCCGTTGTCTTGTAAATAGCTCATTTGATATTTTCTCAGTATCAGTAAATTGACAAAGACGACTAATTGCGGTATTTTGGCGTCGCGGCGATTGCGAGCCTCCAACAGCATTTCACATACCTCATTTTTCAGCTTTTAGTAGAAATTCGTCTAAAAAGAAGAAATGTTTGTTTTGTAATACAAATCGTCTTAGAAGTCTTAAAAATATTATTTACTCTTTTAACATACGTCAGGAAGTGACGTATGCGAGGAAAACGCAATCCGCAATACTTAGTGCAAGCAGTGCAAACTACGTATAAAAAATGTAAACGCGTATATCTCACAAAACGCTGTAATGTGCTGTATTCTGTTAACACGGTCATTTTCCTCACACTTTTTTCTTCTTATAACAATGTCTCAAACCGGAAGTAAGCGAAAGTAACAATTAAAAGCCTCGAAGAAAATTACGATATCTCTATTGTACGATTCAAATGTGGAAATTTATATTTATAACAATAACTTTAAAATTTATTCACAAAAATGGAAATAGTCTTTACTGGAAAATAAGAAAACTTCTCTCTACGAACTAAGATATTCAGCAGATCGATATCTTGCAAAGTCCCTGAGTACTGATAGTACCAATATGGGCTTTCTGATTCATAATCGTCACGACAGAAATCAGAAGCAAACTAAACCCTACTTTGCAGCTCAGTTCCGAAGGTTTAGAACGGTGCATTGAATTTTTGTTTATGTCTATGAAAGGGGTGGACATTAGTCTCACGATAGGCGAAATCTCAGCTCCAGGGGTGTAATTTGAGTTTTTGGACTTTTGGCCAGCTTTGAGGCATTGCTGGCCCACGGTGCGTTGGTCCAATTACTATTCCAGAGTTGTACTACGCGTTCGGAAAATTTCTTTAATTCTCGCCTCCTTCCCCTGACTAAATCGCGCTTCAGTTTCTCCAATCGCCTCCACCGCTCGTCTTCCGAACAAATCTCCATTGCGATCTACTTTTACTAAGCCTTCTACCAATATTACCAAAAAAGGTATAGCCTCATTGCATCCCTTTCGGTTTTCCTCTCGAGTACATGGGATAGCTCGACGAGGTATATTTGCTTCCTAAAATGTCCTTCGCTTTCATATTTGAAGAACACGAAAGAGAAGAACAAAAGCTGCTTTTAACGTTCTTTATTTCGTAGTACTTCTGTATTTTAATGTTCAGATAAATGTGCGCAGATAAATCTCTTTCCCCACACGCCATATACAGTTTTTACTGTTTTTTGACAGATAAATAAATAAAAGTAAAGAAAGGGAATTTTGAAATGAAACTATTGAATATCCTGAATTTGTGAATATTTAATTAACAGTAGGGGTACTGTTCCAAGGTGGATGGGAAAAGGGGACATGGTCTTTCGTTGAAGTATGCAGAATTATAATAATTATATTTCAGTTAGATGAGATACACATTTCCAAAGATTCTGTCACATTCACATGTATTCAATGTTTTCTTCCACCCGGTGCGATATCATCTACTTGTGTATCAACTGCATGAATAGAAACGTAACTGAATTGTTTTCTCTTTCCCCGTTCAAAAACACCAGCCGGGATGCAATCAATCTATGCTTTCCCAAGTAGCCAAAAGTGAAAGGGGATTATCTAGGAAGCGAGTGTAAAGAAAACCTGATCTCTGGATGCAGTCGGGCGATTCTCCGACTTTCCTCTTCCTTTTTCCCCTTCCGTGTCTCGTTCGACGCCTCAATGTTGTCTGCTGTGCCCCAATTCCAATAGCAGAGATTCACTCCACCAAACGCCGTATGAGTACTCTCCCTTCCAATTTTCGCCGTTACGCTCAGTGAAATTTTTATTTGAGTCTCTTGAGCCTTCTTATTTCCATCTGTCTCTGTATCCTTTGAATGAGACCTTATTCTGCCTTTC
The DNA here is from genome assembly GCA_031308135.1 of Acheta domesticus. Taxonomy (NCBI): domain Eukaryota; kingdom Metazoa; phylum Arthropoda; class Insecta; order Orthoptera; family Gryllidae; genus Acheta; species Acheta domesticus. Next base: position 130,681,911 of record JAHLJT010009419.1, read on the forward strand.
TAACTTAGCTAAAAATCAATTTAATATATTTATGATGAAAATGTAGTCGCATAGAACTTAACTAGCACCCATGATTTGTTAATTCGTAATCTTTTTGTCTATTCGCAAAACAGGAAGGTTCTGGTTAGTTTGTGATCTTTATACTCCAAAATTTTGCGTTTAATAATAATAATAATAATAGTGACTTTATTTATGTGGCGAGACTCGGGCCATCAGGCCCGCTCTTCCGCCTAACCACGTAATACATACATATATAGATAACGATATGACGATAATTATACTTAACATGGTAAGGTATTAGTTAAATAGGACGTATCATTAAATGCTCCTCACAATCAGGGGCAAATGTCATGGATTTTAAATTTATAATCTCATGTTTATTAGCAAAAAAGTGATCATTTCGATCCCCTACATGCCCTTGAAATTTGTGACATTTGTTCCGAGACACCAGTATATAGTTAATAAATTTACTAATCTGACAAGTGAGATATTTACTTCTGTCAAACGGATTCTTTAATAACTTACATTAAATTACTTCGTATGTAAATTTATTAGGTATTTTCTTGAACTTTTCATGTTTGTATCGTATTTGTAAATTCTATTGAGTTCTTAAGTTAAATGAACAGACCTAATAACATCAATAATAATATGTATAACGTATAATATATAGTAGTATAAGCATAATGATGTTTGGTCTGTAACGCCACCCTAAGGTATTCTTGCGTTCCTGGCGTTTTTATCCGCAAACTATTTCCTGAGCCATCGGCTATTTTCTGTTACTCTTCCTTTCATCTTCCTGCCAAATTTTGAACAGACGTCGATCGGGTCGTTGACCCGAGGATGGCAGATGGTGAAGACGTGCCTATTTCCTCTGGAAAACGCCATCACATCCTCATCACCCTTGCGCCGTACTGCCGTCCGTTTTGCTTCCGTTGCCTCAGTCGTCTCCGCTGCCCACGCCGTCCTTTTCCGGCTTTAGCTCTCCTCCTCCTCCTCCTTCCGCCGCATCATAACCCCCGCAGTTTCCGCCGTTGCCGCCTCATCGCGGCTATTACCGCCGCCGCCACGGCCGCCCTCGCCGTTTCCGTTGCCAGTTTCGCGTCCGCTTCCGCCGAAGCCGCGGATTCGAAGCCTCGACGTCTCAGTCTGCACCGCCCCCGTCCAGAAACGACCGGGCCCCTAGGACCAAGGTTGCCAGATTCTTCGTACAAACATCCGCCATTACATGGCTGTAAATCAGCTCATTTCCACCAAATAAGAAAAATTCAACTTTCCAAGAAGGAAATATGAATTTGCATTAAAATAATGCTTAAATTTTTTTTGAGGTGGTAGCTTGATTAGTTCATTTTTTTTGTTTGTGAACATTTTAATTAATATTACTTTACTTTTATAAACCTATACTTTTTGTAATGCAAAAATGCATACTTTTTGTAGTAATAAGATGTATCATAATCTTTAAAAAATAGTTATGACAATTCGTATGACTACAGAAGATCCGAGGAATTCTTTAAGGGATAAAATAATTTCCTCACTTTGCCATTTTCACTCTCCTTGCTCCTCTTAAATATCCACGCTTCAAAATATTACCGCACAAATGCTGACATATGCATGCTTATTCTCTGAGACTTACCGGAAATGCTGGCAGTTACTCCGTACTTCCAAAGGATGACTTTTAAATAGCGTGTTCTAAAATTAACTGTAAGAATTGCCAATTGATATATACTCGTATTGTGCACGACAAAGACGCTATGACGTTTAGAACACACCCTATACTAGAGATCTAAAAACTAACGTTACTCACTTCTCCAAGTAAATCTGAACTAATTAAAAATTATTAATGAAAAATAATGTACAAAGTTAAAAACTAAAAACTCAAACTCAGTGTCAATGTCGTTGTGATTGGTTTCTGAAAATTTCGTCGTAATGTGAAAACCTGCCCAAAACCGCACACCTTTTGATGCATTTCTGCCCATTGGGCGGTATTCCGTGAAGTCAATTTGCGTCCCGCGAGAGAGAGTTGCCTTCCAGCCCAAAAAGCGGAATTCCGCCCAATCTGGCAACGCTGCTTAGAACATGTGTTTGGGCGTTTTTAAGAAACTAGATGCACTCCCATTTTCAGTGAAGCCACAAATGATTGATGATCAAATAGTTTTAGATTTTATATATAACACTGTTTAGAGAAACAAGCACACCGTCAGCCGTTTATTTGTCCTACCCACCTGCATTCAGATTTTTTTGGAAATTATTAACGTTGCAGAGCCATTAGTAATGAGTGGTGAAATATGAGTACAGTACTCGTGTACAATCATGCTCCAATGCGTCGATCATGGATCGGCGTAGTATTTAAATTGCGAACTCAATAAATTCGAGATCCATCTCCTTGCCCATTTGGGAACAAATATATATTATCACGAGTAGTTCGGAATTACGTTCTGTAGAGGCGTACCCAGGGCATTTCTCTACGGGGAGGGATGGGGAATGATGCTATAGGTAATAGTGTACAGGCGACTTGATGTTTTCTTATAATTAGTTTTTGGATTATGCTGAATATAAAATGTATTTTAATTTGTAGATTTCACTTAACATTTATAATGTTAACAATTAATATAATAAATTAATTTCTTTAATATAGAAAAATCAGAAAAACTATTTTTGAATATGTATCATTTACTTCTGGGGGAACTAAAGCCATCTTCCCCTTTCAGTGCGCCATTGCCGTTCTGAATGCCCTTAACACTAGTGTACTGAAGTCCAAACATAAAGCAACCCTGAGAATTATGTCATGTTATATCAGAAACACACATACGGTCTCAAATAGATATCTTCTGACGAAAAGCACTCTTACGTTTATTTGTAGACAACTGATACTGCTAAGGCCCTCCTGAAACAGAGCAGCATTCTTTTGCAGACTTAGTCAATTGTGTAAACAGAGGAATCCGCGAAAAATGTACGTTGTTCTGTGAAGTTAGTAACCACAGATATCCTTACAATAATGTCAGTATTATTGTTATTTGCATTTTCTCAATATGAAAATCTAGAATTGCAAAATTACGTTTAGGTTGTTACGACCAGTATTCTTTAGAAGTTGAAAATTGACTGTATGCCGTGAAGAAAATTTATTTCATTGGAAGACGTAGTTTTCAGAATTTCTTCTCGTGACGAGTCAAGTGCATTTTTTTCAAGAAAGTGAAAATCGACCATACTTGTTAATATTGCAATTATGTTGGGCAGTAACAATGATGAAAAAACGTGCACTGCTGGTCCTGGTCACCCTAACGTATAACCTGTTACGATAATAAAGAAACTGACGGAGTAAGTTCGTCTTCTGTTTTTTCTGCTGTTTTCGCCCATTGTTTGCCATCTTCTGCTCTCTTCATGAGACAATGATAACATTTTACGTTAGGAATTTTCATTGTACAGTCTGATTTTTTTAGAAAATTATCTTTTCGTACTTGAAGAAGTAATACAGAGTGAATGCTGTTAATTGATGTTTTAGCTACTCTGCATCCTTTTGTGATATACTTCAGAGAGAGCAAAGAATTTAAAAATTGAAAAGAAATTATTCAAGTGGACTAATGATAATATGAAGAAAATTCCTTTATATTTTTAGCAATGCTCAACAATACTTAGAAAGATGACTATTAAGATGACTATCTACTATATAAAACACAAAGAAAATACATAGTTTCATTTCTTTATAAAAAGGTGAATTAACGATATTCTCTGTAAAGTGAAGCAAAAGAAATATCAATTTAATTAATTGTATCAAATTATTAGTATAATTATTCTGTCCGTTTAATACTAAATTGAATCCGTTTCACACTTTTTAATTTGAATTTGATCGGCTATGAAGGTCATATGTGTATTTCTGGCACATAGTAAGATGTGAAGGGATACTTCTGTTTATTACTCTGTGTAAGTGCATTGATGGTAATGGGCTACTGCTGATTGGCACGTGCTTGAGAGGTGACTCTCTTGCTGACGCTGCAGCAAAACAGCCAGTAGACATTCATATTGTATTTAATTCCTCAGAATCATCTCGTTGTCCCACTTTGTTACTTTTCAGACTTCTGTAGAACTTTTTAGAGATTACTATGATATTTTATCCAAAACTTGTAAACTGTTGATTTTTGTGAGAAATAAAAAAATAGTAAAAAAATCAAAAGAATTTAATGAATTCAAAACGCACATCAAATATATTAATATCTTTTGTCATTTAATTTCGCAAAATATTACATTTCTGTCATAATTACGAGTTAAAATGATTGAGTAAGCAATACGAGCATTTTTTTCGACAATTTTGAAAATTAATAAAATCTCGAAAAATAATATTTGGAAAAAATGAAAAACCCGGGTTTCATATTTTTGCTTATACTATTCACAAAAAAAGTTTAAAAATCTGGAACATCAAGGTCAAATTTTCCTTAAATGTGTGCGATTTGACGTGATGATCCATATGTACTGAAATCTAAGACGCTCTTTAGGTAAAGTAAATAAGTTGTAGAATAAATAGTAATATAAATAAAAATTAGTATCAAAAGTAATATTTTTTTAAAAATAAAATACAAAAAAAATTATATATGAAATAGACAAAATACATTATGCTTATTTTTCTGAGTAACTTCTTGATTTGTAATTTTCAAGCAATGCATTTATGAAATTTCCGTAATAGTATTTATATTTGAGAACTTAATGCGCCGAAAATAGGCAATAATTTGCTTTCAAATTTAAATTCATTTATGTTAAGTCGCTTTTGATACCGCTAACCTGCGAACTGTGAACCCAAATACGTAAACTGTATATTGGCGGATCAAGCCCAATTAATATAATTACGCATGAAATACTTCATTTCAGAATTCATTTAATCAGATTTACGAACAAATATTTTAAGAAGACCTGCTTCCATAAAAAGTAAAGTTTTATTTGATCCCATCCCATCATTGCGTTCCGTAGAAATTCCGTAAATTTCCTGACTTACACATAAAAAGAGAACGTGTATTAAACTTCGAACTCGAAATAAAAAAAGTAAACCACCAATTAATGAGACATCATTGTATTGATGTATTTGTTTTACTTTTGAAAATATTGAAATATATTAAAATATTTATTGATAATAATGATCTGGAGATAACCGAATGGTTTTTAAAAGATAGGTAAATTGTCCTTTAAATTTAAGATTTTGTATATTGTCGACCTCTGATATTACAATATTTGTTTCGGATTTTGATTTTTCTGCTTGCAAATGAAAACCCCAAAACATTTTATCACAGCATATCAGTAGGGGTATAAGAGATGAAGGTCAGTATTGTATAGGAAAGCGCATTCTCTAATTCATTGAGTAACGTATAATATTAAACCATTTTTTAAAAGTTATTTTTGAGTGAAACTTTTCAAGCCAAGTATTTCCTCTGTTATTACCAAACTGTCAAAACATTTCCTGTCATGAGAGCAGTATAGATTAAACATGGAAATGTATTATGATTTGAAAAAGATTTGAACATCAATTTACTATCAGTAAGTTTTCGTCATATCAGGTTATTACTTTGTGTTGCTGTAATTAAATCACTTTCATTGTAAAATAAATTTTTGTGCAATGAACTTACACGGTTCCCTTGTTTAAACGTACTTAAATGCAGAAGACAATAAAAAATAATTAAAAGGAGGGCGTCCAGAAGTGAAGAAGTCACATCTAGACACTTCGTCACGCAACATCACACACAATTTCACTTCGTCACGCAAATTGTTTCTTTTAGTGGACAAATATGCGTTAGAGAAAATTCATACAATGTAACTTAGTTACCTGCCTCAAACAGTATAAAATTAGATGTTTCGAATTCTTATTTCGTTAAAACAGATATTGGATTTATTAATAATTTTATCCTTGCTTAAATTATAAGCCACTGTCCAACAATACTTGAAATACATTCATCTAAAATACGTCAGACTTATCGTCGCCCCGTTCTAAAACTCCCGATCTAAATCAAGTAATCAGGGTACCGTTAGGAATATTGATTCCATTCGGTTTCGGATCTAATCATGGCAATTTGCTAATGATGTTGTAATATTGATGATTATTAAAATACGTCAATTTGTTTACATGAGTATTGCTTACAGAGGTTTAGAGGAATAAAGCAAAGTTTGAATCATTGTAAGGCATAAGTCCTACTTTTATTTTAACCTCTAAAATTTTGAATATTACAAAAGTTAACATTTTTTATAGCCTTCAAAAGTTTGTTTTTATGAAAATCTTTCCTAAATATGAATTTTTTGAATAAATTTTTCAACACTTTTTTATTAGTATTATTGAGTTCCAGTACGTTTACCACTTCGTTAGGAATTCGTTACAGCATTTTGAAGGACAATTTTTGACATATGATTCGGTGACATCGGGGAACGCTTCTCACCTCGCGATTCTGTTAACAATGTTATACAAATAGTATGTGCTGTTGTGTCATCACTAATTTGCTTGATTTTGAAGTGAAAATACCGTATTTAATGCGAACTATTGTGTCCGCTGGATTTGAATTTAAAAATATTGTCTGAATGTTGACAAATTCTTTGCTATCCTTCTAGAATGGAATACCGTTAAGGATGATTACTTATTAAGAAATGGTTCTTTGTTCCTGTTTATTTTGTCAAGATTATCTTTTTTATTTTGTGTGCCTAAAAGGGCAGCAATAATTTTTGTGTCGAGGAGGCCAAACATGATGTGCAGACGGATTGGGACTTCTGATTATCATTTTAAGAATTGTTTTTGTTGAATTTCAATATTTTTACTGTTAAGAACATCAGTATTGTTGGAGGCTCGATGCTTGTAGGATGATTATCTACATTTGACTCATGTGTACAAAAAAGAGTTGGAAGTGTTGATGGCCCAAAGCAAAATAGGATGTATAAAGAGTTAGTTTTATAAAAAGTCAGGACTTCTTATAAAAAGTAGCACTTTTTTATAATTTTGCCTCATTTAGTTTTAAAAAAAATGAATGGAAATTTTATAGGTAGGTGAGAAAGTTTATAGGTAGAGAAGTTCCGTCTTAGAATCGCCAAAATAGCTTTATTGATCGAAAACAACAGAAAGTGATCGTGACTGTCAACTGAAAACTCATCGCTGGTATCAGATTTTGTTTGTTAGAATGTGAGGGTTTAGGATACGGACAGTGCAAAGGCAAGGGCACTGCGAGTGCGTTGATTTGAGTGGACATCGGCGCGGAGAGAGCGTGGGCTTGAACGCAGAGGGAGCGAGGGCATCGATATGGATTGGCGCGTGAGCTCGAGGGCGGAGAGTGCGTGGGATTGAGCGCGGAGTGTGAGTGCACTTCGGTACTTCGATGGGCGGCGTGGAGAGAGCGTGGGTTTGGGTGTAGGCAGAGCGCGAGGCGCGGGTGTGTGCGCGGACGGCATGCACTTGGCTGGGAGTGGGCGTGGGCTCGTCATGCAAGATGGGAGCGCTTGCGCGCGGACGGTGCATGAACTTGTGCGTGGCGAGGGCGTGGGGTTGGGCGAGGAGAGTGTGAGGGCATCGAATTAGGCGGCGGGAGGACTTGGGCACGGGGAGTGCATGAGATTGGGCAAAGATGTAAGGGCATGGACATAAACGGCGCGTGAACTTGGGCACGGGGAGTGCGTGGGGTTGGGCACAGAAGATGTGAGGGAATGGACATAGACGGGCGCGGACTTGCGCACGGGCAGTGAGTGGACGTGGACGGAAGTGCGTGGGGTTGGGCGCAGAGAATATGAGGGCATGGGCGTAGACGGCGCGTGGTGCGTGGACTTGGGCGCGGAGGGGCTGTTTTGGCGGCGGTCGAGTGCACGTTCGTGCGTGTGAAAAGCGTCGGCGGCGCGGCCTTCGCTGCCCTGCGCTGCCAGGGTGGGGGTGGGGGGCTGTTGCATATATGGAGGTGGCCGCCCTCGCCGCCCGTTCCGCACGGCCGCGCGGCCGCCGGCGCGGAGAACGCCCCGGGCGTGATCGGATGCGGGAAGCTGGGCAGATTGTAAAGAAAGGCGCGCCGAGGCCGGCGCGGGGAAAGCTGTGGACAGCTCCGTGATGAGAACGTTAGTGGTGCGATGGGATGTGGACTCAGCGGAAGGATAAGGAAGGCTGCTGTAGTATTGTGCTCAACTGGAGGATCCTGGATGATGCGAATGGCACTGGAGCACGTGATATGGTGGATAAGGGAATGTGTGATATATCAGAAATTGTTGGGCTAAGAGATTGCAGGCAGGAAAATCGTGATAAGAAATTGGGAGGTCCAGGAAAAAGGGAATGAGAAAAACTGAGGGTAGTCAGGACGACACAACGGAGCGCTAGGGGATAAGAGATGTGTTTGAAGGATACCAAAGGACGGGATATGGGGCAGGGACTGGGAGATGTGTCAGAGGACTGGGAGATGTAACAGGGGACTTGGAGATGAGAGAAGGGACTGAGAGATGTGACAGGGGACTGGGAGATGTGACAGGGGACTGGGAGATGTGACAGGGGACTGGGAGATGTGACAGGGGACTGGGAGATGTGACAGGGGACTGGGAGATGTGACAGGGGACTGGGAGATGTGATGGGGGACTGGGAGATGTGACGGGGGACTGGGAGATGGGACGGGGGACTGGGAGATGTGACGGGGGACTGGGAGACGTGACAGGGGACAGGGAGATGTGACAGGGGATAGCAAGATGCGTCACACAACGGGGAGCTGAGAGATGTTGTGACGTTAGGCAGGGCAACGTGAACGAGGCGGGTGTTTGTGAACAGAGAGGGACCAACCAGAAGTGTGAAGCAGCTGGAAAGTGGGACGCGCTAGGGAGGACGACGGCGGCAACGAAACCCGTCTTCAGACGCGTGTTACCAGCGTGAGGCACGTAACGGAAGGGCGGCGCTGCGGCGGGCGGCGTTTGTGTGCGGGCTTTACAAGCCCCATGAATAAGGGGCTCGGGAGGGCAGGCGCGGACAGGCGCGGGCCGTTTGGCCGGCCTCTCGTGCCGCGCCGCGCCCGCTGCCCCTCGCGGGCGGGGATTTCGCCTCTGCCAAGCGGCACACGCGCCTCCGATCCATCGCGGCGCGAGGGAGCGCCAGCCAGCAGCGCAGGGGCGCGGAATGGAGGGCGACGGGGAGGGGAGGGGAGGGGAGGCAACAACACGACCCACGCGGCGTCGCGTTTTGAAAGAATAATTGCGTAATTTATCACTCGCAATCCAGGAAATTATGGGCACCTGCGTGTATTCCAATAGCCGTCATTTATAATTTTTAGTCTCGCGACCGGAGGAAAAAAAAGCGAGCGAGCGCGGCTTATCAAAATCACGATGTGACGGAGGGAAGGACGTGATGGGGGATGGACGTGATGTCAAAGGGAGAGGAATGGCTCTGCGATGTGGGGCGGAGGTGCTACGGTCTCTCAGTCGGTTCGGTTGGCACAGGTGACGTGATGACAATGGATGTCAAAACACTGAATGAAATAAGAGTTGTGTGATAATGTTGGAGAAAAAAGAAATAAGTATTATTGCGAGGTGGCCACACTGGGATCTGTACAGCTCTGAATTGATTGCAGTAATTAGAAATGAAAATGATCGGTGCTTTTAGGAGGATGGAGGATACAGAGGCGGAGATGCAAGGAAAGAAGGGGGGAGTTTAGAATGCTTGTGAAGACGGCTCGGATATAACAGGATTTTCCATGTTAGATCGAGTGGATACGGAATGCGAGGCGAAGGGGAAAAGAGAAATGTTTAGGAGAACTTGCGACAGAGGAGAAAGGGGGAGTAGGAAATACTGAACCGTTCAAGAAGGAGCGCAATATACAACAAAATCGACAGTAGGCTTAGAGGTGGAGGAAGCGCCGCAGTCGGCGAGCGTGAGTGGCGCATGGGGTATTACAGTGGGGCCGTACTCACGGCCTGCAAGACAAAAGTTCTGTGGTCACGGGGTACAAGTTCTTAAGTCAATTTTTGACAAAATTGGGTGAAGTACTGAAACTAAAAGTTAAGTATTTACATTTTATTTTACTAAAACGACCGAATTCAAATGTTGCCTCCTTAACGACAAAAAAGTTGGGATATAGCGTTGAGTATAGGATATAGCGTTGGCTCAATAATATTAAACTCTTGTTTTCTCCAAACTAAGATATTTGACTTAAGAACTTTTGCGCCGTGACCACAGAGTTGTTGATAGACTGACGTTTCCGGGCACGTCAACTGCTATGGCTAAAAATTCTGTTAGTGTAATGAATATTTTATCTTGGGAGGTGGCCATGCTCCTCCCGTACTGGATGAGGAGAACCGGCGCCGACATTCACGTCGGTTGGCGAGGGAATTCCCCTTTCGGATATCTCCCCTAGCGGGGAACCGCACCAACCCAGACAAGCTCTAGGCTCCATACTGGTCTATCGATATGTGTAGGGTAGTGTAGTGCGTGGAAGTGGATGTACATGTGTAAAGGGAAAGGATAGGACGGAGAAACGAAGAAAAGATCACTCACGGTCCGTGACCCGCTAGTCAGGATACTGCTTCGGCATTTACTTGAAACTGATAGGAGAAAACACGGAAAACTACCGATGAGAACAGCTGGCCGCTAGAATTCTTCATCAGAGAGCGGCTGAATTCAACCTAGCTCTCTAGCAAGCGTTGCAAATTTCTGTCACCGACGGGATTCGAACCCTAGGATTACCCAGTCAGAGCCACTGCAGACAGCGATAAAGCTGGCTTTGAGGTCACTTCAAATAGTTGAAGAGATTTCCAAACAAGTATTTCAAGCAACAAACCTTATCGTGCGTTGTAATACGTGATAATGAAATAAAATTTTAAGACATGCACCTCTTGCTATATTTCCTAGTGTATTCAATTTCTCATTTCTATTACTACAACTACAACACACAATTATTCATATTTACATCATAACTATAAATTCCTCTTTTCTCTTGTGATTCCTTTTGATGAAAAATGTACATATCATTTAATGGATTCATAGTTTCCTTTGTTACAAATAAACGAGGACAACAAGAATTGTAAATATATATGTATAACCGCATCTAAAAATTGCGCTCTTTTACTCGAGTTGCTGAAAATTAACAACTTCTTATCATTAATAATATTTTATATTATTCTCCATTTCCAAATAATTATTAATTTTGAGGTGCCCGAGTTTTACGTTATTTACTCACACACATGTATTTTTATAAAATATATTCTCTTTAATGGATTTTACATTGTATTTTTTTTAAAACACGAAATATCCGCAGTTGAAATAAACAGATGAATTAGTGAAAGCACTCATTGCATTATTTGTCTCTGAGGTTTTTTTGTTTGTTTTCGCTGTGCATTTATTTTTGGCATATTTGGGACTAGTGTGCGGTGGCGTGGGCGTCACCGGCGACGGTGGATGCGGCTGCGACCGCGACGGCGGCGGCGGCGGCGTGGGCGTCTGCGCGGGCGGCGCTGGCGACCGCAGAGCGGATCGGATCCGCTCTCGTTTTCCGCGTTATTGGGCCGCGAGGCAGTCGATGCGGGATTAGGCTGCGCAGACGGCCGCGTCTTTCTCCCTCGGCCCTTCGCTCGCGCTCTTTGCGGCTTTTCGACGCTCGCGCTCGCCGACGTCTCTCCGCGCCCTCACCTCAGACTTCGCGTCTAATTTGTCTTCATTTCGGGGCGCGTTCGACACGGCCTCCTCTGATGTTGGTCGTATCTGACTTTTATCATTATTGCGCAGTAAGGTTTCTTCTGCATCGATTGATTTTTCTATATCATATTTATCAATTTTATTGGCTTCCTTTCTGCGTTTTTTGGACCTTTGCTCATTGCGCCATCCTTTTCAAATCAATAACTTTTTCGACTTCCTTTCCTTCGTTTTTTTGGGACATTTCCAGCGCCCGTCACGGGCGACTGGGCGCATCGCGTCTTTCTTCATCTTCAGCCGAACCTTCTTCCCGCCTCGGCCCCTCATTTGTTGGCCTGCGTCGAGGACCGGGTCTGGAACTGAACGCGAGGTTCCGTTACCCGACCATCGATGCGCCAGGGATGATGAACCGCTCGCGTTGCCCTCTGTGCTCTGGGTTGCCCTTGCTCCGCCCTTTGGCCCTCTACCCTTCTGCCTCCTTCAGCCAGCCGTGATCTCGCCCTTAATCCAACGTGCTTGCTCACTCCTGGTGGCCCGCTCTCGGCTGCTGTTTCCTTGCCTCCTCAGCTCGCCTCATTCTGGCCCTATCAACTTCACTTGGCATCACCGTGTCCCGAACAGTATTGAACTTCCCCGTTTTTTAGCTCTAACTTTATTCAACCAACGTTCGCCATCCTGTTGCGTTATATCGCCTCTAATATTTTACGCTGTTTCTTCGTCTTTAAGCTACTCCACCCGTATTCCACTTTGCTCTTTGTCTCTCTACAGCACCGTTCTATTTTACCATTCTCTGCATCATTCTTCCTCACTGCTTTTTCCGCTTCTTGCCTTGCCTCTCTTCTGTTTTTGATCCGCAAAAAAACTGCTTTGTCATTACACTGTTCCCTTATGCGCTATTCCTGCACTTTATTTCCTCTTTAGTTTGCTTTTACTGGCCGCTCCCAGCCTGGGACTACTCAACTTTCCGTATTTGGAGTTTCCATAGTACCTTTTACTTCTAAAGGACTCATGTGGTTTGCTCGTTCTATTCAGTGCTTCTGGTTTTCGCTTTTAGTTTTTTTTTGCTTTTCGTTTGCTCACATGAATCTGACCCTTCGAAGTTCTTCTGTTTCCGTTAGCAGCTGGTGAGTTTAATCCGTTCCTCGAAGTCGCAGCGGGGGCGAGTTTGTGTATTATCTTAATTGCATACGCACATGACGCACATATCTTCTTGTGCTCTGTAGTAAGCATTTTTATCGTTTTCTTCCACAATATGATGGAAGGGAATCTTCGAACGCAATTTCCACTTCTTTTATTAATCATATTATTTGTTCTGTCTCCATTTTCAATGCATTATTCTATGTTGAGGGGCTATGAGAGGTCCCGGAGTAACTTTTTATACTAATTCTTCTAAACTTGTAGTTTGATAGTGTATTAAAATATTATATCTTTAAAACATTTAAGATGTTAAGAAGACAAATTTCTATTTTAATGGCTTATCCTTCATGTTTCAATTTTAATTTTCTTGACCTATTTTTACTTTCTATATATTTATTTTCATCGCAAGTATTTAGAAGAAAAATACACATGAGTAAGCAAACTTTGGGGGATTTCGTTGCAACTGGAAACTACTGTGATGATCAAAGGGAACAAAACACACAAAATATGTGCTGTTGAGAAAATTGTTCTGTCTGCGCGATTTGGAAACTGGAGCAGGCCTGCACATGAGCCTGTTGCGCCCGTCGTCTCTCAATCTGCCTGCGGCTCGGCCGCGCTTGCTCTCGGTCGCCGGGGGCGTTTCGCGCAGCTCGGCTTTGTTACTTCGCGCAGGCGCAGGCGTCGGGCCGCACGCGCCTCTTGCAAACTTGCGGCCTCAGCTGGCGGCGGCAGCGGCGCTGCGGCGACGGGGAGGGGGCGGCCGCGGCTGCCTCGGTCGCTCGTAGCTCGTCGGCCGCGCTCCCAAACCCGACACCCGCCCATCCACCCACGCGCGGCGCGGCGCCGCGCCGCGCGCGCTCCGCCCGTCCGATCCATACGCGCGCGGCGCGGGCGCCGGGGCGGGGGCGGGCGCGGGGGTGTAGGCGGACGTCGGGGCGGGGGCGGGGGTGAGAGCAGTGGTATGTGCGGGGTTATGCCGGGATCGGGCGCGAGGGGCGGGCGCGGGGGGGGCGCGGGGGGCGGGTGTGGCGGGGCGGGAGCGGAAGCGGGTGCGGGCGAGAGGTCGGGAGCGGGAGCAGGAGCGGGGACGGGAGCGGGCTCGGGGGCAGGCATGAATCCGGGGACGGGCGCGGGGACGGGCGTTGGGGCGCGGGTAGGAATGGGGCGAGGGTGGGCGCGGGCGCGGGCGCTGGGACTGGGGCTGGCAGCGCCAACGGTTCCGGGCGGCTCGGCCCGGCTGCTGTGCGCGCCGGCCGGGCTCTGCCGGGGAGCGGTCCGCGCCCCTGGGGGGCTGCAGAGCTCAGTGGCAGAGAGGGGAGGAAGAGAAGAGGCACGGAGGGGAATGGGAAGGCTGGTCGCGAGGCGAGAAGGAAGTGGTGAGCGCGAAGGGAGAACTGTAGTGAGGGTTTGGGGTAGGTGGCTGGAGTGTCGGTGATGGTTGATTGACAGTGAAAGAGAAGAATGTTGGTTGAAGGCGTATTATATTTTTAACAGGAGGAGTCGGTGGTGATGCAGTTCAGGTTTGCGACGAATTAAAAGAGGAGAACTTTTGGAAGAAGCCTGAGTAATGGAAGGTAGACAATCGCGATGGTGGCGACGGCAGAAGTGGAGGTGACGCTGGGATATGAAGAGAGGAAGCAACATTGATGGTGGAAAAGGGGAAGTGGGTGGTGAGGCGAGACACAAGTTTTGAGCACGATGGAAGAATTGGAGTGATGAATTCGGTTAGGAGGTGTCGGTGATGGTTGGATAGAAGAGAATGAGTATAAAGAAAGAAAGGTTGATCACACGATGTATTGTGTTTGGAGGACAAGGAAGAGGGGACGATGGCTATGGTGATGAGAGGAACGACGAATCTGAAGAGGAAAACTGTCGGAAGCGTCTGCAGCAAATGGGAGATAGAGACCTGTGTGGGGGCGGCTCCGATGGTGGAGTGGGAAGCGTGGCTGACGGAGGGAGAGGAAGAAGGGTGGCAGATGGAGTGGGGGAAAGGGGAAGCGGGTGGCGAGGCGGGAGAGAAGTGGTGGCGATGTGTGAACTGTGGTGATGGATTAGGATAGAAAGGCGGAAGTGTCAGTGATGGTGGGGTGGAAGAGGAAGAGAAGAATGATGATTTATTATGTTTAGAGCAGGAGGGAGCCTGGCGATGCAGATGAGGCGATTCGGAAAGAAAACAGAAGAAAACGGAAAATGGGAGGGAGAGGCCTAAGCTAAAGGCGTCGGTGGTGGAGGCGGAAGCGGGATAAAGAGTATGCGCAGAGGGCGACGAGGGAACCGGTGGCGATAGAAGCAAACGGCCATTGAGGTGAAGGAGCGAAGATGGGAAGGTGGAGCGGATCAGAGCAGAGCAGTATACACCAGTGTGGGCAATGCCAGGTAGAACAATAACCATTCAGACGGAGATCAATACACAAAGGAAGCGGGATGCTATCGGATCTGTTGCCTTTGGAGGGCAAAAACTGGAATAGGAGTGGAAGGTAATTTACTTACATTACCTTTCTTAGAGCTTCTCCTTAATTACATAGTATTATTACATAGTAGTGGATATATAATTGGAGTTATCTTGTTACAAAAGATGATAGGGCTCGGCTCACAGAACAGGTGGTAAATTATAGAAGCAAACCCACAGGCAACGGCAAATTCCTAAGAACTGCGAAATGGCTATGAGCAAACATATATTTTTGTGTTCTTTTTCTTTACTTCAGGCATCAGAAGATACAGAAAATCTTCTCGGAATGAAGAGTTATGCGTATTTGAGATTAATAGTAAATAGTAATGGAATACATTATTATGAATACGTAAACAGAGTTGTAGAAGAACATGAAGTAAATAACTTCAAAAAATATAGTAGAAGTAAACAACTTTGAAAGGAATTAGTTCAAATTGATATTTAATGAGTGAACTTGTCTGTAATTAGATTGAACGTGGCTTGATGTGAACGACGAACTGAGAACTTCTCTAGATATAGAATTCTCTTTTAGGGGATGCTCATTAATTGTCTTGAGTAAAGGATCTAGGGAGTGAACTTTTATGAAATTCGAGTGAAGTTTCCTTCTCTTCGAGAATGTATTGTGCAATATCATGAGTAAAGTACATTGTGGAAATTTCCGTGTTTTGAATTTTAATGCAAATCAGTAAGATATTTGAAAAACATTTAAAGACATTTGTATCATTTTATTTACAAATAGCACATGATTTTTATAGCAACAATGAACACTTTACAAGTAATTGCCACAAAATTGACATTTTTACATACTTTATAGTGTGTAAAAGTGCATATTGAAGAGGATAAAATTAATTGAGCATGTTATTTAATCTCAAATGTTAGAAAAATCTACCAAAGGCAAAAAGCGAAGAACATTTAATATTGTAATTTCTTTATATTTAAAATGCACATTTAATAGTGTTCAAGAAAGGGAAAATTTATGGGAGTTAAGATAATATGGGAAGTTACAGTGTTAAACAGGGTTGTGTTCTAGACATTGGAAAATACTAAGCATAAGTGATGTATTGAGTTTTTGGTATTTGCGGTATTAATGAGTAGAAATTGGTATTGGGGAAATAGTTGGCGACTAACGCAAAGGATAAATGCCGACAAAATTCGTCGATGCTACAAAAAAGTCTAGAACAGGAAGCAAGCAAGGATAGTTGCAGGTTAAACGTTGTAAACGTGTGGAGATAGAATGTGGGGTCGAGGTTGCCACCAGGGAATGAGGAGGGGCGAGAAGGACAAGTTGAGAGGGCTACGTCGAGGACTCTGGGGACGGCAAGCGCCCCCTTACGGGCAGGTGGAAATCACGGCGAGGGGAGCAGATCCTACTCTGGCTGCGTTCATAAGTCTCTCCCTGGTTGACAACCTGGATTTGGATCCCTACAGTGCGCATGAATTGCATAGATAATCGTAAAGTTACCTCAAAGGATGGTTTAAAATTTGTGAATCCCTAGTTGGCCATCCTGATCGAATTTATGACACCATAGTCAATACGTTACGTGGAAGAAAGGATTATCAGCGATTTTGAACTGAAAAACTCGCTACGTTTCGTGTGACTTATACTTTTCTCTCTACGTTTTTCTCATGTGAAGATTGAATGGGGTAAATTATAAACGGGGTGTATTCAAGAGAGGGTTGAAGAGAATTTTGAAGAATCATAAATGTAGTTGAACAACTCGCTTTCAGTTTTTCTTCGGGTCCAAGCAAAAGTATACTCAAGAGAAAACCAAACATAATTTGAAATACATACCAATTTTTCGAAATTGAAAAAATGTTAGGGCAAAGATAATATTTTTTAAACCATATGCACAATGAACAAATTTATCGTGAATAAACCAAAGTTTATTGCAACCAAAATATTGAAAAATCTGGTATAATACTTGGCAAGAGGATGCCTCTCTACGTTTTTATTTGCAATCAATAGTATGTGTTTCGTAACTATCTCCACATAGTTTTAGTAAATCACTCAACATTTGTATCAAACAAGTTTCTCGAACGTTAATTTTCTTTACAAAGACTGAGCAGGATTAGGAGAATTCTATTTCTTTAGATGCTGAAACATCAGACAAAAGGGTTTATGGAATCTCGGATCTTATCTTTTCCTCTTCATCCTTCTCTCTCTCGTTTCCATTACATTTCATGTTTCACAGAATCGAAACCGCTATCTCTGGCTCTTCTCTCTCCCTCTCTCTCTCTTTCACCGCGCGCGTACACGCAAGCGATTTCTCCATCTGCCCTAATTGTAATGCAGTAACCTTCCTCTGTTTCAATTAACCCGCTAGTTTGTAAACACGCCGGAAGTGGCAGTGGCGCTGCATTCAATTCCCCGCCGCAGATAGAATTTTTCCGCGTTTGAAAGAGAGAGAGAGAGAGATAGCGCGAAAGCGAGATGCAGAGAAAGCGATCCGCGTAGAGCTCGTGTATAGAACGTTGGGGTAACGTCCTGGAGGAGGCCGTTGCGCGGGCGAGCGGATTGGAAACGAAGAGCCTCTGGACTCACCACAAAGAACGAAGCGGCGCGGCGCGGCGCGGCGCGGCAGTGCATCCGCCGTGCGGGGCTGGGCTGGGCTGCCCGGAGGCGACCAAAGCGCAGCCGAGGAAATTGCGGTCGCTGCGACTGGCCTGCGGCCGAAGGGCGCCGCGGAGCGGAATGACGAGGAAACGGGGCAGGTGGGGGCGGGGAGTGAGGCGTGATGGAGGATGACGTGGACGTAGAATGAGAGATTGTGCCTTGTTGGTTCCCTGATGGTTCCCTGGAGATAAGCACCTTGCTGGTTCCCTGACGTGTGGGGTAGTGTAGTGCGTGTGAATATGCGTGTAAGCGTGTCAGTAAAGGGGTGAGAATAGAACAAGAAAAAAAGGAGAAAAGATTGCGGGCGGTCCGTGGCTCGTTTGTCAGGATACAGCTCCGGCATTCGCCTGGTATTGATTGGAAAAACCACGGAGAACTACCCATCAGAGCAGCTGGATGCTATAATTCTCCTCCAGACAGCGGCTGAATTCGATCTAGCTATCGAACTTGTATAAAAATCCGCCTCAGTCTGACCTCGAAGTCTAGGCCCTCCCGGTCAGAGAGTGCTGAGACAGTTGATACCCATGGGCATTTCAGTCTGTGGGGTGAGGGGGTTTCGGGTTTGGATGTGATAGGGGAGGTGGCGATGAAGATAGAATGACAGGTAGAGATGGAGTTAATAAGTAGGAGCATACATTTACCAATTCAAAACTAGTACATTACGCTGAAAACGGTGGTAAGCCGAGCCGCAGTCACACGTCCATGAGCGTTTCTCTAATCTGTGTGCCTACGTCACTTACATAAGCTATTGTTCATTTAACACAATTAATTACATACCATTTATTAAAAAAAACAAAAGTAAATTCATTTTCTTTTGTTATTATAAGTCTAGTAAAGAATAATACTAATATATAACTACCAAATATTTAAGTGGCTATTTTCTGAATTTATCAATTATGTTAACAGAGTAGATTTAACAGATAATCTAAGCTAACATGAAATCAAGATAAAAATTGTGTTTTACATGTATTAAAACAAAAGAATTGTTAGGTATTATAGAGCTTTTCACCGACTTGTAACCGAACACGTAACATGCTTACGTCTGGTGAGCACCAGTTGTTTGTAATAAAACTATGCCAGTATTACGGCTTTTTTTCTTTACTAGTATGAACATTGTATATTGTTTTTGTCTTTTCAAATTCATCATAAGATCTTTTGATGGAAATTGAGTCAGGAAGAGCACTTTCAACCATCTAAATAGTCTGTCTTTGCTCCACTTCGAAGCGTATTTTTTCTCAACGTTGGTATACAATACCGTCTCCTGCTCTTCATACAGACACAAACGGGAGAATGGACTAGACGAGGGAGATTGTTGGAGGGAGATTGAGAAGAAAGCGAATAATAGATGGGAATGAGACTGGAAGATGTGGAGGTGGGGGGGAAGGAGAGGTGGTGCTAAAGGGGGAAGGTAATACGGTAGGGAGAAGCAAGGGAAATAGCGGACGAAGTGGAAGAGGACTCGGTGGCAGGCATTGGATTGAGAGTGAAGGCGAAAGTAATTGTGATAGTAATGTAAAAGGATGTGAGTATAGTTGCATGTCTGGAAATGGCATATGTGAAATGGTATATGAAGTTGGATGTAGAAGGGTAAGAAATAATTCCTGAGGAAGAGTAGGAGAGGCAAACACGGTGGATGAAGAGAAACGGGGAAAAGGGAAAGTAAGGAATGAAGAGAGAATGCAAAAATATCCAATGGAGGTGAATTAGCGGATGGAAATGGGATTGTTGGGCAATGGAATTAGGGTTGGCGTAGGGGCGGAGAAAGGTGATGCTTCATGGTTGTTAGGGACGTAAGGGTAATGGTAGAGACGGAGGTGGAGGGGGAGGTAGAGGCGGGGAGATTGCGAAGGAAATTGCATGGAGAGGTGGTGGTGGCGGCCGCTGCTAGAGAGGCCAATGGCATGGCTCTTACGAAGGATGGAAGGGTAATGAGAAGAGAGCCCCATCACTGGCGGCGGCAGAGACTGAATAAGGAAGTCAGGGAGGTAGAGCAAGCTGGAGAACATCTAATTAACTTAAAGATAATAAGCACATTATTAGTACCTGAGCTCAACAAACAGCTATTAGATTAATATTTTTTTGCTGGGATCATTACTGGACGTAATTTTTGTTAATAATTGCTTGGTACTATAGGGGGGTTTCAGTATTCTTAGAATGGAAGGAATCTAAACATCATAAATATATAAAAAAAACACAATTTTAAGCGAAAGCCTTTTTTGGCAGTGATTACATTGTAAAATGCATGGAGACGTTTTCTTCTCTTAATCTCATGAGGGACTCTGCAAGAAGATAAGGTTTAAGGATTCATATATATTTTTTAAACAGGGGCAGGGACATTGGTATCTCTAATGTACCTTTAAGGAAGCCACGAAGTATCGTCCTTATTCTAAGATAATCGAGATAAAACAGCGCCATGAGCATTACAGAACAGAGGAAAACTGCGTAATTGACGTTAGTGGACGAATGGGCAAACATGCAGCCCATTCAACGCCAGACAGTGGACTTCTGGGAATATAGCGCAGAGGGGAGGGTGAGCCGGCCCCTTTCGCTGCGCCTGCTAATCGCGGGGCGGGGCGGGGCGGGGCGTGGAGGGGCGGGGCGGGGCGGGGCGAAGCGGAGCGTGGCTGCGCGTGGTGAGGCGGGGCGAAGAGGGGCGGGGCGGGGCGGGACGAGGCGGAAGGGGGCGGGGTGGGGCCGTTCGGGTGGGCCAGGGCGCACGTGGCGGAGTGCTCGGTAGGCAGTTTACTTTCCCTTCCGACGGGGCGCGCTCCTCGGCGCGGCGGTCGTAGAGGCGACCCGGGCGGGGCGGCCCGCGCAGCAACGGATAGCAACAAATAGACGCGCGCACTTCGTCTGAATAATGTAGCGGCATGCTTTATAATTCATAGCGCCGTAATGCGGGTTCGGTGGGCGCGCGGCGGCGAGGAGTGGGGAATTAGGCCGAATTTGTTCCGGGTCCCTCCCCTGCGGCCCCCGTGTCTCCGTGCTCCGCGCCGCCCCCGCCGCAGGGCCTCCCCTTGAGCCGCCCCCTGTGTTATCTCTGTTTCTCTCTGCGCGTCACGGCAACTGGCGCTGAGACCCGCAGTTTCCGTTTGTTTCCAAAATCTTCGTGATTTGTTTCATCCCTACTCTTCATCTCTTTCCTACTTAATCTTCTCTGACTGAGATGAATTAGTGGTAGCATTACCGTGTTTCTAGAGGGTCACTGAACGGAAGATTCTAGGGTTCGAGAGGTGGATTCGTAGGCTTCTGCGGCCGGAGCCAATTGGTACTTTACTCTCCGGGATGAGCCGCGTCACACTCGGTTGAGCTGACATTTCGGCCGTCATGTGTCCTTCTTCGGAGCTATACATCAGGTGGATTAGTAGGCTTCCGCTTCAATGTAGCTCAGAGAAAGGCCTCAACACTGTGGTTCATTCAGCTCGACCGACTGTGACACGGCTCATTCCGGACAGCCATGTATACTAGGGTTCGAGTTCCGGCGGTGGCGGATTTTTGGCAGTGGCGAAAAAAGCGAGGTCGAATTCATCCAGCGTCCGGAGGGGAATGCTAGCGGCGGGCTTCTCTGATCGGTAGTTTTCCGTGATTTCGCCTATCAATACCTGGCGAATGTCGGAGCAATACCATAAAATGCAGGGCATGGATCGCGCACAATCTTTGTTTCCTCATTTCCATTTCCTCTCCTGCCTTACATACACACAGATACACGCACACGCACACCCATACACACCCATGCAGGGCACGGATCGCGCACAATCTTTCTTTCCTCATTTCCATTTCCTCTCCTCTCTTACATGCACACACATACATACACGCACACGCAGACCCATACACACCCATGCAGGGCACGGATCGCGCACAATCTTTCTTTCCTCATTTCCATTTCCTCTCCTCTCTTACATGCACATACATACACGCACACGCACACCCATACACACCCATGCAGGGCACGGATCGCGCACAGTCTTACTTTCCTCATTTCCATTTCCTCTCCTCCCTTACATACACACACATACATACACGCACACGCACACCCATACACACCCAAATACACACAAACACACACACACACACACACACACTAACGTGAACTACGTTACCGCACATAGGGAGACTAGACGTGTGCTTAGTGCTTATGTGGGATGGGACAGCGCACTGCTAGGGAACATACTTGGAGGAGGAAATCCCACAAACGGGGTGAAAGTCGACGCCAGGTCACACGTTAAAATCGGCTAATACGCCACCTCTCGGCTGTATCGTCACGAGTATAATGATAAAAGTAGCAGACGCGACGCGCTCGGAAATACGAAATAAACTCTCACTTGCTCACTTCAACCTTCATGATATGTTCTGCTCTTCAGTCCCCTTCTATGCACTTCACCTTTTTTCCGTGATGTAATCGTACAAACGATGGTATATCATCGTCTCCTTTAGTCCTATTGCACATTTCTTTCATACTTCATGTCATAGTTTTCTCTAAGTATTTATTTTCGATTTGTTCCACTGCTGCAAATTGTTTTACAGTAAACGTTTTTATTTTTTCAATGTTTCCGTGGTCCCATTAATCCCCAGTATTTTTCTACTTCCATTGTTTTGCTTGCGTTTTTGTGTAGTGTATTCAAATCTAATACCCATTTTTTTAAAAAATGTCTCACCTAACTGTGTTGTTCCACAATTTTCTGACTGTTCTTCTCTTCTTTCTTCGACTTCGTCGTCCCTACTCAAGTTTTTGAACATGTGTAATTGATGATGACAATAGAGAATGAGTGTTGATGATCCTGCGTAAAAATAAAAGTATAGATTGTCTTGTGCTATTTATATTTAAAGATGTTTTGGACTACATGCGCTCAATAAATCGCATTACTAAATTTTAAAGCTTAATTCCACGGTACAATTTCATCATTGAATCATCAATTCTGCTTGTGGGATATTGCAGTTTTTCTGAATTACACCTCACATTTACTTCAGGTTCATTTATTCCACATCGACTCTATTTACTATTTATACGAACAAGGACTTATACACGCTTTTTTTTATTTAATCTGTTTTTCTACTATTCTGTTGGACAAATTCTATTATTAGTTTTCAACTATGTACGCGCTTCGAACCGCTACTCTCTGTATTCGGCTACATATAGCTGTTGTTGCCTGTTTCTCGTCTCCCTTGTCCCGGGCAAATCAGGCTTAGGCTGCCTCTCTGCCTCAGCCAAACTAAATGCAATCCGCTTTCGTACTTTGCCTGTTGCTTGTTGCGCACAAATTCCGAACTGCATGCATCTCCAATTGAATCTCAAACTACCTCGTTGCAGCTCACAAACTCGGAGCAGCGTTCACTGTTTACACACTCTCGTATGTTGTCATTGGCCGTAGAGATGAATGTGACCACTAATTTACCCTTAATAACGGTTATTTTAACCATCACTAGCTGAAGTATCCCGTGTTCCTCTGATGTTTATTAATTTCCACCACCTATTAGACAAGAAAAAATTAATTACACAGGTCTACAAAAATTAAACTTGTTGAAATCATCAGAAATATAAACATATTTCTAAACCATTTTTAGCATTTATTACGGTTCTACATTTAGATTTGCGCCATCACTCATCATTTTCTACAACAGCTAATCCATTTATTACACTAAAATTTAGCCGTATTCCATTTCCATATAAACGGTCTTAGTAAAGCTTACTCAGAAATGCGATGAGCTCCCACGTCTCTTGTGAACATCTTCAGGATATTTCCTGTATTACATCCAGCACAAATCTGCCAATATGGAGTTATTTCAGAAACGTTGCTAAATTTGCTCCTCTGTTCGAATGTCTTGGTGGAGATGCTCACATTGTTGATCATTCATGTCATCGAGATTAGCAGAAAAGAAATCTAAATGGGAGTGTAGAAATAGTAACTTAAGTGATATTCTACAGCCCAGTTTTTGAAAAGTACGCAAAATTATCTTTATTTCATAAACAATATCTGAAGACTTGTATTTCACTAGGAAATGTTCACACACCCACTGAAAACTAGTAGAGGCATCTTATTGTTCTGGAGCCGTCGTTTGTGTGAACGCCTCGTATTTTAAAATTTCTCGGATTTGGAAAGATTCATTCCTTCATTTTTTTGCGCTGATTTTTGCAATTTTTTCACAGAGATACTGGAATGTTTCACAGTTTTTCTTACTTATCGTCTTCAAACAGTTAATCCAAGCTTTATATGAAGAAGAGGGAGAAATACATTGGGTTCAACGAGAGGAAAATTGAGAACACTTATGTTTTCCAGTTTCATAAGAAACTCTTGTGTTTCTGTTCCTTCTTTATCTGTTTTGAGATACGCTAGTCAGAACAAGAGTTTATTTCATCATTAGCAACAGCAGTTACTGCAAGAACGGCTTTGCCATTGGGGGTTCGCACAGTCACCGTATGAAAACCGCGCTATCTCAGAGAATATTTGTGTTTGAGAAACTCTAAGCCCATATTTCGAATCAGAGCGTGACACTTAGTAAATCTCACATATTTCCTTTTCTGATGATTTTTCATTGTTGTTTTGGTAAGTCCTTATTTTGGAGGATAATTCCGACATTCGCAACATTAAAACGATCTTATCAGAAAAATGATACATGCTAGGGAAATTGTAAGTACATATTTGAAACCAGGGTGTGATATATAGCTTTACCCCGACCTGGACGTACATTTTTTATATAACTACAACTGGCCTTTTTATGCATACACCGCTTGTAACCGGCTTTGTAGCATTGAATCAATATACTTTAATTACTTGGTCAACTTTCGTTGCTGAAAAAACAATGCAAAATTACTTTAGCATCTATATCTTTTATTATCCTGAGAAATTAACAATTTTCTCCAAATTAACTAACTCTTTAAATATGTTTTAAAACATAATGTTGTTTAATGTTGTATTTATATTGAGGAAACAGTGTTTTACCTAAAATACACGTACTACGAAACATAATCTTATTTTGAATAAAATTTTACATAACCTTATTTAAAGATCTAATTTATTACAATATATTTCATTAAGGAAAAAATCTTTATCATCAATATTGTAGTTTTGCAATGTTAATTGATCGAAATTTTCAAAAATTCAGAGTTCACCGACAATTAAATCTTCTCTTTTTTATAAGCGTAATGCGGTTTATGCGAGAAAAAAACTCAAAGGAAAAAAAGTTTTTCCTTTCGTCGTTTTTGAGAAAAATATTGTTTTTCAAATTGCCTATATTTCACGCATATAGTATTCATGTTTTCGAAAACTTGTACATGGACTTATTTGAAGACATCTCTTTAAAGATCTGATTTAATTAAGAAAAAATCTGTATCTAATAGTATAGGAATGTGTAAAGTGTATTTTATTCTATTGTAGCCAGAAATTTAAAAACAAAATTTGGTGCCGTACTTGACAAAAATTTGAAAATGTCTGAAGCACAGCGAAAATTTAAAGAATTTATTTGAAATCCAAAGAGTCTCGGTCTGGAATTATTTGTTTTGGAAAATATTCTTTGAACAATTTAGGCTATAGTGTTGTGAATGCAGGACATGCAGATTGGCGAACATATTGCTGAACACCACTTCTTTGGCTACAAGAACGCAAACACCGTAGATTCTGTCTTTACTCCATATTTTTTGCAGCAATGCATAATTTTCTCTCTGTTAGTACATACCTAATTGTGGAGGGATGTGGGTGTACAGTGAAGAGTGAAGACTGTGTCTTATAAGGTCTGGTTTGTGTTTTATCTGTGCCAGTGCTTTCCTTATCAGCAATGATTCGATGAAATTTGGAAATCAGCGTGATCAGTCACATAGCTTTCTCAAGAGTAAAAAGCTTGTTTAATATTTTTGTGACTCTCGAGATAAGCTAACTGTCAAAGAGTTAAATAATTCCTTCAAATGTTGTTTTTATGGAAGTGTTGTGAATTGTTGTAAGAAATCTTTCGACTATACTTAATAAATCTTCATTGAAAATTTCTTTTAAACACCAATGACATTGCTTTTCATTTTTATTTGATAATGTTTTAATACATTGGAAGTTACATTTATACATTTTAAAACAAATAAACACGTTTCGCCAACAACCTTCCCGCTTAGAAAGGAAATAGAAGGATAAGGAAGAGTGTGGGAGTTTAACATGCCAGAGATGTCGCACGGGTACGCAGAAGTAGTAGGGAAAAACTTGTGCTATGGCACAGCACAAAGAACAAATTTTTAAAATTAACTAAAGCAAAATAGCGTGAAATAAATGAATAACAAAAATCAAAAAGCGTTAGCCAACAATACTGCATGAATTAATTTAAAAATCAATCAAATTTAGAATTATATAAAGAAAAGCGCAAGTCACTCGATAACTGCCAACGTTCACAATCCAGGCGCACGATTTAAATGATGGTGGTATCTGGAAGTCTGTACATCAATGAACAGCTATAAACTCATATTGTAAATAATACACCGTTTGATATTATACTTAGTGTCGGCTCGCTAAAATATTCAATATGTAAACATCGTTTGAGCAGCATTCCCATGGACCGAAGCGAAGTCTAAACCTACTGAATTGTTTGTAATGGTAAATAAGGATTTACCATTATTACTCAGGGTTAAAATATTATTTTTTTAATTTTTGGCTCGGAATTTCTTTTCTTGAGGTACGTAAGAACGCAGAAAATAAACTAAAAATTTGTTTCGAACATCAATTGCATTGCTTTTACTTTTATTTTATATTATGTATCAGAATCATTAGACGTTATATTGATACATACTTTAAACAAATAAACACGTTTCATTAACAACTCTCCTTTTTAATATGGAAATGGAAGGATAGGGAAAGGTTGGGCTTTAACACTTTTTTAAATTCTGGTCCTCAAGGAAATGTGCGCAGATAAATCTCTTTCCCCACACGTCATATACAGTTTTTACTGTTTTTTGACAAATAAACAACAATAAACAACAACAACATGCGAGAATTCTCGGGCACGCTACTTATTATTATTATTATTATTATTATTATTATTATTATTATTATTATTATTATTTTTCCTCTAAATCACGACTTAAGATGTTATGTGTCGGCTGAATATAAAATCTACTCCAGGTTGCAACCAGCTACCTAAGGAGCAGATCTAGGGACTGTCGGTGCCTCTACAATACTTTGCGCAAAATGTGGGCTGTTCCAAATAAAGCTATTTCTTGCACTTCCCAGTCTTTTGGATTACCTGGGAGTTTAGACAAGTTCTTACACAAATTTTGCGGAACAAATCCCAGAGCTCCGATAACTATCGGTACGACCTGTGCTTTTACGCCCCACATTCGGCTGATCTCGATTTCCAAACTCTTGTATTTAAGACTTTTCTCTGCCTCCTTGGTAACGACGTTTTGATCGCAAGGTACAGCAACATCCACAAGCAAACACGATTTGTTCTCCAAATCCCGGATGACTATATCCGGTTTGTTTGCTGCTATCGTGCGATCAGTTTGAATTTGTTGGTCGTACAATATCGTACACAATCCAACAGACGTCACCGGTTTCGGTGAGTGTTCGTACCACTTGGGGCATGTGTTCGGAACTTCGAGGGCGGTACAGATCTGCCAGTGGAGGTAGCTACACACCCTGTCGTGTCTTTTCAAGTATTCGGTCTTTGCTAGGATTGGACAAGCTGAGACAATATGATCGATGGTTTCTACGTGTTCCTGACAAATGCGGCATTTATCATCTTGGGAAATTTTGAGAACCGCTTTATCATAATGTCGTGTTCTCAAGGCCTGATCTTGGGCAGCTATTACAAGTGCTTCCGATTCTGGCTTCATTCTTCCCCTTTTAAGCCACATAAATGATTGATCTTTATTGATCTGTACCTTGTCCATTCTTTTTAGATATTGTCCGTGGAGTGGTTTGTCTCTCCACGATTTCTTTAACATTTTTTGTGTCTCAAATTTCATGTTAAGTAGCATCAGAAGTTCAGTGTCTCTGTCATTCTGGTTGTCTTGCATAGTCTTGTTCGCAATGCTTCTTGCTACACTTACAATGCCTCTGTTTCCCATTCTTCGGTCAGATTTCATGACCTGCCTCATTAGTGGGTCATCTTGATGGCTGACTACATACTTTCCCATCCCGGTTATTGCATTGTGCCAGGAGGCTTCAATTTGTCTCAGGCCTCTTCCTCCTTCCTTACGTGGCACATAAAGTCTATGTACATCAGCTCGGGGGTGGGCAACATGATGCATTGTAAGCAATTTTCTGGTTTTTCGATCCATGATGCGAATTTCCTGTTCCGTCCAGTCTACTAGTCCGAAACTGTATTCGGCTACAGGCACCGCCAAACTACCTATTGCAGATATTTTATTCCTTGAGTTCAGAGCGGACTGCAGGACAAGTCTCACTCGTCTATAATACTCTCTGCGAATTCTCTCTTTCATTGTGTCGTTCGAGATGGTCTCACATTCTTCAATGCCCAGATATTTGTAAGTTTTACCTGGCTCAAGATCTTGAATCACAGTGTGTCTATCAACTTCAATGTTCTCGGACGTGGTCATTTTGCCTCTTTTTAAGTTGGCTTTTGCACACTTGTCAAGACCAAACTTCATGCAGATGTCATTGCTAAAATCATTGATGACAGACAGCATTTGGGAGAGAATCGCATCATTCTTAGCAAAAACTTTAAGATCATCCATGTAAAATAAATGTGATACAGGCATTTCATCACCATGGAGCTTGTAACCAAAGTCAGTGTGCGACAGCTGTCTTGATAGAGGAATCAAACTAATGCAAAACAGCAGAGGGGATAGTGAATCTCCTTGAAAAATTCCCCTGTTAATCTGAATACTTCTGGTTTCTACTACTCCCTTTCCGCTGTGGATTAGTAACCTGGTACTCCACGACCTCATACTAGCCTTGCAAAACTCAACAAGTCTAGGATGAAATCGATAGATCTCCAGGGTCTTCAAAATCCAATCGTGTGGTACACTGTCAAAGGCCTTCTGGTAGTCAATCCAAGCCATGCTTAAATTACGTTTTCGTTTCTTTGCATCATTCAAAATTATTTTATTCAGAAGCAAGATTTCCTTACAGCCATAAGAACCTTTACGACATCCTTTCTGTTCAACTGGCAACAGATGGTTCTTCTCTAGGTGCCTATACATTTTGTCAGCAATGGCTGCAGTTATAAGTTTGTACATTACTGGCAAGCAAGTAATTGGCCTGTAGTTCTTCGCCAAAGAGCTGTCTCCTCCTTTGGGTAGCAAATACGTAATGCCGCGAGTGAGCCATTCGGGGAGTTCGTTAGGGTTTTCTAAAATTTTATTAACAGCCTTTGCAAGATGAAAATGTAGTGCTGTTAATTTCTTAATCCAATAAATCTGGATCTTATCAACCCCAGGGGATTTCCAGTTTCCCATGTTCTTAATTGTTTGGCATAGGTCCTCTTTCGAGAATCCTTGAACATGTTCCACTGCTTCCACGAGTCCATTGGCAGCATCAACTTCAGATTGGAGCCACGATGCGTCTTTGTTGTAGAATCTGGTTTCCTCCCAGATTCCTGCCCAAAATGTTTCGACGTCATCTTTTGAAGGAGGGGCAGCATTGCCATTCGGTTTTTCAGTCAGACTGCGATAGAATCTCTTCGCGTCTGTTTCAAACAACCGGTTCTGTACACGGAAATCGTTTCTACGTTTGTACCGTCTTATTCGTTGAGCCCATGCTTGGATTTTTTCTTTTAGCTTTTCAGCTACCATTAGCCTTGTCGTGTCATTGTCAATTAGGTATTTTTGTTCAACATGGAGTATTTTTTGTTGAACTTTATACGTGTGGTTTGACTTAGAAGATGCCTCGGCTAGGAGTGATATTTCACGCCGTGTGTCGGCTATCCGTTTCATAATTCTTTTCATCCACGGAGGTACGGAGCTTTTTACTCTGTCTGGCTGTCGGCCATCGGTGTTCTTGGCTGGTCCCAAGATTATCTGAGATACTAGATATCCAGTTGCATACACGATGTGATTGATTTCAGTAATATCTAGATCTCTACTTGAGGTCTGTACAACCTCATTTAAGACAGAATTCGCTGTTTCTATCACTCTCTTAGCTTTAGCATTTTCGTAAATTCTCCTCAACGGTGCACGAGATTCGAATGGAAGTAGACGAACTCGTTCTATCTCGCGTCGGAGGAGGTCCCGCATCATGTCCTTATCGTGTGACTCATGGCCAGATGAATTTTCACCACTGACGGATGTTTCATTTGGAAGAGATGAACCTTGAAGTGGATCATCGTTTTCAGGGATATTAGATGGTTCTAAATGTTCGTCATGTGGATGGTTTGATTGATGAACATACTCTGCGTTTCTCTGGATGTCTGCAAGTTGTTCGGCTGTGAATTTTCCACTGCTGAGTATGTATCGTCGTTGACTGGCAAGCTTCTTTGAGTCTAGGGTAGGTCTCATATCTGGGTTCCGCTCTCTCCATATCTTAAAAACTTCTATTTCTGAGCCCCCATTTTTCGCTTTTGCATAGTAAAAGCACCACATCACCTCCATTAATTCATCCCGAGTCCATCTCTGACGATGGCTTCGAGCTACTGCCGGCTCTGGGTCCCTGGGACTAACATCCGTGGGATGGCCAGATGTCGACAAGGTGACATTAGCTCGGTTCCTGAGCAGGTATGGGACATTGGTAGAACAAGGCACGTTAAGGTTCATTACATTGCTTGTTCTATCCATTTTGCTCATTGATTTGAATTGAAGATTCGCAGGACGCAAGTTCGAGTTCACAGATCACACTTAACCCTCGGGTTGTTTCCTGCCATCCGTTACTGCGACCCACAGTGGCCTCGGGGCATCCCCCCGCAGGGCCCAGCAAGGGGTCCCTCCGATCGCCAGTCGGCATTACTAAACCCTACGGGATTTTCACTGACTGCTGAAGGCAGCCTCCTTCGCTGGCTAATGCAAGGTTCGGGCCTCCACTCTAATCAGTGGCCTGGTGTGCCAACCCAGTTTCTCTCCTGTACCCTCTATGGGCCGACAACAGGAAGTCCAAAGGTTCATGACCCTTCCCTCTCTACTTACTTCCCACTCTCCTCAAAATGGAGTACTTCTTCGTCGGACCCCTCACCTTCAACCTATTCAGCAAGGGAGACCCTACCAGTAGCTAGGCTACCACTGACATAGCTCTCAGGCTCATGGGGGTACTCAAGCTCCACCACCAACTCCAAGGTCGTGTACTCCCTAGGTGGAGTTATTATTATTATTATTATTATTATTATTATTATTATTATTATTATCATAGTCATAATCACCATCTTTGTTTTACTTTTTTTCTCAGCATTATCTCTTCCAATTTTTCTTTCGTTTAATAAGCACGCATTCTCGTTTCATGTACTTCATATACTTTTTGTCTTATCTCCAGAATGGTGTATTGTTATGATCTTGTGTGAGTGTCACATACTGTAAAACCTTTTATAGCTTTTGCAGCGACCTGCACTGCCCTCTGGTGTTCCGAGAATTCTCTACCATCACCAAAAGTTCTTGCTTGCACCGACGAAAATTATTACAGCAGTATCTTCGCCATCGTCGACGTTGCGTACCTCATTCGTAACTTGACCTCGGGGACCCAGTGTCCCTCTCATGTCATTTTGACCCTCTTTAACCTTCGCCTTCCAGAAACGCAGAATTACATTCTCTCATTCATTTCTTTCTACTTCTTTTTATCTCTTTCTAATTTATATGTGGCGGCTTCTCTTTCGTCATCATGACAATCTCACTTATGTATGCATATGTTTGTCTTTTCCGCATGATAAACAATTAAAACTTTCATTTAACCTTTTTCTCTACCTTTATCACTACCTTTCCATGCCATTGTTCGTTCCCCTTTCATTCCGTCCACAACGCTTCCACTTGCTTCTCAGCATTACACAATGACTCCTGTGTTCTAACGCCTTCTTTTCCTTCTTCCTTCATGCCTGTTTTCTTCTCCGTAGACTTAAGTTTTTATCATTTCCTTCTTCCTGCACTCATTTACTTCCCATGTTTACATCTACAGTTATCGTGTCAGTCCCCCTTTCTTTTAGCTTTCTACCTCATGACTTTTCCATGTCTATGTAGCCTCTCCACCACCTCACTTCCTCTTCATCTAGGCACCTCCATCCCCATTGCCATTTCATTTCTCTTCTCGTAGAC
This sequence comes from Acheta domesticus, assembly GCA_031308135.1. NCBI lineage: Eukaryota > Metazoa > Arthropoda > Insecta > Orthoptera > Gryllidae > Acheta > Acheta domesticus. The sequence goes on from JAHLJT010009419.1 coordinate 130,713,868, forward strand.
ATTGCTATCATGTTTACGCCACGCGGCAGCCTCCGTCGCCATCTAATCACCCTTCCCTCTCCATGAACAGCGAGTCGCCATCGCGTTGCTTCAAAGCGCCGCTGCAGCCCCTGAAGTTTGTCCCTCCGGTGGCGGAGGCGGCGGAATAGGCGGCGGCGGAGCCAGAGGCGGCCGGGGATCAGCGCAAGGCTTTGCCGCGCAAAAACGGGGAGGCGGCGGCGGCGGAGAAGCGGGGCCGGGCGACGGTGGCGCTGGCGGCGGCCGCACATGCAAATGCGCGCAATAATGTTTGCGCCGGAGGAGGGCGACGCCGCGGGGTGGGAGGGCGCAGGGAATTTGGAGAGGTCGCCGGGGTCAGCGTTGCGCGATGAGGACTCCTAAGAGAAGACGCCGGAACCAGGGCAACGCAGAACTGCGAGGGTGGAGGGAGGCTGCGGGCCCAGGAAGTCTGTTATTTAAGGGGGCGGATGGAGGAGGAAAACAGGACTGCGCGTGCGAAATAAAACGGTACACAACATCCAGGCGCAACAAAACTTCTGTTTGAAGAATTAACTGCTCTTACTTTCTAGCTACATACAATTGATGTAATGTAAAGATAGAGTGTATGATGAAGTGTGAAAATACGGTGCAAGTTGTTATGACAAAAATGAATTTCTGTATTATTGTCTCATATTCTTTTTTTTAAAGTCAGAATATTTAATAAAGCATTTTTAGAAATTCATAATGTAACATGGTGTAATGTTGAAAATTTCAACAAGTACACGTAATGTAATTACTTCTTGACTTTGCCTGAAGTAATGCCAAGTACTTATTTTATTTAAGGAGTTTGTAAATATGTAATCTTAGAGCGGATGCTAAAGAGAATTTAGAGGCCCTCCTGAGGACCATCACGGAATGACTCGTAAGACAAGATGTTAAAACAGGAAAGTCTCGGACCTGAAAAGGACGTCAATGTCTGTAGAGGACTGCCGGTGAAGCAATTATATTATTTGAGATGGAGGAAGGAAATTTGTGAGCTATTTGAAGGTGCGAAATAATGTAGTAGAATATCGAAACAACGATGCTTTAAATTAAAAAACATAATGTTCTCCCTTCGAAGAAATAAATGGAATAAATGGCGAAAATTCAGAACACGCATTCAAATTAAATTTAAAAATAACTACAATTATAAAAAGATATTAATTTTCGACGTCATTCAAATTTTAACAAATGTGGCGTCAATGACCAAAGTAGTTGAACCATAATTGAACCTCAATTGATAGTTAATCTAATAAATGCCTATTGGAAACTAAAACGTTTCGTGATAGAGTACATTGTTTTAATAAAATGTTTTTACACATCGCTTTGGTTGTAAAGAATTAGAATTCTATTCATTTCCACCAGCATTAATATCGCCTATAGGATATAGGCGGCAATTAGTTACCGTGACACATAAAGTAACTGTGTTGCCATTAGATTTCGTTTTATTCCAATATTTAACTAACCAGTCAATGCATGCAATTTTCCCTTTTTTGCATAGCGTACACATTCTCTAATCTACCTCTATTAGTACGTAATTAGTTTTAACTGAACATACAACACTTAATAAATTGTGACGTTTATTATGTGAATTTATACACAACCTCTACGAAACGTTCAACGCAAAAATCGAGAACAAAATTAGTTCGATACGGAGGTAATGGAAAGTTGTGATTCTGAGGTGATTTGCAGCGATTGCAGAAATCGGATAGAATCGCGCCGAGAACGGATAAAATGACGAGTGGTGTGAACTGGGACCAGCGATAGTGAAGATACAGGCTGTATTGACGAGTGGGTGGCTGGATGCAAAGGCGAGTTCTCATTCGTAGTGTGAGAGTGGTGGGAGGAGTTTTGTTTTCCCTGCCCCCGCGCATTGCCCGAGTAAGCCGTGCACGCCCCCTGAATTAAAATTACCGCCGTGCGGGCCCAGCCCTGCCTCGCCCGCCTCCACAGAGGATTTGCCCCCTGATGGGTCGCGCCCTGCAACCCGCCTGGCAACGCTGACTAGAGGTCTGCCATAGCCCCTGAAATGGAGTCACGCTCCGCACTGCTCACGCTCCCTTCGTGACACCGGACGCCGATACTGTTTACTGGTGAAGCATAAGCATTTTTGGACGCTAGATTGGAATTGCTGGTTTTGTTTGATTTTTTATTCTTTGCAATTAGAGGATAAACCATCAGAACCGCCGTCGTCTTCACCGATGCCCCCTTCACAGTCGTCTTCGCACTCCTCATCATTGTCTTCGTAGTGCACATCGTTGTCTTCATAGTCCTCATCGTCGTCTATGTAGTCCTTATCGTCGTCCTTATCGTAGTCTTCATCGTTGTTTACGTATTTCTCATCGTCCTTGCAGTCGTCTTCGCAGTCCTCGCCGTCGTCTTCGCAGTCCTCGCCGTCGTCTTCGCAGTCCTCGCCGTCGTCTTCGCAGTCCTCGCCGTCGTCTTCGCAGTCCTCGCCGTCGTCTTCGCAGTCCTCGCCGTCGTCTTCGCAGTCCTCGCCGTCGTCTTCGCAGTCCTCGCCGTCGTCTTCGCAGTCCTCGCCGTCGTCTTCGCAGTCCTCGCCGTCGTCTTCGCAGTCCTCGCCGTCGTCTTCGCAGTCCTCGCCGTCGTCTTCGCCGTCCTCGTCGTCGTCTTCGCAGTCCTCGTCGTCGTCTTCGCAGTCCTCGTCGTCGTCTTCGCAGTCCTCGACGTCGTCTTTGCAGTCCTCGTCGTCTTGTCAGTCCCCGTCATCTGACCCGTAGTTTCGTCTTAACCGTCATCGTCGTCTTCGTACACCTCATCGTTTTATTCGTAGTCTTCACACTGATCGTGTTTTTGTTGTCTTCATTGTCGTTTTTGTCTTCGCGATCTTTACTGTTATCGTCGTCGTAGCCTTGAGCATTGCCGTAGTTTTCAGCCTCACTGACGTAATAACTGTCATCTTTTCCTCCTACGCTATTGTAGAAGTCCTTGTCGTTTATAATCATACATCATCATTGATGAAATAATGTATTGTGAATATATTTGTAATTTAATAAGCAATTTATGCTATATTTCTTCTTCTCTGTGAATAAGATATTGCGAAATAGTTTCAAACATGTGTTATTAAAGTATTCACCACAAGTAGAATAAAATAGTATTTAAGGTGAAACGTACGAGACATCCCGGTTTTTCAAAACGTATGTCATGTACTTTCAATAGTAGTTTCAGTAACAATTCTATTTACCAGCTACATACTTATGTAAACATTTTTATTGCTAGTATCTCTGAATTGTTCAGTTATGAATTGGAAAATATTGATCATTCATGTACTGTAAACGAAAATTTCTCTGACTTCGAATAAAGCTCCTAGCACAAGTTTCCAATCCGCGTGATTCTGCTATGAATATCACATCAGAATATTTGTTTCCCCATTGTGCTGATCATTCAATCTGTTTGCAAAACAGGAATGTTATTAATCAATCGCAGTACGAGTGGTTATAAAATGCGTGCACAATGCAAGCTACAAATGAATACAGCGCATCACGCAAAATTTTATAAGAGGAATGTGACATAGGAATGCATATTTGAACATGTTTTCATCACATTGGCGGCACAACCAAGTCTGCAAACAAAGTTTCAAAACATTCCTGGAAAAGGACATCGATCGGAAAATAAGCCATTAGTCGGCTGTCAACGAACCAACACGGTTGAACGAGTACAATTCACGATTCCGAGAATACCATTTTCTGAAGCTCACGCAAAACAAATTACGAGCATTTTGAAAACGCGAATGTTAATGGAAATGATCATTGCTTTAAAATTCCCTAATCCAGGATGCAAGCGAATGCTTGAAATAATAAACAGAGGGATAGTCGAGCAAATTTGAAGAGCACAGATTGTTTGTCTCAGTCATGACAATATTTATTATCACTTACGGTGAGAATACTTTACAAGTCCTTTGTGGAAGGGCATTCATATTTAACAATTGCGGAACATTACTTTGGATCACTTCACACTTCTGTAAACAAGTTACCAAAAAATATATTTTCAGTTTTGTTGTAGTGAATCTGACATGTCAAACTCTTATTGAGTATCAGTTACCTACCTATGTTCAGAGTTTGATTTTTATATTAAAGGTCGTACGAAGTTCGTAACTATTTATTTTGATAACATGAAAATGAAAACATCTCCGATTGTATTAGCACTAGTCGATTATATTGGATTTCCACTATCAACAATGCCAACAATTTCATTTTCTGCTTTTGAATTACTATTCAAAACGTGCAATGATGGGACATTAGCTTTTGAGAAATTTAATCATTTTTGATTTTTTATGGAGCTAGTTATTTATCTCACTAGTAATGGATACATCACAAGAAGGGAAATGTAATTAGGCATCTTTTCTTAATATGTATCTTTGATATATCATTTTTATAGTAGTTTCAGTAATAAATTATACTTTCTAACTTGTTGTTTTAAATTCAACCAACCTTTCCTGTAAAAGCACATACAACTGACGTCTTTGGGGAAGGTCGCCTTCGTGGTGACATGTTTGTTGCAGAAAGGGGGGTATAAGTGAGGTGCAGTTACGGCAAAATATGCCCTTGACACGAAGGACACAGGAACAAACATATCAAAGATCAGATTGAAAGATTTTTTCATTAATTCATCAGAATTTAACTTATCCACTGATTGAATTTCTACTGAAAAAAATTATGTTTAAAAAGTGGTAACGTAAGAAAAATTCTAACAAAGGTCTTTTTCAGACTTAACAAGAATGATGAACGATGATGAATGGATTTAAGAACAAGGCAGCATTTAAAAGCATTCAGTGCAAGGAGAGGGAATGAATGGTTGAAAACTTTCACTATAATGTCCCCAGATAATTCATCAGATTATAGATAGGTAGAAAGTTTGTTATTATTTACTGCTACTCAACTTCTCACTGTAAATGAAAAAAAATTAAGACGTAGATAACTACAGAAAAAAATAGTGCAAATGTGTGCATAAATTATTTACAATTGTGCTCTATGTCCTCTATCAACAGCAATGCACATCTGCACCGTGTGTGCAACTGACTGCAGTGTTTTGTGGCGCTAGAAGTCGATAAACCAATGCTTGTAAATTTCAACCAGTAGAGGAAAAAGTTCAATTCTGACAAATCAATGGAAAAAATCTTTGATCTTGATCGTTAATATTGATGTTTGTTCCTGTGTCCTTCACGAAAAGACCATGGTTGCCGTAGTCCCACCTCTATCTCTCATTTGCACCCCTCTGTCTCTTCTTTCTCTGAAACAGTGTGGACGCCGCGAAGGCTACCATCCCCAATGGCTACAGTTGCAGGGGATGCTTTCGGAAATATTCTTCGTTAACTTAAAGCCACACGAGAGAATGCATACTTTTATACGAAAATTGTTATCAGAACATTAACATATGAAATATAATTGTATTACACTTTTCCGTTGTTATTTCCATTGCCTATATCCATTGCTAGTGAGAAATATTGTTCTTTTAAAAATCAAGTGTGATTAAATTTCTTGAAAAGTAAAAATGTTTCAGAGAGTATCTTTTCGAAATTTTACTTGCACGATGTTTCCATATTGTTGATCGAAAAATATTTCGATGTCGTGAACCATTTATAAGTTATGGTGGTGGTCTACACTTGATGGAACAACTGTAAATACAGTACATTACATACCAAGAATGTCAAAATGGTTGATATTTCATAGCTCAACAGATGAAAAGCAAATATTTGGGCCGCCTCTGCCTTGGAGACTTGCGGTCTCATGACGTCAACAATGTTTGAAGTACTGATGCGTTGACTATGAGAATTAAGTCTATACGCGCAGTATGATAATATGGTGAAAAACATAACGAAATAATTGAAATTTTCTGTCAAAACTCATTCATTGTGTTTGGATTTTCTTTGCAATTATTTGTATCTAACCAAACCACAGACATCTCTCCCATGGCCGAAGGTTGGATCATTTCTTTCAATTTCTGTGCGCATTGGACGTTATTAATGTAGATTATAGGTGTCAGACTATTTCGCTATATTTACAGTTTTGGATGCCACAGTTTTATTTCATCAACTTGTATTTGATTACATTTATGAAGCATTTAAATAGTAAAACAAAGAGATCATAATCATGTGTTTACTGTGATGAGCCATTTGATGACTTCAATAAAATATAATAAAATAATAGAAAGATCGAGTATCGATAGGCGATCGGCCAATCAGAAAAATGGGGCGCGTAAATTGTAAAGAACAGAAGAGTTTTCGAATGCTTGGGAGAACAATTGAAGAGCGCGTGGTATGAACTGTCCGGGGAGGGGGGGAGGCTCACATCTTTAGTAGTGGAGGTACGATGAGGAAGCTCTCGTACCGCAGACACGTAGACATGTGAAAAAGGAAGATAATTGAATGCGTAAGACAGAAAGAGAGAGCGATTTCTTGTGAAGTAGTATTATTTTCTTTGTGACGTGAACGTTGCCGAGAAATGAACTTGGAATATGGAGATACGTCGATAACGTTGTTGGGAACCACAAAAAGGAAAGTATAACATCCGAACTAATGCCAAGGAGTGTATTAAAATTTTAATGATCAAATTTGTTTTTTCTTTTCTTTCAGTATTGTTGTCTTGAGGCATTGTACTAGTATTTTGTGTTTGTGTTTTTTTGTTCTATTGACAGCCAGCAGAGTGCAAATTATAAATTTTCCAGAAAGAAGGAGTATATATTTTAGCAGAAGCATTATAATTTTCACGATCCTATATTCATGAGCATAAATAATCCCTTACGTAAGATTTCGGCGCCGAGATTTCGTATGAACGGCTGTCAACCCACATATTAATCGTCTCCTGTATTATTTCAGTTGTATACCTTCCGATGCACAAGCAACCAATCCTTATAAATGAGGTCTCTAAAGAAATATAATTGCACAGAGACTTGACGAATTGCACTTTGACTTTAAAAATATGAAGAATTTGTTTAAAAAACAATCTAAATATTCAAGTCAAATGCAACCCGCAACACTTACCAAAGCTTTCGTCAAATAACTCTTAAACCAAGCGTTTTAGGGCCTTAAAAACTAACATTTTGAGGCGGCCTCAAAGAAACGTTTTTCACATTATAATCTATAGGATGAGATATTTATTGACATTCAATTATATTTTCGGTTCCGCGCTTCAATACTATCAAGGCCACCTCAATATTTCAGCCATTGATGCTGGTAGTTTTGTGACGACACGCTCAGAAGGCTTAGATTCCTAAATCTTATATTTACGCTTTCTGTATAAACCGTGGCTTGTGCAGTCTGATTAGGTTTATTTGCATAATTATTAATTCAAGATTTGCTCTCCAGCAACAACTAGAAGTACTATAACAGTTGCCTGATACCAATGAAGATTTTTTCTTGTGCTTGTAGTGAAACTATTCAATTAACGTTTTGCCATGATCTGTAAGTACTGTGTACTCAATTGTGGAGGGATGTGGGTGAACAGTGAAGACTGAAGACTGTGTTTGTGTTTTACCTGTACCAATATTATCGTTATCATTCAATGAAATTTTAAAGTCAGCGGATTCAGACACGTAGCGTTCTCTAAAGTAAAAAACTAATATTTTTGTGACTATCACAAAAAGCTAAAGCTAACTGTCAAAGAATATTGAATAATTACTTCAAATATATTTAAGAAAATGTTGTGAATTGTCCCAAGAAAACTCTCCATGATACTGAATAAATTATTATTGAAAATTTCTTTAAACTTCAATTGCATTGTTTTTTATTTTATTTGATATTGGGTCATTCCATGCAAAAAAGTAGGAAATCTGACACTACATCTCAGAATTTAAAAATATTTTGCCACCTTACTTATTATGATACCTGCATGAACCAGGTAAAATATTTTTGTCTCATCATCCATTGTTTAGCAACAATGGGCACTTGAAATATTAGGTTAGCAGTCTGTAGACATTCCGTTATGATTTTTTCCCGATGATATGCAAACAAGCAAAAAATATGAAAGTGACACCATTTGTAGAAGAAATGTAAAGGATAATTTTACGCTAAAGATATTTTTTTACCGTGAGTCTTTAACAATTAGGAACTAAACAAATTCTAAAAAATGCAATAAATGGAAATGTAGTATTTTTAAATTCTTGAATTTTGGAAGAAAAATTGCTGAAACTACTTTCAAGCTACTCTGTAAATTTCATCATGGAATCTTGAATGGTTTTAAAGTTATGAATAAAAGTATCTTACTGGCGCTCCATTAACGAACTCGTCTCAGCTGCTAGAGCCGCCGCGCCACAGCGCTCCTCGTCAGCGCTCGGCGTTACAGTTTTCCTCCGCCGCGCGATGGTGGATTTCGCAAAACTACTTCTCTAGGTGTTAATTTTGCCGCAAAAGCTACATGAAGAGATACGCCAAATTCGACCATTATTTTTTGTTCACTCCAACTTTTTGGTAAACACGTTAAAATCATGTATTTCTCATTAGCTGTTTTCACGTTTGAAAATTTTTCTTTGAATTGTGTCAACATTTCTTCTCCATCATTGATTTCTGTACTCACATGAAATAATTCAGAAACTGTTTTATTTACGGCACTCACCTTTCTTCTTGCGTACGATATCTCTCGAGTTTGTTTTCGCAATGACAATAGTGATTGACCCAGAGGATACAAAATGTTTACATTACTGATAGTGGCTTCCTCTGCAACTCCTGGGGCTACGTACTCCTCTTCACTTGACGTTTTCACTTCACTGTTTCAGTTGAGTCACTAAGATCTGCATTGGGCATTTGGATATTTTGTGACGACACATCGCATATTGCTTCACCTACCACTAAATTCGATATTTTCTTCCGCATCGCCTCTGTAATCTTTCTCTTACCCACCCGACTTTTGTGCTTCTCGAGTCCGAATGGATTGCAGCACCAAAGCCTGTTAAACGTATTTACAATCTTTGGCATTTTCTATCACGATGTATCACTGAACTGTAACACGCGAAAACTAAGCCTGTAAACTAATGTCAGGATCCCTTCGAAGGCATCGATGGATATCCCTAGGGAATGAACTTGGCGGTGCCTGCCTACGACCTTGCGTCACCCCTCGCTGGGCAAAGGCACGCGACTTTCAACCTTAAGAGCAAAATGCGCGTATACTTTTTATTTAATAACTTACGCATTTTTTAAGATTCCATCGCGACAGTTTGCAGAATGGTTATTTATTGGTTCTTCCTGCAGTGTGTAAAATATGAAAGAAAAGAAAATATTATTTTTGAAGAAAAATGTATTTGTTTAATTTATTAGCATTTTTTATTATAAACAAATGTCTCAATCCTTAATATATTATCAACTGCTTAAAATATGATCATTTATCTTCAAAATAGTGTGCCCGTTTTTAAAGTTTTATTCATTTTATGAACGTCATAATTATTATCATTATTGAGTACATTGTGTCATCGTCCATGTTTAACCCGTAATTGTTGCTAAACTGCTGAAGATATTAATTCCATAAATTGTCTTTTAACTGTTCATCATTAGTAGATTAATGTAATAAAATATGAAACAAATCTGAGACTCACTGTCAGAAAACCTGAAATTTTGCATGGAAAGACCCATTGTGTTAGTACATTGCAAGTTACCTTTATACATTTTTAAGCAAATAAACATATTTCGTTAACAACTTTCCTTCTTAGAATGGAAATAGAAGGATAGGGATGAGTGTGGTGTCTAACATGCCAGAGTTCTCCCACGGGTACGAGGTAGTGGGGAAAACTTGTGCTATGGCACAACACAAAGAACAAACTTTTTAAAGTAGCTAAAGTAAAATGGCTAGAAATAAATGGAAAACAAAAATCAAACGCGCTAGCCTACAATACCATGTGAATCAATAAAAAATAACTAAATATGAAATTATAGAAAGAATAGTGCAAGTCACTCGACAACTGCAAACGATCGCAGTTTAAACGATTTAAATGTTGGCGGTATCTGGAAGTATGTACATCAACGCCCAGCTGCAAACTCATATTGTAAATAATTTAGCGTTTGATGTTAAACTCAAGGTGTCGGTTCGTTTAGATAATGCAAACACCGTTTGAGCAACATTCCCATGTACCGAAGTGAAATCTAAGCCCAATTGTTTCTAAAGGTAACAAATGGTATTTAGTATTCCAACGTGAAAATATTACTTTGATTATTTTTTGGCTAGGAATTGCTTTTCCTGAGATACGTAACAACGCAGAAAATAATCCAATACTTTTTAGTATACAAATAATTTTTCAATTTCCGCAAGCAGGCGCCATGACTCTCCAAAGCCCTGTTCCTCTTAACAAATCAAGGGAAGTTAAATAATATTGCAAAGAATAGGGTTGTGCTACCCGATCCAGTATTTCGCACTACTTCACTAGGCTTTGTCAAGAGTAAAAACCTTTTCTAATGTTTTTGTGACTATCAAAGAAAGCGAAAAGCTATCTCTCAAGGAAGACTGAAAAATTACTTCAAATGTTTTTTTTAAAGAAGTATGAATTGTTCCAAGAACAATTCTCTGTAATGCTGTATAAACCATGATTGAAAATTATTTCCAACATCAATTGCTTTGTTATTTTTGATATTCTGTAAATACATTAGAATTAAGTACAAAAGTACATTCTAAGTTACATTTATACATTTTTTAAACAAACACGTTTCATGTTCTACAGTGTGAAGGAATACACAAATCACAACTCTACTTCCCTTAACAACATATAAACAAAAATACTTATCCCATTATTAATACTATTATTATTGACATGTGCACCTGCATATATCTTGTCTGACTCGCCATCCACAATTAAAATTGTATAATTGACTCAATATATGTTGTTATTATTATTAGTAATAGTATTATAATTATGATTGTTATTATTAGTAGCAGTAAAATTACATAAACAAGTGAATTTCACTCTCACATTAAACATTACAATCTGGAAATGTTAAATTATTTTGCTATTAAAAATAAATATATACTGTATAATATCTTAATCTAGCTGTAACAAGTATTGTAGTAGGCAATTGACTTATTGTAGTAGGATAATTCCTAGGCTAATGACCCATCTCGATCAGGTTTTTGTCCAGTTTCCCTGGTCCTTTGAGCAAATGCTGAGATGGCCCCTTGTTTTGCTTCTGGACAGTAATGTAACTTAATTCTCTCCACCCAAAACATCACTTTGACTCGTCATACACGATTGTATTTGTATATGTGACTAAATAAATTATTATTATTATTATTATTATTATTATTATTATTAATATTACTATTAACAACTTTTCTTTTTAATGAAAAGGATAGACAAATGGATAGGGAAAGGGTGGGGTTTACCATGCGAGAGGTCTCGCACGGGTACGCTAGTAAATTATATTTTTTTACTGTGAACGGAGTTATTATTGCATTCTTTAAATAAATAAAAGCCACCTCATCCGTTCTAGTTGTCGTTCCCAAGGTGAGGCAAAGAAAGATATATGATTATAATAGCATGAAAATTAATAATTAATAATAATACTGAGAAACCATTCAGCTTCATTACGAGACTTTTCTTCGTCTTCTTATTCATATATTATTCAGTTAATGCAATATTATAGTGTAATAATTCAGGATCAGTTACAGTTGATTTTCTATGAATTACGGCAATTTTAAGTTTTCAATAAAGAACAGACTATAGCAAAACACGGAACGGAACAAAACAAAGAGTAGCAGAATAGCATTATGTGTCATGACGTATAGCGGCATATAAAAATTATGTGAGAGAATGTGCTCGTGTTTGATCTTTAAGTTTTGAAGTTTGTTTTAACACATTTTAGTTACGAATCAAAGTAAAGTTGGAGCAGTGTAGATATTTTGAAAATGTGGCAGTGCGCAAATTTTAAAGTTAGATTTTTTGCGATAAAATAGAGAAGTCGCGTCAATGGTGATTCTAGTCTAAAAACTCAGTCGATTCGCCGCGAACGGAGCGCGACATATATTAGAGGATTGCCTGTGGTTGGAACCAAACGACGACGGGGGAAGCGTGATGGCGTGCACGTCCATGCAGTGATCGCGTATGCTGGGGGGAAGAGGTTCGGAGCACAGGAGATGTGATGTGATGTGGACATCTAGCAGAGGACAGCAGCAGAAAAAGGGAAGTGTATGCGTTTTTTTTCACCATAGAGAATTTCTTGACAATACATCAATAATTATCCAAGACCAAGATTGTTTAGTAGTAAACGATAAATAAATGGCCATGAAAAAACATTAAAATATTAAAATTTGCAGAAATTTCAATAGTATTCAAATATCATTCAGGATTTTTTTAAATAATAGGCAGATTTACATTTATCAGAATAAAATCTAGAAATATTAATTCAATTTTAAAAGAAAGCAAGTGCAAAAATAAAAAGGAATTCCAAGGAGAAATGGTTATTGTTATGTATATATTTTGATGGTATATTTTGTTTTGTCAGTGTGATATATATGTTTCAGGATTGTTTTTTTATTTATGTGTGTTATTTATGTGTATTGTGTGTAAGTGATGGGATGGTTTAAATGCAGGTCACAACAAGTGGATGCAAAAAGGAAAATATTATTTTGGTGAACAAATTAAATGTCGGAAGGAGAGGCTGCCGACCGAAGGTTTCGCTCTCTCACACTAATGTGTCATTATTTCAGTAATTAGGAACCTGGATGCACTGCAAATTTAAGCTACAGTTTATGGCTTTCCTTACGGGACCGGTCACGACTCACCTTGAAAACAAATTTTCTGTAATTGTGTATTATTTTTGAGAAAATTGGGAATTTTAAATTATTTTAGAAGTAAATACGTTATGGGCGTTATGTGTGTGTGTATGCCGGAATGGAAGTTGGGCAACCGTGCGTTCATGTTTTATGTTGTGTTTTGACGAGTTGATTGGTAAATAAATTCAGTAAGCTAGCCGGTGCGAAGGTATTGCAACTCGCGCACGCACACGCATGACATTGCGATAGATAGTGGATGGGGAAAAAGGAGCAGGTAGGGAAACCGATAACAGTGGCAGCCCAACGTTGGGCGTGAATAAAGGATAACCGATTACAATAGGATATAATACATTTGGGATATAATTTATTAGGTGCATATTCAATTTTTTGGAATAAATTGCTAACATTTCTACAGACGTGCAGTTTATTGTAAAGAACAATTATCCTGCACGATAGTTGTTATCTTATATAACAATAACTAGCTGAACTACCCGGCGTTGCCCATGCATTTATTATGGTAAATTTTTAGCCAGGAAGAGGAATTCCATTTATTCATGCCTTTCAGTGGGGCCTACTTCTCTCCCATTGTATATCTGCCACGCCAAACTAGCCCTGTCATGTCTTTCCCCCTATTTGGAAATTTCCGGTGTGCCTCGTTTACTTTCTTACTAAAGAAAGTTAACATTTTTCTAATTGGGAGTTTCAGCTCCCAAACATTCCTCACAATAAATAAAAACAATAAACAAATCTAAACTGTTAATACAAAATACTCGTAAAATTATGAATATATGTGAGTCTACAAATTATAGACTCACATATATTCTTTTTGTGGAGTTTTATATCCCGCCCTCGGTGGCTTATTGGTTAGCGTGCTCGCTTTCCACGAAACAACCCTGAGCTCGTTTCCCGGCCGGGTTAGATGCCGAATTAGAACTGTATTCTTTCCTTACAAATGTCTCAGTATTGATTGCTGTGTGACGATGAGAAAGGTTAAGAAGAGCGGTGTGTACGGTAAAGGGATGTCCTCGTGCTAACCACTCGAACACCAGTGGCCGAAAGGCTGTGTCACCGCCGGTCAGCTAAGGCCTGTAGCAGGCTGTCGAGCCACAGGACGGGAGTTTTATATATTATACCAAAACTTTCAATAAATTGCCAAATTGTAAAAGTAACTCATTTTTATATTTTTTGCTTCTATAGTATTTATAAAGAAAGATTAAAAATTTATCTGCTGCCAGCTCGTGACAGGTTTAAGCAGAGTATACGAAACATTCGAGAGTTCTCACATGGGTACGCTAGTAGACAGATCCGGACAAATAGATATAGATGTCTTAACGTATTTGATGAATTGTAATCATAAAAGTGAATGAAAATATCTATGCTGAAATGTAATTGCCTGTTTCTATAATTATTCTGAAGATGACAGAAACATGTATGTATAAAGATCTATGTGCTAGTAACATGTAGTATAAAAGTTATTTGTTTAGGTAAATCAATTCATCATATCATCGCAACATAACAGCAATACTGATCCACCAATCTGTACATTATATATACACAATAAATTGACAATGTACTGAACCACCTAACAAAACACTATTAGCTTCGTTATTTGATTTGCAATGCTAGATACTATGGATTTTGATATGTGAATTATAGAAACTAAGGAGCCCCAGAATTTTGTTATTAGATTAGACATAAATATTTTAGATAAATTAATTTTTGACAGTTTATAGAAAAAATAGATGAATTAATTCACTGGGAGCAACTGACATACGAAACAACAGCAAGATTAGTCTTAATATATAAAGGACCATTACTTAATTACATACCACTGTAATAGTCCACTGCCCTTATTCAAGAAAAATGTTCAACAGAGTTGACCAAAACATACAAATATTTTCCATTTTACCAATTTGAACATGAGATATGTGTAAATCGTCAAATCGAGAGTCATAACGAAAAGCTGACCTGCTTCCTAGAAAATTATTCACATTTGCTTTCTTCTTTACTGTATTGTTTTCAATGGTGGGTGTTCTTCTGCAAGTCGCTCTTGCCTCTGAGTAGCCGATACCGAATTTTAATAGGCTGCCCATCTCTTAGCACTTGTATTCTGTTTTGACAACTGTAACTTTCGTTTCGGTATTGTTTCAAACAATTCAATTTTCACAAATTCTGTAAAAGAAGAGGTTGTTTAGAAAATGTACGATACCTGAATACGATATCTACATATTGTACATTACTGTATATTTTGTACTGTATAGGTTTGTGCTTTTAACTCTCTAAATACTTTAAAACTCACGTTTTCTTGCCACAATTTGTGTACCAAACGGACTAAGGACAATGTTCATTGACGTTCTTTACTACGTACTTTCACTAAGGATTTCGTTCAAATGTTCCACCAACGTTCAAAACAAACAAATCACCAACGATCACTCACGGACTTTACATAGCGTTGTTCAAACCCCAATGAATTTCGTAATAATTCTGGACATTAATGAAAACAGTAGAAGATCTCAGATCTCATCCTCTGGTGGCGCGCAGCTAAACTATTGACACTGATCCACTATTGAATCTGTGATGTAAAGCCAGGCGAAAAATCTCCGGAAATGTAATTATTTTGTGAATATAGTAAGGTTTGCCTATGTTACTCCAGACCTTTAAAGGAAGCTAGTAGAAAAGTTTCATCAGTATTGGTTCAGTAGATTCAGAGATTATCGCGCTGTAAGTCAGTGCAGTTCTGTCTTTATAAGTATAATATATATATATATATATATATATATATATATATATATATATACATATAGATAATAATAATAATAATAATAATAGCAAAAACCAATCTTATTTGAATTGTTTGGTACAAAGGCATGTCTGAGAAAACACCTTTCTATCATGAGCTCCTAAAAATGTCATGAATACGATTAAAACTTCTTTTTTTGGTATGGATTGTATTTAGGTAGGTTTTTAATGAAACTCAAACAGCAACGTTTTAATTTGTATTAAATTCAACGGAAATTGCTCGTATTATGGACTTTTTATATGGTGTTTACGAACACATATTGCGTATTTTCTACATGGTATGCAATTACACGAAACGTCAAATATGTAATCAAAGGACTTAGACGAGGTTCATCGAATATTTTTCAATGTACTAAACAGTTTACATAACAAAAATATTGCGATGCAGTTTATTATTGGCCTACATGAAATAAAGTTTGAGTGATGTCATTTTGTTTTATACATAATTAAAATTGGCGACGTTATTTCAAAATTTGATCACAATTCTCAATTTCAATAAGTTACCCTGTATGCTATATATCATATAAATCACGAAGGTAATTAGGATAAAGACATGGTTGGTAATACATATGTAAAGGAACGCGAAGTTAATTTTGCAGAAGAAATATATTTAATATGTACGTTGTTAGATGGGCTTATTGTTCTACTGCTCAATCGCTCCCCCTGCTAAACGTTTTTATTATGATTTGCATACAAATTTTTCTTGCAATTACGTTCTTTTAATTCTCATTTGGTTAGCTGTTTGTTCTCTAACGTAAACACATTAACACATTATAAACAGAGATGTTACAGATAGAATTGGTGAAAATATTTAGATGAGATTAAGACTGACGGGTAACTGCATACACTATGTTATATATATATATATATATATATATATATATATATATATATATATAATTACGATAATTTTGTGTAGCCCGTGGATTATCAGACTATGCTAATGCAGTTTTGGTACCACAAGAATTCCAAAGAATCAATGTCGGACACCAGAATAAATTGCCAAATTATTGAAGGGATATTTTATATACTTACGAACTGATACAAGTATGTAGCAAAATTTGCAATGTCTTTCTGCAAATTTGTGCCAAAATATTTAAGGTTTTAAGGTGTAGCAATGGTATATCTATATAAAACGTGTTGATGGGCAGGCTTGGCTGTAAAAGATTCTTTACGCATGTCTGAGTGAAGAAACGTTTTAATATCAAAAGTTCTAAATGATGAAACATTAATTTCTTAGCTAAATAAAGATGAAAAAACTATGCTGGAGTCTATTGTTAGTCTCCTTGCTTACTGGTATGTGACTGTTGAAGTGAAATTGGAGATTGATTCCGCGTACTGTGTAAGATCAGGGATGATCTTACACAGTACATGCAAATCACTATATCAACCGAATAGTAGGAATTATTTAAATGCGTTTGGCGTTTTTCCATGGCGCCATCACTGCATCTTAAAATGTCTAACATTTCGAGCAATACACATCAAATTGAGCCAAAAATTTTGCGCTCTGGAAATACCAGATCACAACATAACATGTCACCATTGAAACGAAAATCACATATTTGCAAATAAAAGAAATAACTGGTCTGTGTTATTTACTTTTCTCTCAAAATTATCTTTTCACCCCTTGTAGGATCGGCGCGTTGTAGTAAGCAGACTGTGTGTGAGATTCATAAATTGGAATATCACCTACATTCCCTAGTTGCACAATGGAGGACCACTGGTCAATTGATTCTTACAACACGAGTCACCAGTCTCGCGTTTCTGAAAATACCTTCAGGTGCTGTCATTACCACAAATGAATTTGGAAGCATGTAGAATGAATACATATAATTACATTAAAAATTGCCATACAAGAAACTACATGATACATTGCAAGGAGCTAAATAATATTACACTTTTTAATAATAGACATAAAAATTAGTAAAAGTTTAATTAAGCTATTAAAATTGTTGATTGAATTTTTTGCCGCAAACAAGATTAAAAAATTAAGTTTGAGTGAATAGTGAGACTGTTGTAATGTAGATAAAAATTGTACTGATGCTTAAACAAAGTTGTAGAGGTCAGCTGTTCACTGGCAGAAACAGAAGAGTGCACTGGCAAGGCTAAAGTGATGAGGGGTGCTAGTCGACCTAAGGCGATGTCGCCATACGTGGCAGATAAGATTACGTATCTTGCAAGCAGGAATCTCGTGATAGAACCAGTAATCTCTTCGTCGTTATGCACAGCGCACTTAGTATAGTGTAGCAATATTATCACACTGGGAATTAGACATTGAATTTAACGTACAAGACAAAGATGCTAGCAAGGGTCGTGCCATATTGCACAATGTGTTGAATTCTTGCATTCTACACAGTTATTTTGTTGAAGGCCAACAGATGAAACAATAGTCACTGCACGAATACTGTACTACTTAGAAAAACTTGGTCACAGCATAACTGTGTAAGTTTGCTGTTACGAATAACAGTAGAAGAACATGGATTAAGTACACTTAAATTGCAGTTCGTGATTTACATACAGCAGTTCACTTGAAATAGCAGTCTCATTTAGCGTAGCTAATGGTACGCTGCTAATGGTATTGCGCGGTTTGTCGTATGAGTTGGAACAATAGAGAAGAAACTGAGAGTCTTGCACACGTGTACGTTACGTGTGAAAAAAGTAAGCGGCACCCATTTAAATGTTGTAACGGCATATAGTACATTGTAGTTGTAATATGACACTGAACAATAGAGAAAAACTGGGAATCTTGCATACGCGTTACATGTTACGTATGAAGAGAGAGTGCGCACAACAGAGGTGTGTGCCTCGTGGCAGTTTGCACTCAACTGATTTGTCCATGATGCGCTGGCTAGCGTGAGAATATGATGTTCGCGCCAGAACTTAAAACAGTCAATCGGCGAGCATATTCTATTGCAAGGAAGGTTGTACCTTGAATTATTAATTAAACGAATTACGTAATAATGCAAGTTATTAAGTGTTCAAAATTGTAGTGTGTTTTGTGCGGTTAAGTTCATAATGAATAAAATACTGCGCACAATTTAGATTCTCTTCAACAGTTCTCGGAATGAGGTGATGTGGGCAGCGGTAGCAGGGCAACACTGTAGCAATTCTAAGAAACTGCGAGGCGTTGGCTCTCGCTTTCGTAACTGAATATGGTTGAATATTTAAAATGAAAATTTGTACAAATAGCTTATTGTAATGAGATGCGCATAAATTAGCTTAATTAATTGTAACAGCTTGCTTTCTCGAACACCCATTATGTACATGACGGTGGAACTTTTAAGAAACATTTCCTGGTGAAGACAGTAACATGTTTACTATTGCATAGGTTTTTCTTCCGCCAAGTAAAGAAATATTCTTACGCCATTTGTCCTTATGATTCGCATTTCATCCAGCACTTCTGTTTTGGAGAAACCAGTTTACGTTGTATTGTTAAGACTTATATTCTTAGAGGTGACATCGACTTCGATATAAATATTTTTCCCAGAAATTCTTTTTTAAAGCCATATTGTGTATTTAGTCCTTTAGACGTTCTGAGAGATTCGCAGAAACCAGGATATGCTTTAAAATGTGTACGCTCTGGGAAGCGCTGATTTCCAAGAATTGCGTCAAAATATTGGCTTAAAAACTGGGCTGCTACAACTGAATGTTTGCTTGAGGACATTTCGCTCGTTCCTTCATTCACGTCTCTCCCTTTCACCTCTCCTTTAACCCTATTGCCAGCCGCAGTTCCCCCTATTGCCAGCCGCACTCGAGCAACAAATTTCACCCGCAAGATTGCCGAGCAGAGCTTGGGCAGCAATTTAGTTCCCTTCACCGGCGAATGCAGCATTCTTACATCGTTACTTGACTACTGACCTCCTTTGTCTCTTTGTTTCTCCTTTCCTCTGTATATTCTCTTCGTTCCCCTCATTTCTCACCCATTTTCTTTCGTGTCTGACATCCTCTAATAAATGCAGAGTTTCTATTCACCCACTTGCGTTACCTGCCTTATTGCTTCACAGTTATTGCTATCGCCCCGTTTTCATAATCATTTGTCTTTGATTAATTTTTTTTTATCGATAACATATAAATTTCTAAACACTCGCTTTATTCTCTGCTCTTTTACCCAATCCAATTTGTCTACATTAAACGTTGCCACATTACTCTTCTCTTATCTCCCGTGTTCAAGGTTATGTATTTGTTCTGCTCTTTTCCAATCTCAATTTTGTTACACATTTAAACTTATAAATGTAGGTTTATTCGACATTTTTTGAATTCATTTTATCTTAAACTGATTTTTACTCTCCCATCTTGCGATCAGTTAACTTCTCTCCCTCACCGTTCGTATTGATGTCTTAACGTCATTTCATTAATCCTGCATTAACCTCTCTGATGTTCGACAATGACGTGTTGCCCTGCCAAACGCTCCTTCCCCCTCCTGCTTTCCTCAACCCGCAGCCCCAGAGGCGTATCTACAGTACGGCAGACATGGCATGTGCCATGGGCGCTCTCAGATGGGGCGATATTTAGCTTTCGATATTTATGAAAAAAATGTTGAAATATTTTTCACAAAAATACGGAATTAAACTTTCTACAAAAGATGAAATAAGCAATCAATTTTTTCGAGATAAATTGTTTAAGAAACTTTGTGAAAATAATCAGAATCTTATTCACGTTAGTGTACATTTGCTAAAACAATTGATAGCAATCCTAATTTGACGTATCCGGATAGGGACGCAAATTCTATGCTTGCCATAGGAGTCTGAATACCTAGGTACGTCTTTGCGCAGCCCCGAATTCGCGAATCGGTCGCTTCCTAAACTTGGGCGCGCGGGCGCGGCGCGGCGCAGTGCGGGCTTGAGGCGCGCAGCAGCGGCGTGGGCGGCGGAGGGGAATACTCAAACGCCTAATGTTCGTCGATTCGGAACGCATTTAAATAAGTCGAGTTTTCCGGCGAAGTTGGGCGCTGAGGGTGCGCACCGCCTCCTCCCACGTCCCTTCCCCTTCCCCCTCCCACTCACACTCTCTACCCGTGCGAACGCTTCTTCTCGCCCTTCCCCGCCCTGCCACGCCCCACCCCTCCCATCCCCTACCCTCCCTTCCCCAGTCGGAGCCTGCGTCGAGGGTGGCGTCTGAAACAGATTCTCGTCGAGGGTCCTCGGCCGAATAATCGCAAGCCTGCAATTACGCCCCCACTCTCACTCTCTGCTTCCCACTCGCGTTTCCTTTCGATGTCCCATCCGGTCCTCGCTTGGTTTCCTTTCCTCATGTCCTCGCAGAAGAGAGATCTCGACGATAGAGGCAATGAATCGTGCGCGCGTTGTCAGGAGAGGACGGGTGACGGAGCTGGGAGAGGGTGAGGGGAGCGAAACTGGAAGCTACTGGAGGCTGAGCATGGAAACGTAGGTGACAATGTGGGAGGCGGCGAGGGCGATGGCAAGGGTGGCAGCGAGGGCGAGAGCAGCGGTGAGGGCGAGGGCGGCGGCGAGGGCGAGGGCGGCGGCGAGGGCGTGGGCGGCGGCGGCGAGGGCGTGGGCGGCGGCGGCGAGGGCGAGGGCGTGGGCGTGGGCGGCGAGGGCGAGGGCGTGGGCGGCGGCGGCGAGGGCGTGGGCGGCGGCGGCGAGGGCGAGGGCGTGGGCGTGGGCGGCGAGGGCGAGGGCGTGGGCGGCGGCGGCGAGGGCGAGGGCGGCGGCGAGGGCGAGGGCGGCGGCGAGGGCGAGGGCGGCGGCGAGGGCGAGGGCGGCGGCGAGGGCGAGGGCGGCGGCGAGGGCGAGGGCGGCGGCGAGGGCGAGGGCGGCGGCGAGGGCGAGGGCGGCGGCGAGGGCGAGGGCGGCGGCGAGGGCGCGTGGCGGCGGCGAGGGCGAGGGCGGCGGCGAGGGCGAGGGCGGCGGCGAGGGCGAGGGCGGCGGCGAGGGCGAGGGCGGCGGCGGCGAGGGTGAGGGCGGCGGCGAGGGCGAGGGCGGCGGCGGCGAGGGCGTGGGCGGGGGCGAGGTCGAGGGCGGCGGCGAGGGCGAGGGCGGCGTCTGTAATGGCAAGGAGGGGGTGGTGAAGAGGCAGGCTTGGTGACTGTCGTGGATGTGAGACGCGCGTCGCGTAACGTCCTCAAAACACGCAATATGTTTGTGAGAATGAATGTGGCCTTCTGGAAGGAAATGGATTTCTAGATTTTAAACGGGAAGGCGAGTCCTGACTGCGTCTGTGACATGCAATTCGCTCGTTTTCCCGATGTAGTCGCGAAGTGCGTTGCGGAGAAACAGGGTTTCGTTGTACGGGATGGAGAAATGAAAGCGAGAGAGAAATCTGCGAAAGAGGATGGCGTGTCTGCGTTCAAGGTTGGAAGTGTGGCGCTGGTCTTTGTGAGAAGCCAGATTGGTCTATGTGAAGATTAGGTTGGGAACTTTACGTTTAATTTGAAATTTGGAGGGATGTTGAATTTTACACCGCACTAACGTATATATTGTAATTTCTTTCAGATATTAGCAATAGAGGTTTAACAATGAAGTTGATTTGTAATTATGTAAATGGCAGATATTTGTATTACTTGTATTTTCGTGTTTGTAAACATATGAGACTCTACATGTCTATGTGTTCCGTTAATGTTTTCTGTACAACATTGCTAAAGCTAAATATTTTTAAAAAGAGTATTTCCATATAAAGTAGGTCATGACTTAAAAAAAGTTTCTATGAAATAAATAAATATTCCTCTCTCGCATGGCAAATAGAAGGGACGTGAAAAACTTTCGCAATGAAAATATTTTATGTTTGAGAATTTAAATGGGACATTTGGGAGTGGGAATTTCACATAAGAGAGAAGAGAGATGGAAACATGTATGAAGAATAGCGAAACGTTAATAACCATCACAGAAACCTAAAACTTTCCTCCCTTGGAATCTTGTTTAGCCAGGATGAAGGAGAACATCGATCCGCGTTGAAATTTATCAGCTGCATTCAATTCTTACAGGGTGGGCCTAGGTTCGAGTCCCGATTTTCAAAACAAGCTAGAAAGCTAGGATTAATTTAGCTGCTGTGCGAGCATAGTACATGTACCACACTACTACTCATGTCGGGACTAGTGAATACAGAAGGAGGCATGACCTGAAATAATGATTGAGTCCGCGTTGCGGTAATCAACAAGGCTTTGTCTCGGCGTTCTTTGATTCTATCTGGAAAGTATTCCACTGTGTTGTCAAGGCAACAAGACATTCCCCGAAGCTTTTCACTAGACCTATGCAGCTGAATTCACCAAATGCAAATGAAATGCATTGCAATCTGACACAGTGTAGTAGGTGGATAGGATATAAAATCAGAAGATTAGTTATTTTTATGATTCTTAATGTTTACAAATACTTTCGCTCGATAATAATCTGAGATTGGATAGAGCGATTCACCAGAAACTGAGCAATAAGAGGTTCAACAAAATATCTTTCTATTTAAAACGTTCAGGTAATTACAGTGTTAGATCTGCTTTGTACTGCTAGGGGGGGGGGGAGATTGGCAGAGTTCCAATACATGTCATGGAATTTGAAAGTCTAACGCAACCTTTATTTTCCAGATGTTTTAATTTTTGATTTATTGCATTTTGTGACAGCATGTAACAACTCATAGCATAAATTTTAGCCTCGTTCATTTATTCATCTTTTCTTTTTCAAAAGAAGTACCTTCTATCTCGTACAATTCTGTACATAATTGTTTTTTCCATTACATTTTGACATAATCGTTTCTTTAATTACCAGCAATAAGCAGACACATGGACGAAAATACCTGTAAGGATATAAATAGAAACGCTTATGAAACATTTATTTTCCCTGAATAGTTGTGTCTTTTACACGTCTGTAATAAAATTAATTTTTTCTGAGATGTTTAAAAGGCAGTGGTTTGCATTTGTATCATTGCGCTTGCAGCCAATCGTTCTGATGATGACTCTGTTTCTCGTGACAGAATCAGAAAACAGTAAACTGATGAAATTAATTGATTTTTCTGTCTTAAAATGCGTGGAATAACTGTGATTGGAAACGTTACGACATGAGTATTGCGATATTTATTCTGAGACAATATTTGTTTAACGAATAAAGGTGAACTAAAAGTGAAATTCAGTATCTGTTATTTGAAACCAATATTATCGCAAACATCTCTGTTTATTCTCCGTGCTTCTATCATTGTACTCGTAATTTAACAGAAAATTATGCTTTAAAAGATTATGCAGTTGAAGTGAAATGTTTTGTGAATGTTTTGATCAGTGGTGATATCTAAGTGAAAATGGATGTTTCTTTGTAGGTAAAAGTGGACACTTATTCCAGTGACCTATAGGCGGTAATATGCCTCAAAACCATTTAACTCCTTGCTTTTCGCATTGTACCGCATTCGGCAGGAATCTCCTATTTATTGATCTGTCTGTAGCTGAATGGAAGAGTACGGACGGAAGGACGGAAAAGAGTTGTGGAGGGGAAAGGCAGCTGCAAAGCAATATAGCTCGATCAGGCCAAGAAATGGATGACGAACACTACAAGAAATTGTACTGAAATCTTATTGGGAGAGGTGGCTCAGAGTATCAACTGATGTCACTGCAGTGCCCCTGACCGGGAGGTCCTAAGTTCGAGTCCCGACGAAGACAGAATTTTCAACTTTAGCTACACGGATGGGTCTAAATCAGCCACTGTCTGGAGAAGATTTCTATCGACCGGTTGCTCTGATCGGTAGTTTTCCTTATTTTCTCCCATCAACACCAGGTGAATGCCGAAGCCCTAACAAATGAGCCACAGACCGCGCGATCTTTCTTTCCTCTTCCTTGTCCTCTCCTCATCGTTACTTAGAGACACTTACACTTACATTCTCTTCACTACCTCACATGCTGGGAGATCGGTCGGGACCTCAGAGCTTGTCCCGGCTGAGGCGGTGCCCCGCTCATGGGAGATAGCTAGTCAAGGAAAAACCCAGTAGTTGGCGGGGAGGTCGGCGCCGGATCTCGCCATCCAGCGGGGGAGATCACCACCACCTCTCGAGGAAATAACACTTACGCGACTAATGACCTTAGCTGTAGACGCGCCCGGAATCACTAATCAATCAAAAAATATAATCTTATTTTTTTACTTTCCCAACTTTGCAACCGAGGTGTTGCACAATGGAGGAAGAAAAATGAGCTTTTGATTAACGCGCATAATGAATGTATCATTGAAAGTAATCGTATTACGAGTTACACGAGATAATACCATGTACTAGTAAATATAAATACACACAATGCTCAGATATTAGAAATAGAAAAGTTGTGGCATTAAAGTGACAGCATTAATATCATCAAACTCTTCGAACACTTTTAACGTCAACTTGAACTTCTGGTTACCCCTGCCCTCATTTAGCTTCATTGCGTTTTTGCACCCTAGGATCCCTTAACTTCACCTTCCACTTCATCCCTTTGCTGTGGATCGTAAGCGCATTGTGGCCGCGAACCTTCTAGCTGTAGTGACTCGTCAGCCCGTGACGGCTCTTGCACACTATTACTGATAAAGAGATGTGGCGTCGGCCAGATTTGGCGTTCAAGAAGCGGCCCATAACAGAGCTTATTCTCCCTGGCACATACATTCGCTCAACATTCGGATAGGGAGAGAACTGGGAAAGAATTGGGTTTTGAAAGTGCTACCTGGTGTTTTGGATAAGCACCACTGGGAAGTAGCTCTAAAGGAAACATTTATGCTGGCGGAATTCAATGCTGACTGATGCCTCAGTCTGCGTATCTTGCATCGGTCGCCAACATCACAACAGGATATGACTCCAGGTATTAATATTACTGGGCGTCATTCTTTCAATGTAATTGAACAAAATGTTCTGTGTTTGTGTTTATTTTTTATTTCATTGCACTTTACTTCATTGAGCTATTATTCTCAGATATTGTGATTATATAATATATTCCCCATTTATATTTTATAATGAATTTTCATTATCCATACATTATTAAATTATGTAAGAAATGTAGATTGCTAGCTATTTTCGTGTTGCCACGCAGTTTTGAGATAGTCGGTACAATAAAGAAGTGCCGTAGTGTCGGATTTCCCGACACGGTAGCGCCTACATTCGACAACTGCCACTAATGTTGCTACGTGTAGTGTTACCCACATTATATCCGCAATGTAGGGCACGAAGCAAAGGGTTTCGCGTTGCGAGGGCGGAGGCGGAGGCGACGACCCGGGCAGGGAAGCGGCGCGGTGGCCTCGCGTCGGGCGCCAGGTCGAAGCGTCTCCATAATGCAGGCGCATTAGCTCCACTAAATAATCGACGGCAGCACGCGCGAATTAATCGTGGC
The DNA here is from genome assembly GCA_031308135.1 of Acheta domesticus. Classification (NCBI taxonomy): domain Eukaryota; kingdom Metazoa; phylum Arthropoda; class Insecta; order Orthoptera; family Gryllidae; genus Acheta; species Acheta domesticus. Next base: position 130,739,668 of record JAHLJT010009419.1, read on the forward strand.
AGCCACGCCCCCGCGCCCGCCGTGCCCTCTCACTTCCGGTGACCCGCCCTTGTCTCCGGCGCCCCGGCCCGGCGGTTCACCTCCGCTTGCTCTCTCTTGCCGCGCTGCGGATCCTCCTTGCCACCTTGCTTTCCTTTGCTGTCCTCGTCTCTCTTTCTCTCTCTCTCAGCTGTCTCTTCTTCTCTTCTCTTCTAATGCCAGGCGTTCTGTGATCTTTTGATCTGCGGTTGACTTGTGCCATGGATCCTCTTTCTTTTCTATGCCATGGATCCTCTTTCTTGTCATCCTGCTTCGGTCGCTTTCCATGGCGTCCTCGTCTCGCTGTCTCATCTTTTCTCTCCTAAAGCCAGGCGTTATATGATCCTTTGATCCACGATTGACTTGTGTCTGCTCATTTTTGCCATGGATCTTCTTTCTTGTTAGCCTGCATTCGATCTCGTTCCTTTGCGTCCTCCTCTCTGTCTCGTTTAATCTCCTTCTCTTTCCCCTCCCTAAGTACCTTAACTCTTGATCCGCATTTCACCTACGCCTACTATATTTCTATCATCCGTTCCTTATCATCCTGCATACTATTGTTCTCGTGATTCAATTGTCTCCATATTTTGTTCTTCCATTTTAATCTGTCACCAAATCTGTCCCTAACTTAGCAGTTGATCTCTCTTTTTCTTCCTTCTCCTGCTTCTTTTGCTTGTGATCCTGCTTTCGATAGCGCTTCCTTTGAATCCTCATCTACGTTCCCTTCCTTTCTCTCTCCCTCTCAAGCACCATCTCTACTTTTGGTCGGTAGTTGGACTCAACTCCAGATCGCCTCCTGATTTTTATTCTCCGGATCGTGTTTCTTGTCCTCTTGCACTTCGTTATTATCCTCAATCCTCTATTTCCTCGTATCCTCATCCTTGTCTATCCTTCCTTTCATAGACATTTTACTTTTCAGACTGCGTTCTGTTTTGTTTCTATCTCTTAGCACATTAATGTGTCTATAAGTATGCCATTTATAATTTTCTACTTTCCCACTTCTGGATACCTACTTTTGTGAACTCGCAACGTATATTCGGTGTCCTGTAGACACTTACCTTTTCATTGGTTGTATCTGTCTATGCTCCTAGTTTCTGCTGTTTTTCCATGACCTGATCAGTTTATTATTTTGATTTTGAACACATTTCTTTAATGTATCAACTTATTATCTCATTCATTTATAACATTTTACTTATCCATCACTAAAATCTTATTTCCGACATCATATCATGAATCCCGCATACGCCTCTACCTTTCTATTCACAGACGTCCACTGTTGCTGTCTTGAGTGAGCGAGAGAGGGAGTAATGATCCCGGGAGCGTCGATTGCTATGGTCATTAATACTGTAGGTGAAGTATATGATATATGCTAGGAGGTGGCGTTGTTCCTCCTCCCCCGCTGCATTCTGACATCCGGTGCCAACATACACGACGGCATGCGGTCTCCCGACAGGTGGTGCCCTGTCAGGTATTTTATTATGTAAATGTGTGGTAGTGTAGTACATGTACGTGTGCAAGGGGAGAGCAGGTGTCAGAATGAGGAAGGATGGGTGTAGCGTTCCGCGACCGCGATCATTACTCTCTTTGTTAAAATACTGTTCCAGTGGTAACCTAGTATTTATCGGAGACAAAAAATAACAGTGAGAGCAGCCACACACAGCCAGCCACAAAAACGGACTGACTCCACCACCACGCCGGTCCTTAAAACTTAAGACTCGCGATAGCAAATTCACAGGGGCAGCATTGTTGCCGCTGAGCACTCGCAGCTGATGCTGACGCCTTCCTGCCTGCTCGTCCCTCGCCCTCTGTGGCGCCCTCAGGCTGCCCTTCCCCTCGCGCGGGTCCCGCTACTTGACCTCCCCCGATTATCCGCTGCCCTGCCATCCACCCATGCGTGACGCCCCCTCCCACCATCAGGGCTCCCCAACAACTCCCCTCGCCCTCTCGCCCGTTCCGAATCTTCCCTCTTCGCCTTCTACCGTTCAACATCGATCGCTGATCACTGCTAAGCGGATTAATCGAAGCTTAATCTTATTGCGTCTCTTGCCCAAGGTTAATTATGCATCGTTGTATCAATGGCTTGGATTTCATTTCTTGTATTGTTCCAGAGTTGATTATTTTCTTTCGGTTGGCGTGAAAATTTCCAGAGACTGTTCTAAGGGATGCAATTTAATTTTCAATGAGGATCCAAAGTAATGACATGTCAAAGTAAATGTAATGATAAGCCTTAAGTAAGTCTAAATAATGCTAAAAAGGTCTAAACTAAGTAGGTCTAGAATTCATAGAAGAGAATATGAATATTTTGCATTAGTTTTTCTAGTGCAGGAGTTCCCAAACTTTTTTTTACCACGACTCCAACTGTCAATAGAAAAACGTCCCACGCCTTCTTGCACATTTGCATTTGGTAGTGAATAAAACAAGTGTTATATTGAGTATCAATACATTTATCTTTTTATTCTTTAAAATTTTACAAGTTATTTATATTTTTTGATCTCTTGTTCATATGTTCGTTTTTTAAAATGTTTTGAAGGTTAAGTCAAGAAAATGCAATACGATTTATGACTAATTAGTATTGCAAGTTGAAATTTAATTAAACGGGATAATAAAAATCAGTGAGAAGAGTAAGCTGGCAATTTTATCACATTCCCAATACTTGGTTAAGTATCAGAAAGTGCAAAACGTAAATCATTAGCAATGTCAAACTTGCTCCGATACTTTGTTTTAATTGCAACAATTGCTGAGACCGCTTTCTTGCACAAATTGCTCAATACTACACAGCAAATAACATACAGAGGATGTTCGATGCAATCCTTAAGCATGCAAATAAACCCATATTTAATGTAATCGTTATTATACTTGCGTTTTCTGTTGTCCTCAACTTGACCGATATATTATGTCACAAATCACACAATGCAATAAGGCAACTCTGACAAAATTCATATCTTCTGAGTGCGCCAAGTGCTTTGGAATCTTCGGATATATCACGGATTGATGGGCGTCACTCCCCCTTACTTGACTCTATGCCTCCCTTGGGGGCGACCTCCACTTTGGGAATTAATGTCCTAGTGGAATCCTAATCTAAGCTGAAGTGTCATTATTATTCAGCACAGCATACAACGATCCCCTGAAATTGAAGATTCTATTGAATTCAATCGCATGAATTAACTGAACGAAGAAGGCAGATAATGGAATATTTTTTCTTTTAGATAAATTATGTATAGAAAATATGAAAGTCACTTAAAGGATGTAGATGGTGGATAATTTCTAATTTATGCATTGTATGTTTGAATAAAATCTTATTGATCTTGTCGAAAAAAATACTCAAATTGACTTGAAATAAAAACATACATTAACAAAAATAAGAAAAAATCTACTGATTCTTAATATCTTATTCTTTCTTATTCTTCAAACAATAACGAATCCAAAACTGAACAAAATCAAACTTAACTAGACTGTGCAAAACGATTAATTAAACTCAACAAACACTTAACCAGCCTTTAAAACACTCGCCTAAAGTTCATATTCTTTGTCAAACTTTCACACTACTATCCGCATTAAGCCTTGAATTTCTAATAATTTTTTGAAGCCATTTTATTTCACTTTATCTCTTTCAGTCCCATTTACAACGTTAAGTCCCTCGACAACTCTAAGTTAAGAAATGTAGCTTTAAAGCATCATTGAAATTTCGGTCGTGATGGCTTAGGGGCTTGATTTGACTCACGACATTGACGATACCGACTCAAAGGCTGTGTATTCGAGACTTCTGAATGGCATTAACGTTTTATTCATGTAGTTTTGACATAGTTCGGTTCTCGTTCTATCTTATATGCAATATGAAACACAATTGTTTTCATAATCATTAAAGTATATTTTAAACATCATGGACACCTCCAGCATTATTAGTATTTCGTATAAATACATTAAAAAGCAACGGCAAACCACCACTATGGTAATCTGTCTGAAATATCAACGCAAGAGGCGCTTCACTCGCACTTACGTTCTATAATGAGTTGTGCACTAATAGCGTAGTATTAATAACGATAATAATAATAATAATAATAATAATAATAATAATAATGATAATAATAACCCCACCTAGGGAGTACACGACCTTGCAGTTGGTGGTGGGGCTTGAGTACCCCCATGAGCCTTAAAGCTATGTCAGTGGTAGCCTAGCTACCGGTAGGGCCTCCCTTGCTGAATAGGTTGAAGGTGAGGGGTCAGACGAAGAAGTACTCCATTTTGAGGAGAGTGGGAAGTAAGTAGAGCGGGAAGGGTCATGAACCTTTGGACTTCCTGTTGTCGGCCTATAGAGGGTACAGGAGAGAAACTGGGTTGGCACACCAGGCCACTGATTAGAGTGGAGGCCCGAACCTTGCATTAGCCAGCCAAGGAGGCTGCCTTCAGCAGTCAGTGAAAATCCCGTAGGGTTTAGTAATGCCGACTGGCGATCGGAGGGACCCCTTGCTGGACCCTGCGGGGGGATGCCCCGAGGCCACTGTGGGTCGCAGTAACGGATGGCAGGAAACAACCCGAAGGTTAAGTGTGATCTGTGAACTCGAACGTGCGTCCTGCGAATCTTCAATTCAAACCAATGAGCAAAATGGATAGAACAAGCAATGTAATGAACCTTAACGTGCCTTGTTCTACCAATGTCCCATACCTGCTCAGAAACCGAGCTAATGTCACCTTGTCGACGTCTGGCCATCCCACGGATGTTAGTCCCAGGGACCCAGAGCCGGCAGTAGCTCGAAGCCATCGTCAGAGATGGACGCGGGATGAATTAAAGGAGGTGATGTGGTGCTTTTACTATGCAAAAGCGAAAAATGGGGGCTCAGAAATAGAAGTTTTCAAGGTATGGAGAGAGCGGAACCCAGATATCAGACCTACCCTAGACTCAAAGAAGCTTGCCAGTCAACGACGATACATACTCAGTAGTGGAAAATTCACAGCAGAACAACTTGCTGACATTGAGAGAAATGCGGAGTATGTACTTCGCTCGAACAATCCACATGACGAACATGTAGAACTTGAAAATGATGATCCCGTGGAAGGTTCATCTCTTTCCAGTGAAACACACGTCAGTGGTGAAAATTCATCTGGCAATGAATTACACGATAAGGACGTGATGCGAAATCTCCTTCGGCGCGAGATAGAAAGAGTTAGTCAACTTCCGCTTGAATCTCGTGAACCGTTGAGGAGAATATACGAAACTGCCAAAGCTAAAAGAGTGATCGAAACAGTGAATTCTGTCTTAAATGAGGTGGTGGAGACCCCAGGCAGAGATCTAGATATTACTGAAATCAATCACATCATATATGCAACTGGATATCTAGTATCTCAGATAATTTTGGGGCCAGCCAAGAACACCGACGGCCGACAGCAAAACAGAGTAAACAGCTCTGTACCTCCATGGATGAACAGAATTATGAAACGGATAGCCGACACCCGGCGCGAAATATCACTCTTGGCTGAGGCATCTTCTAAATCAACGCACACCTCTAAAGTTCAACGAAAAATATACAATGTTGAACAAAAATACGAAATTGAAAATGACACCAGCAGGCTAATGGCAGTTGAGAAGCTAAAAGAGAAAATTCAAGCATGGGCTCAAAGAATTAGACGTTACAAACGTAGAATAGATTTCCGTGTACAGAACCGGTTGTTTGAAACAGACGCGAAGAGATTCTATCGCAATCTGACTCAAAAACCGAATGGCAGAGCTGTTACTCCTTCAAAAGATGACGTCGAATCATTTTGGGCAGGAATCTGGGAGGAGAGCAGATCCTACAACAAAGACGCATCTTGGCTTCAATCTGAAGTTGATGCTGCCGATCAACTTGTAGAAACAGTGGAAGATGTTCACCAATTCTCGGAAGAGGACCTCTTCCAAGCAATTAAGAACATGGGAAACTGGAAGTCCCCCGGGATTGATAAGATCCAGATTTATTGGATTAAGAAATTAACAGCAATACATTCTCATCTAGCAAAGGCTGTTAATAAAATTTTTGAAAACCCAAAGGAAATCCCGGAATGGCTCACACGCGGCATCACGTATTTGCTACCCAAAGTGGGAGACAGCTCTTTGGCGAAGAACTACAGGCCAATTACGTGTCTGCCAGTCCTGTACAAAGTTATAACTTCAGCCATAGCTGACAAAATGTACAGACATCTAGATAAAAATCATCTAATGCCAGCTGAACAAAAAGGATGTCGTAAAGGCTCTTATGGCTGTAAGGAAATCTTGATACTGAATAAAGTCATCTTGAATGATGTAAAGAAACGCAAACGTAATTTGAGCATGGCTTGGATTGACTACCAAAAGGCCTTTGATAGTGTACCACACGATTGGATTTTGAAGACCCTGGAGATCTATCGATTTCATCCTAAACTTATTGAATTTTGTAAGGCTAGTATGAAGTCATGGAGTACCAGGTTACTAATCCACAGCGGAAAGAAAGCAGTAGAAACCAGAAATATTCAGATTAACAGGGGTATTTTTCAAGGAGATTCACTATCCCCTCTGCTGTTTTGCATTGGTTTGATCCCACTATCGAGACAGTTGTCTCAAGCTGACTTTGGTTACAAGCTCCATGGTGATGAAAGGCCTGTATCACATTTGTTTTACATGGATGATCTGAAACTGTTTGCTAAGAATGAAGCGATTCTCTCCCAAATGCTGTCTGTCGTGAATGACTTTAGCAATGACATCTGCATGAAGTTTGGTCTTGACAAATGTGCAAAAATCAATTTAAAAAGAGGGAAACTCACAACGTCTGAGAACATTGAAATTGATACGTACACTGTGATTCAAGATCTTGAGCCAGGTAAAACTTACAAATATCTGGGCATTGAAGAATGTGAAACCATCTCGAACGACACAATGAAAGAGAGAATTAGAAAGGAGTATTACAGAAGAGTGAGACTTGTCCTGCAGTCTGCTCTGAACTCCAGGAATAAAATATCTGCAATAGGTAGTTTGGCGGTACCTGTAGCGGAATACAGTTTTGGACTAGTGGACTGGACTGAGCCAGAAATTCGCACCATGGATCGAAAAACCAGAAAACTGCTAACAATGCATCATGTTTCCCACCCTCGAGCTGATGTACATAGACTTTATGTGTCACGTAAGGAAGGAGGAAAAGGCCTCAGACAAATTGAGGCCTCCTGGCACAACGCAATAGTCGGGTTGGGGAAGTATGTAGTCAGCCATCAAGATGACCCTCTAATGAGGCAGGTCATGAAATCTGACCGAAGAATGGGAAACAGAGGCATTGTTGGTGTAGCAAGAAGCATTGCGAAGAAAACTAGGCAAGACACGTCGAATAACACAGACACTGAACTTCTGATGCTGCTAAACATGAAGTGTGAGACACAAAAAATGCTAAAGAAATCGTGGAGAGACAAACCACTCCACGGACAATACCTAAAAAGAATGGACAAGGTGCAGATCAATAAAGATCAATCATTTATGTGGCTTAAAAGGGGAAGAATGAAGCCAAAATCGGAAGCACTTGTAATAGCTGCCCAAGATCAGGCCTTGAGAACACGACATTATGATAAAGCGGTTCTCAAAATTTCCCAAGATGATAAATGCCGCATTTGCCTGGAGCAAGTAGAAACCATTGATCATATTGTCTCAGCTTGTCCAATCCTAGCAAAGACCGAATACCTTAAAAGACATGACAGGGTGTGTAGCTACCTCCACTGGCAGATCTGTACCGCCCTCGAAGTTCCAAACACATGCCCCAAGTGGTACGAACACTCACCGAAACCGGTGACGTCTGTTGGATTGTGTACGATATTGTACGACCAACAAATTCAAACTGATCGCACGATAGCGGCAAACAAACCGGATATAATTATCCGGGATTTGGCGAAAAAATCGTGTTTACTTATCGATGTTGCTGTACCCTGCGATCAAAACGTCGTTACCAAGGAGGCAGAGAAACGTCTTAAATACAAGAGTTTGGAAATCGAGATCAGCCGAATGTGGGGCGTAAGAGCACAGGTCGTCCCGATAGTTATCGGAGCTCTGGGATTTGTTCCGCAAAATTTGAGTAAGAACTTGTCTAAACTCCCAGGTAATTCAAAAGACTGGGAAGTGCAAGAAATTGCTTTATTTGGAACAGCCCACATTTTGCGTAAAGTATTGTAGAGGCACTGATATTCACCGAATCTGCTCCTTAGGTAGCTGGTTGCAACCTGGAGTAGATTTTATATTCAGCCGACTCATAAGATCTTTAGTCGTGATGTAATGGAATAATAATAATGATAATAATAATATATGATGATAATAATTATTATTCAAGTATTGGCCTGCCATGAAAATTACCAAATCAGTCTTGGCGGTGAGATACACGGTGCTCTAAGAATTCTTCCTTAGCACGAACGAATGCTCAAAACATCCACGCTCTATGCGGGATTCGAGCCCACAATTTGAAGAAGAACATCTTAGCTTAAAAACAGCTACGAATAGTATTTTTGTATTTCTGTGCGACATACTTTCATTTATATTAGGAATAAAATAAAGTTTTCTTTTGTTTTATTTTGTATCGAACCACATGCAAAGGAATTATCTGTGACTAGTTTATGCGTCATGGTGAACCCGCTATAGCTCAGAATGTAATATTACGGCGAAGGAATTCATCCAACAAGGCAATCTTACAGTGACAGAAAGAAAGTTAATTTCAGATCTTTGTATCGAACGTCAAAAGCAAGAAGCAGGTAGTTGAATGACCATCAAGAAAAAAACGAAAGGAAGTTAAATGGCGGTCTGTCATTTTCAGGATACTTCATTCTGAGAGAAAATACAATGGCGCCTTTCAGCAGACCCGTCATAAACACGCAGATCTTCTGCAGCGTTCCTCGAAATATCCCGGGAGAGAACTGAATAAGCACGACTGCTCAATATCTGGAGGCATATCGATCAGCAGATAATGGTAGCCTGTTGTGGGAGCTGCTTTATGGCTTTCTCTCGCCTGTTTACATTCTATGCCATACAGCACTGCAAAAGGGAATTTCCGACTGCAGTAAGACTCAGTTACATCAGGCGGCAGCTGTATGAGGAAAAAATGTGAGAGGTTGAGCCACGTAGATGGGGGTTGGCCTATCTCCTGACCATTAAAACGAGAGTAAAAGAAGTTTGGGAAGATATATCTCGCTCTTTTAGTGCATACTTCTATGGAGGAAATAGAAAACTGTTGAATATGAAATTATCAATATTGTCTTTTTTACCAGCCTTTTCAGGTGTTCTCAAAATTCCCTTGCGATTGGAAGGTGCTGAATTCATCTACGATGTTATCCTCTGAAAACATTCTTTGTCAATGGAAATATGTATTTGGGTATATTTCCTACCATACTTTGATGCCAATCCAGTCATTAGCTGTTCTCAACATTAAACATTTTTATATCTTTTCTAATGAAATTCCAAGTGAATTTACCATCAGACCGTTTGAGGACAATGTTGAATGCAGAAAGCATTGCTATTTTGTCGAGCAGAAGCAAGTATTAGAGATATTTTTGTTCATAAAATGAACATGACTTTCACAATTTGTGTTTATCATGCCATAGGTTAATTAGTTGTGCGGTCTTTCAAGGGTGTGAGTAACTGTGAGAAACGAGTAGGATTCTGCAATTATTCCAAAAATATTTGCAATTATAGTTAATTGTACTCCTAATTAATTGTGCCTATCAGTTGTGTACATTTTTTAAAATTTAAATTTGAAACCTGAGAAAACATGCCCGCATTCAAAACATTTTTTCTCATGATTACAATTTGTGCTCAGAATGTTTTACAATCTACATCATGAAAAGGAATAAAGGGACAATACCTCACTTTCGATGTTTGGTTTATATTACAAGCACAGTTACGATGGTTTCTCTTATTACGTAGATTTTTTATCAGGTAGATATCCAGACATTAAGAACGGGGGGGGGGATCAGTTTGAAACCGTACGTTCAAGTTGGACTGTTAGTAAATACAATGAGCGGATTAGAAGAGCATTTTCTTTTTGCTATCCATTAGCACCACTCGGGCACATTGAAAAGTACATTGATTCGTCTACCATGAATAATCAAAACTCGTTTAAAAAGTATTCTTGATTCGCTTCCACGCAACTTGTATCGATTCAATTTCTTACAAATGAAACTGTCATTCCAGCAGACATTTTCAATGCACTTTACTCATGTGGAACTGGAGTACAAGGTACTGGGAATCCACACAACCAATGAAAATATCAAATGAGTTTCACGCGGAAAGGATGCCTTGTAAAATGCAAATCACGTACGATGCCGAAGATCAAAATGCATTCCAAAAAATATTGTAAAAGGCTTCGGCGACTGTAAATGGCTTTCATAGTGTAACGGTTAGCGTATCTGACTGTTGTATTCAAGTACGCCAGTTAAAATCCGATCGAAGCCTTCGCACGCCATCCTTCGAGGAGAAGTAAAGCCGGAGGACTCATATTGTAGATTTACGGCATGTAATAGATCCTGAAGCCTAAAAGAAGCCTCTGAGCTTAATTCTAATCAACTGATTCGTAACTCGAGTAATGCCTTCATTCGTTGCTAGATAGCGCATGGAGCGTGACGAGTTGTGTGTAGTCAGGCGGAAGAGCGATCTTGACGAAAGAGAGGGCTTGAACCTCGCCACGTAAAATAAGGCATAATTGAAATGAATTTGATTGTATGTGACCTTACTAAAAGAGAACGTGGGCTGTGGGTTCGAGTAATCAGATGCTTGGCTTTACCTCTTGAAATTATGCGAAACATTCGAAAAACGAGGTACAATTTCCAAAATGTGTCACTGTACCCCGACAAAGCAATACTGCTACTCACAAACATACTGCAGCTCCAATCGAAAACAAATTTGTTAGGCTGCGATGGACTGCAGTCAAGCACCCACTGTTCAGTCCAGAACTCTCACTATGCCACTACATTGGTCGGAATTCGTGGTGGGAGCGTACTCGTATCATTAAAAATCTGCAAATTGAAGCATTTCTACGCATTTGGTTAACTACATACCCATCATTTTTTAATTATTATATAAAAAACTCCCAAACTTCCAAAAAACTCCCAAGAGGGAAAAACGTAGAAAAAATAGGGAAACGAAGAAGAAAAGAGCGGTGTTTGTTTGTGTACTAAATAATGGTTCAATAAAATTTGAAAAATAAAACTGCGTGTATATTTGATTCAATGTTGCATTAACTGACGTGTTTTGAAATCCTTGTGTTTTTCAAGAACCGGACTTGTTTTAAATAAACTGAATATGAAAATTGATGCTTACTTTTTCAGGATACCTGTTTATATTATTTCAAAAAAGTTTAAACTAAGTGTAATTTCTATAATTTTTTCAATTTTATATTTCCTATATTATATAATGTCTATAAAATTTCACCCAGTAATTTTGTTAATTTACTACAGTATAACACACAAACCAGAGTTGAGGATATCAGGGTCAATCTTTAGTCTTTTGTACTATTTTAACGCAAACCAGTTTACTAGTTCATAAAAGTGAATAACTGAAAAACCTATTTTGTATGTTCATAGTATTTATTAAATTATTCACCTCCCAACATTTTTCGTTCTATGACAAGTGTTGTTCATTTACCGCACACCTTAAGTGCAGCAATTCATTTCTAAACCTCAATTTTCAATTCAATCCAGGCAGTCATGGTGCCGTGAAGACCACTCTGAAAAAATGGAAGGAATTTTGTGATCAACTCATTAAATTAGAAATGGAAATCATTATTAAAGGGGATGTTTGAAGTAAATATTTTGGTGTCTTTAACATGCATTAAGCAAAACCTATCGAAAGGATGAAATTGTTCAGAGCGCACGTAATATTGAGGCATGGCAGTTTGCCATGCTCCTGCTGACCCATCCTAACCAGCTGTCGATCCTGTGTACGTGTCTGTGCCACTCATCTGCTTTCATGTCACCCGTGTACTCAACGCTTCGCATCCTGTCCATTAGCAACGGTTTGCGTTGACGTTGGGAGCATTCGAAATTGACGTCAGAGACCTAGAATTACCGAAAATGTCGAGACTGGACCAATCATTGTGGAATTACGCTGTAGACGTACGGAAGCAAATAAATTACGTACATATTTCTAGAAAATGGAAATATTTTAAAGTGGAGATGAAAAGAGCTATATCATCAAATCAATTCTATTGTCATATAGTTATAGACACTAACATAATACTATGTATCTAGGAAGATACGAAACTCCACATTTGTATTTTTGAATTATGTAATTACAAAAGTCTTTCCTTGACGCGACCCCGGGTTCGATTCCTAGTCGGGTAAGATTATAGTGTACGTTTTCCTTGCAATGTCCCAGCATATGTTACTATGTGACGAGGAGAAAACACATCTTAGGTTGAGAAGACCAGAATACGGCGTAGGAATGCCTACGTGCTAACCACACATATTCTGCAACCTATGGCTGCAAGGCCTGGAAGCTGTAGGTGGGCCCAGACTTCATCAGAGATTGTTGTGCCGAAAGTCAGAATTACAAAAGTATAACCTCTGAATAACTGAATAAAAAAGCTTTTTCAAAAGGAATTTTATAATGTTTTTATTCTTTTTAGTCATGTTACTGATAACTTTAGAAACTGGCACAGACAAATTTTGATATAATCATAACTGTTTGATAAAGTGTTACGACCTTTTCATTTCCTTCCTCACCTTTGAGGCGTTGGACGCAATAATGTTTAATTGCGATTTGACGATAATAAGACAATGTCACTCAAATTCGAATAGGATCGTTGACGGAGCTTACTAATTGTACGATTTTAAGCTATGTTTTCATCTTTTCTCGGGAACTGATTGTCTAACACTCTGAACGTTTTCCACTTGTCGAATCTTCTGCTGATCCGAAGACGCCTTCTCGAGGTCTTCGGGACACATCGCGCTCTAACCCGAGTTACCAACAGTTTCGTTGTCGTACTGCTGCCTTCTTGAAAGCTGGTAAGCATTGCCTCTAGCTTATATACCGTGACATCACAAACTTTACGAATAATTCTAGAGTTCCAAGTAATTACTTAAAAACTCGACACTACGCTATGTCACATTCTGCCGCTGTCTGGAGGAGAATTCTAGCGGCCAGCTGCTCTGATCGGTAGTTTTCCGCGGTTTCTCCGATCAACACTAGGCAAATGCCGGAGAGTAACCCAACAAACGGGCCACGGACCCCGCACGATCTTTCCTTACCCTCCTTGTCAAATTATCACGCTTTTACTAACACACAGTAATACTTGCATGCACTACATTACATGTCGAGAGCTTAGGTATTGTCCTAGTTGGGCGTTGCCCCGCTGGTGGAGATAGCTTGTTGAGGAAATATCCGCAAGCCGATGTGTACGTAAAAGTCGCTTCACTGTGTGCACGCTTTGTTGAGCACTCCTTTTGCTTGTAGTGGTAGGAGTAGAACTGATGTTCGTTACTATTTTGTTAGCAATGCAGAAAAATCAAATAAACAGTTTATTTACCGTTGAAACTGATTTTCTCTAACTTGGGAACAAATTTTTTTCTAATTTCTATTTTTCTAAAATAATTTTTCTTAATTCTTTTTCTAGTTTTTCAAATGTTGCTAATTTCGCGCTTTTTTTCCTTTCTGGACCTCAAGAAAATGTGCGCAGATAATCTCTTCCCCCACACGTCATATACAGTCTTTACTGTTCACGGAAGTCATTCAGTACACCAATTGTTTGTTATAAATATTAACTAAAAGTCAACTAATAAAAAAAATTCTATACTCAACATAAATGAAAAATTCTTTGTGAGAAAATGTGAAGTCTTATGGACTATCTGTAGCCCCCGCGCATCCCGCCCCGAGTCGCCCCGTCCCGCCCCGACCCCCCCTAACGCTCGGTACCCGCCCGATCACCCATCCACAAACACCCACCCAGACACCAACTCATACAAAAACTCACACATACACAGCTATACACACCAATTCACACACATGTACCTGTACTCACATTCACTCATATACCTGTACACACATTCACACATATACCTGTACACACATTCACACAAACACCTGTACGCACCAATTCACACACACGCACACCTATACCCACTCCTTCCTGTTTACCGGCCTGCCCTCTCTCCCTCCCTCCCTCTCGCTAACCGAACCGCCCACCCACCCAAGTATCCGCCGACCCGTCCAGCCAGCCAGCGACCCGCCCACCTGCCCATTGGGCGAGCGCTGTTTGCCGGCGCACGCGGCGCTGCGCTCTCTATTCCACACCACCGCCGCCGCCTCCGCCGCGCCGCTCCAACTCCGAATTTCCGCACGTGTGCCCTGCTCACCACTTTCGCTCTCCCTCGCGGCGGCCGGCGAGCCACTGGAAGACACGTGCGATGGGGGAGAACGTGACGAGGTAGAGGTGCTGGAATTGCCTTTGTTGCCGGGCAGGACGTGTGCATTTAATGAGGGAGTATCGAAAGTAATTACATTTTTCCTTTCAGTGTATTGTGGACGTGATTATTTGATTGTGCCCGTAATATCGAGGAAGGTGAGCTCGAACTTGTGGAAGAATATCACTGGACATGAATTGTCATTTTTAGATGTATTATGTAGTGTATTCTTTTGCTTTTGTATATAATGCAAAATATTTTATGCAAAATATTTAGAAAATATTTTGAAGAAAGTGTTTAGATACAAAACTGATGAAATAAAGGTAATGTAATGACTGCACAGTTCATTTTAAAAATTGTCTTTTGTTTTATTTCAGGTAAGAAACAGAAGAACTTCACCTTATCTCCTTTTTGTGAGTACAATCTGACACGTTGACAATTGGAAATTTTTGAAAATGTAAATTAATGGTAATACAAACTATTGTATTCGAAATTTATTTCTTTTTTACTTGCACGTACCTCATTTTCGTGTAATGTATTTGCTTTCTGAACACATTAATGTATTACAACACACAATCATTTAGAACATATTGATATTATCAAGGGTAACATTATAATAAACTTCTGGGGCATGGAGAGGGGATAGATCCACATGTGGTGGGAAATATGATGTAACGAAGTTAGACGTGGTACATTTATCCCTGACTGATGAGCAACTCTTTGTGGACAGATGTTCGGCAGGTTACGTTCTGACTCAGAAAATGAGATACGATTGTTTTATCTTCTCTTTCACTCCTATGTGTATAATATTCTGCACTGTTAATGTTGGACTCTAAGCTGCCATCCTGATCGAGGTTTTTCTGAGTCAATCGCTTAAGGTGTACGTCGGGATTGTTCCTTTCAGTAATAAATGTACGTACTGTCTCTCCTCTTTCTCTCATTTCTTCTTACTCCTTCGTATTCCTTCTTCATTTTCATTTACGATTCCCTTCTGCTAATTTTTCCTTCTCTTACACATCTATGTATTAATAATGTTCGTCCCTAAGCCACCATCCAAATTGAGGTTTACTGGGTCCATTCAATCGTTAAAGGCGTATGCCGGGATAATCCCTAGTTTTGCACTCCCAGACGTAAATGTACTGCTTCCCCCCTCTTGAATGTTACTGCCCGGTATTAATGTATCTTGAAGTGATTAAGCGGAAGACCTGGCCCTGAGACAAACATCTGTGTGTAGAGGTTTGCCCAACAATAGGGGCCAAACGTCACATGAGTGACTTCGTTTTGTATTATATTAATTTGCAAAAGGTGATCATTTTCGGCCCCTCTTCTTGTTCCAAGTGTTTTTTAACAATTATGCTGAGTTATTCTGTATAAACTTAATACAAAAATAAGTATAAAGCGATTTTGATTAATTGCAAATGCTATTATATCATGCAGAATTTCTATTAAAATTGACCGAAGTGCTGAGTTTGTGCAATGAATCCTTGTCTCTCTTTGAAATTTGTTTTGATTGTTTTGTTACATACGCTCGTTCGTCTTTCCAGTATATGTCGCGTTGTAATACGTGAGCACCCAAACGTCTAGAAATTCTGTTCGCACGTATGTACACGACTATGTGATCTGTTAAACACTCCTTAGGAAGAAAAAATTAAAAGATGTTTTAAGAAACATGTTATTAATAAGAAGAGAGTCTGATCATTCTCCCTAACAATGAACGTATGTAGAAGTGCAGGGCCGGTTTAACGACCTGCGGGTCCTGTAGCATCTTGCGGGGCCCCTGTTTTTAATTTTTCTAATTTTTTAAGCCACCAATTTATCGTACGACATATTGTTCAACTTTAACATTACACACACACACACACACACACACACACACACACACACACACACACACACACATATATATATATATATATATATATATATATGTGTGTGTGTGTGTGTGTGTGTGTATATACACACACACATACACTTTTGAACGTGTTTTTTACAGTAAGTTCACAAATTTCATAACGGCAAAACGTTTTTTCTTCATTAGTAAGCCATTTTCTCTCAGAAAGTGCGGAGCCTCAAAAAGCGTGAGCCCCCAAGAGCGCGGGGCCTGTAGCACATGCTACAAGTGCTACTAGGATAAATCGGGACTGAGAAGTGTCAACGTAAGTAAAGGTGTGTTCACTGCGGTTTATAGACCAATGATCCGAATGTACAGTGCCTCGCGTGAATGGGTTTCGGGAATCCGCCCGCACGTACGTGATGCGCGTGTGTTCCGCAGTTGTGTGCTGCCTGCCGAGCGCTGCTGTCGGACGCTGTGTACATGGCTCGCGCGTGTCTCCACGCCGCGGCGCCGCATACGATCCTCGACAACCGCCGCCTGCCACTCGCGCGTGCACTCGCCGCCGCCGTCTGCTCCGTGTGCGTCCGCCCGTTTCACGCCGGAGGCTCGATCGGGTTCTATAAGCTTGCAGATTCACGCTTACACGTCGACGCGAATGGTGCAGTTTTGGGTATCGTACGGAGGTGAAGTAAAGCAAACGATTGGGTCATATAGACTTACTGTTCCCAAAATAATCTACCCTCATTTTTTTACGGTGGATATTACGTGTCTTAAGTAATTATTTCTACATGCCTTGCGATAAATTAGATTGACGTGTGCTTGTATTACTACCTGAAATTGATTGGAGGGACTTTCGGTTAATATAGTTCATTATTAGATTTTTAGGGTGTAAAAATCAATGGATGTTGTCCCATTGAAGTTATTTAGATGTCTTTCAATGAAGACACGGGAGGGGTATGATTATAGAGAAAAGGGCATTGAATGTTTTGCCTCCCGCAAGTGTTGTTTGAGGAGTACTCCACATATGTAGTACTCGGGGCTCAGATAATTTATGACATATTCCTTATTCGTCTTCTGACCTACTGTGAATGATAGCTATAAATATTGTTGAAAAAGCTCATCACATTTGCTTAAAAAAATTATCCAAAAAAACGTTGTGAAGGGACTATGCCATCCATTACATTTAAGGTGAATTTTTAAGATCGTAGGGGTTTAAACTGTAATAAGCTGCATGTTGAGTTTGTTAAAAAGTAATTTTATGATTTTAGTTTCTCTCATTATGGAATTATACCTAGCTTTATTGAAAATAAATTTACTTTATATTATATATTTTTGATGATTTTATTATAATTTCTGTGATGCTACTTATTACCCTCTTTTTTATCTATCCTGAGTTCAGCAGCGGTTAGATTTTTTAAGTTGAGTTGATAAATGTATTTTTGTTCCATAAACTTATTTAAAAGACTATACAACTATTATTTTTTATCAATCTTTATTATTATCATGACTATGTTATTTTTCCATGCTGGCTCCCTGGACGCGTACTAATTATTTTTTCCTGGTATTTTTATTGACCTACCAAACATTTTCATTCTAGTCCCGTTGCGTTGCATCCTTGTGTTCCTTCGTGTTCGACATTGACGTTTAGACGAGGGAGTAAGCTGCACAACGTGCCGCAGTCAGCAGCGTCTCACGTATCTTCTGGGATGCGGCAGCTCGCCTCAAACAGCGCTGCGCTCGGATCCGTCGCCGCCTCGGCCTTCACCTGCCGCCCTCCCGCTGCCTGGCCATTCCCTTCATCTGCAACGTCTCAGCTCCAACTCGCTTCTCATTCCCACTCGCTTCTTCCTCCTGACGACAAAATTACTCACTTGTAGTCATTTCTCCTCATTACACCGCATTCTTACCTTCGTCTATTTAAACTCATACCCTCTCATTCATTTTCCCATTATTTTCTTTCTTCACGTATTTTTTTCACCATTTTTCCCGTATACTTCCCCTTTGATCTTCATTCTCTTTCTTTACCGTACTTACTCTCCGTTAAATATTTCTCAGTCTTTTCTTTTTCTCCACCCTCTCTCTTCTCTGTCTTCTCTCTGCCGTCCTTTTTCTCCGTTTCTTTTTTCTGACGTCTCCTTTCTTCACTCCACTCCTCTTTTGTCCTCTCTTTTTTCTGATATTCTGATACGCTCTCTTTTCTCCACTCACTCTTTTCTGCGCACTCTCTATTATCTACTTTCTATTCTCCCCTTTTTCACACCGTCACTATTTCCTTCACTCTCTGACTCTCCTTCACTCTCTCTTTTCTTCACTCTCTCTTTCCACTACCCTCTCTCTTTCCTCTACCCTCTGTTTTTCCTTTGCCCTCTCTCTTTCCTCCGCCCTCTCTTGCTCCGCCTTCTCTCTTTTCTACGGATGATTCCTTTCTCCGCGCACTCTTTGCTCTACATGCTATCTTTTATCCGTTCTCTCATTTTTCTGCGTCCTCTTTTTTCTCTTCCCTCCCTCTCTTCACCTTCTCTACCCTCGCCCTCCCTCCCATCCATTCCCTTCTCTTGACCTTACCCACCTCCCCACTAATCATTCAGAATTATTTCTGTCTCTCCTCTCCATTCGTCCAATTCACTCGTCCTTCCTCCCTCATTGCCTCTTCTCTCAAACCGCTTTTATTTACGATACCTTTGCATTTACGGGGTCCTCCACGAGACGCTACATTCAGCCAACCATTGTCTCCCTCTTCGTCTCTTTCCGCCGCTTCGCGGCGGCGACTACCCGGCGGTCGAACCGACTGTCCCAGAGAGGTGTACACTGTAGAGTGCATACAACGGGACAAAACGCACGTGCGTGATGCCGGTTAGGTGTATGCGTGCGTACACGCAGTCGCGCTCTCCCTCGCAAACATTCTCGCAGGCGCGCACGCAAACACAGGTTCACAGTAAATGTGTGCGCTGCGCACGGAAAGCGTGTACACAGTCGTGCGACGGAATAGGCAAGAATGCCCCTTGGATGGGTATTGTCCTCGCCTACGTGTGTGCTTAGTGTGGATGTGTCGAGCCAGAGAGTGGGCGAGATATAAATTTGAGACACGAACGTCTTCCGAAGTTGAGCGAACACTGAGAACGATGCCGTTGCGTCCGGGTGTGCTATTGCGAGGGGAAAACTGGACATACTTTTTTACTATTGACTCCAACTTCCATAAAGAGAATTTGAATAGTACGCCGTTAGTGGTAAAGTTTTACTTTTACATAGTTTTTCGATATTTCGCATTCGATTGAAGAATTAATTATTTAGCAGTATAACAGCCAAAAAGAAAACACACGAAAAATACAGGCGTCCTAATTCAGGTTTGTTTTGTAACTTTGTAAAAAATATTCCATGCAAAAGATAAAATATTTCCTCCTGTAAAGATTTCAGGACCGTGACTGCTTTGGAATGTAATAATTATCATAATGGAAGTTTCTTCTTGGTCTCGTTGAGTGGAAATTTTGAAGATTCGACAGAAAAACAATTTAGTGATATAAAAGTTGATTGTAGTTGTAGAGGATGTAAATTTGTACGACTGAAATTTCTAAGAAATAATGATTGTAAGATATCAAATAATTTTATAATGAACATTAACCATTTATTCTTCACTCTGTCAAATTATGTTATACAGTAATCCCTCGACATCCGCGGAATTGCTATTCGCGAGTTTCGAACATACGCGATTAGAGAAAAGCTACCGGTTTTAACATTCGCGACTTCAACATTCTCGAGTGCGTCTTTTGGTCGTACTACATGTTCTTTGAAAACGAACCCATTTCATTTCCTTTATCATCATCATCATCATCATCAACTGGGAAACGAACACGACAGACCTCGGAGTTTAACTTTCTTCAAAAATTTCACAGGTGAAATGTCAATTCACATTTATAGAATAACGCAATTGTAAAATAATTCAATTCAGTTGCGTAAAATTGGAGGTAAGGGTTTTACCCAAATGAACAGAAATGCCATGGGATCTGTACAGCTCTCATTATAATGAGTTCATTGTAAAGAAGCTTCGGAAAATCATCAGTAAAGAAAACCTCCTCGATGGCATTGATGAAGTAACGGAAGCGAAACTGCGTCCTGAAGCTACTTCAATGTCAAAACTGTTGATGGCGTTCTAAAATCAACAAGCTCTGGTGGAACTGGCATTCGAATGTGATCCAAACATAGAAATAGCTTCGAAATTTAATAGAGAATGGAAGCAGGAACTCTTCCATATTTGGATATTAGAACAACGAGAAAGGTGATGTATCAAAAAAATTAGCAAATCCAATCATTTTCAACTTTGAAATAAGTTTCAAACATTATTTTATTTTTTAATTTTGGAATGTTAATTGTGAATTCTGTTTGTAGTAGCGCTTCATAAGTTCTACTGTAATTGATTGTCAGATTTTTTCTTTCTGGTTTAAACGGTTTGTTGATATCCAGGAACCTAACCCACCTTTCTTCATTAAAAGATACACTTCACATTCGCGGATTTAACATTCGCGAGGTTTTTGGGGAACCTAACTCTCGCGAATGTTGAGGAATTACTGTATATTATAATATTACATGTATGGTGAAAGAAATGTGTAAATATGTTTACTACCATTTTACTTCGTAGAAATATCTTTTGGATGCATTGAAATACTTTGCTTTTTACATTTATTAATTTATTTTATATACATTTTATAATAGTAAATATGAATTAAAAATATTATTACGGATGTATTAATAAGACTTCAATACTGCTTGCACATTATTATAACGAATGAGGATGGAGTTATTTATGCTGCTCATTAGAACGAGCCTTTTTCGCCATTTTAATCAGTTTGGCGAAACATATCATTCAGCTTTTTAACTTTGACCCTCCGTGTGTTTCTGGCTCGTTGATTTCATTCCCTTTTAATTATAATTTGGATTTTCTGCTCTGTAGAGCCAGCAGTTTAATAATGGGGGTTTAGGTACACCGTATTCTCAGTTAACTGCATTTTGCATAATTAAATACATTTCTCGTAGGGATGTGCCACATGTTCATTATTCATCAAAGTCTTTATTGTGTGCTTTTTCTGACTACGGTGTACAGTTGAAATTATTTTTCCGTATTTGGTTATATTTAATGGAACGAAAAATATACGTTGTGCATTATACTGACGAGAGAAATAAAAATTGACAGTGTATATGGGTTTTAATACAATTCATTTATCACACAAACGACATTGGCGCATTTTCAGTAGAAATAATTTTGAGCAAAACATATTAAATCTATATCATTTTTTTATGAGGGGGCTATTATAATATTTGATTTACATTATTTACTTTACGTTATTGGTTGCAGCGATCACTACTCTGGGCGGTGATACAGAGTGATGTGTTTTGGAACCGTAGTTATTGATTCAACACCTCCAATTTTTCGAAAAAGGGGTCCAGCTCCGGAGAGAGTTTATTGGAAAATAACTTAAATACGAGGTTTCAGGCAGAAGTCATGGCAACTATTTTTTTGTGAGAATATGAGTAGGGGTGGAAAATTGCAAATATATACCTGAAAGGACTAGGTATAAACTAAGTGTATGGACATTTATCAACATACAAAAATTAAATTTATCATGTTTATTAAGGTATTTGAAATGACCGTACTCGTTTCATGTTTTAAGGCATTTTAGAGAATGCGACTTCACAAATTTGAAAAGCATTACGTACCAATTCTAAAGGCCTGATTAGGTAGATGCTCGATTAAATCACATCACATTGATCCGCGCACTCACAGATCGTCACGTGCATCGCTGATCACTGGTTGCTGGGCATCTTTGTAGAAACTCTCCTGCGCATCACGCGGCTGTCCGTTATGGAAGGGCATTATTCCATGAGATTCGAACAATTCCTGTGACATTCTCGAGCATTCCTTTCATGATGAACGCTCTCTTGAAGTAAGAGCGCTGCTGGAAACATGTTACTAGAGTCCCTAGATACAGAGAGTAGCGCATTCCATTCTTCCATCGATCCCGCCATTTTATATCCAATTGCCAGGAGAATTCGATCTGTGTCGTATTCTAAATGTTGAGAATCATGAATCTACTCCCAACCAATATAAATATTCTTGAAAATCATCGTAATGTGACCAAATGTTATAAATTCCCTTCAGCTCCTGATTGGTGTCTGAAGGGGTTGTCGGGTTGGCGGCGGTTGCGCTACTTTCTGTATTTAGGGACTCCACATGTTACATTCACCTCGCATGGCGGTAGACGGACAACTGATTTCAATTTGCTCTCTGTGCTAATAGAGACACTTGCAGAGCTATCTCTTGATATAAACACACCTTACTGCAACATTTCATTCAAGATATAAATGAAATTTTCCGATCCGATAACATTTTTTTTAGAAAAAAATAGTTGTCATAACTTCCGCCCCAACCCTCGTACTGTTCGAGGGAAAATAATACAAATGTGCAATCGTTGATTGACAGGAAAGCAAGACTACGTATGCTCGCGCTCCTTATCTTTTCCCTTGAGACTGGGTTGACTAGTCACTTCGTCTCTGAACATAAAAGTTCTCGGATTTTGGGATTTTGATTAACCTACTAGTGGTTTGCGTTGAATATTGCGTAATATAGTATATTTTACTGACAATACTAACAATAGATTCCTGTTTATATTTTTCTCTTTCTTTTTTTATTTATTTAGATTTTTATGTTCTTTAATTGTTTGAAATCGAATATTCACCAACAAACATATTTGCTTTGCACAAATATTCTTTGACAGGTAATACAAATCTGAGTCTGATTCGGATTTTCAAAGATCATCATGAAATAAAATCTGTATTAAACATCATCGGAAAGTCCATACGTCTCCTATTTTAGAGTTCAAAGAAATAAGCAAGGAGGAAAATTGATTATCCCACTTTCCCAGTTACAGTGCCAGGTAAAGAAGAAACTAGTGGTGCTACAGAATGGCACAGACTTTACCGTATTAGTTTTCTATTTCCTTTGGTCTCGGCTAGCTATTCAAACTTGCAACATACTCTTGTCAGCTGCCATCTATCGCCGCTTAAATACATTTTTCGACATTTTCTTAATTTTTCTGAATATTAGAACGGAAATATTATTTTAAGAATATTAAAGAACAGGAAGATCTCGTCCTAGATAAAAATTTTCTTTAAAATATTTGGAGCCGTTTTGAAGAAAATGGTGTTTAAGCACTACTGCAAATTCGAAATTTAAAGCTCTTTTCCATTGCACATTTTTCAATTTTCGAAAAACTTCATTAGAAGTCATTTGAACTACTTAAACTCACAAATACAAGAATGTTTTCAAATCGCTGTAAATGAGCATATTAACGATGTGAGAGATTTTTCAAAAAAATTAGTTGTGTAATTTTTCAGAAAACAAAATAAATTACCCGAAATGAACTTTACATCATATTAAAGAGTGCAATTAGGACTATCCGTTCGAAATGTTACAAGAAAAAAATTGAAGCCATTTATGAGACAATAGCGTTTCTGAAAATTCGGAATTTTGAGCTAGTTTTCACAGAAAACTGTCGAGTTTTCGAGAAACATTATAGGATATTATTTAATGCGCATGTACATAAATATAATAATGTGAACAAATCGTCGGCAATGTAAATATTAACGACGTGAGAGACAAGTCAAAAAATTACATTTTTGTCATTTTTGGAAAAACAAAAGAATAGAGCAAACATGTTTGTGTCCTCTCATAGAGTACATTTAGCACTAGTTTTACCACAAATTTAAAGAAAAATTTGGAGCAGTTTTCGAAAATATCTTGTTTTTGTATTTTTTAAATTGCATATACTGCACGCAATATTGTGCAAAAACTAAAATTTAAAAAAATGTACATGAGCTTTATGAAGGAATGCACAAGAAATTTCATTTGAAAGAAAAATAAGTATCTTCAATTTGGTGGTTGTAGAATGCCGCCGTTTTACACAATGTTAAATTGTTTATATTTTAGATACAGACTACATGAGAGTAGTTTGAAAAAATGAAATTGTGAAGCTCTGAAAAGTGAAATACTAATGTACTGATAAACGGATAATAAATACAAATAATGCAGAAATATTCTAACAAAATATTATAAATATTTAATTGTAATGATTAACGTAATAAACATGTATAAAACCCAGCTTAATATATTTTATGCTTTTCTTTTAAAGTACATAAACAACTAAAATATTACCCTCCCCCAATAGTCTCAACACGGAAAATTCCTGTAGAAAAAATCAACACTAACTAAAGGTCCTTGTTCTACCCCAAGCCTGAGTACATGGAGTGTCCTAGCTGTACATTAAACCCAACAAAGTGAAACTCTAGTTTGGCTCTCCCAGGCCACTGTGCTTCGGGGCGCCGCGCCCGCGTCGGAGGTTGCGGTCGGGCCCGCGCAGCGCGGCGACGGTGTCACAGAGAGTGATATCCGAGCAGGTGACGTTGCGAAACGGGATGCGGCCCTTCTGCAGACGGCGCGGCGCCGACGTGTCGTGTGGGGCGCTACAGAGGCAATAACGCTCTCTCAAGCGCGGACCCGAGGACAGTACCGCTGCACGGGTCAAAGGCGAGGTTGTCTCAAAGGATATGTACAGAACGACGTTAGTATCAGATTCATTAATCAGATAGTAGGGACTTTTTGTACGCCATAATGGACAGCACTATCGATCTTCTGCGCATGCGCAGTTCAAGTTTCGCGTCACTTTTGTGCATCTGCGCCTGCGTAGAAGATCAATAGTGCTGTCCGCTATGGTGTGCAAAATCTCTAGTCTGGTTAAGATGTGAGAAGAGTTGACAATAATGTGCTATCTTTTTATTATTCTGAACACTTTTGAAGTCTCTGACATTTTTCATGGGAGGATCTATTCGAACTTCCTCGCAAACTGAGGTTCTTTTCAAAGAAGACGTCGAGTAAACAGTGGGAAATATTTGAAGTTAAATGAATATTTGGTGCTGAAGGCAGCAAATGAAGTGAAGTACTACTGTAGAGGAAGTAAACATTTTCAAGAAAATGAGACCATGCTGCATTAAAGGTATTCTTAAATGCGCATCAAAAGTTATTCATCAGCTAATTAAAGCTGCAGCTCTTGAAATATAATTACTTATCCACAGAGTTTGTTTCGGTTAATTAATGTTAAAAAAATCTATATACTATTAATATAATAAAGATTGATAATATGTACACGAAAAACGTTAATCGTTTGTAATATTTATTTTCAATTTTAATGGTTGCAAAATACATAATAACTTGGCTGACAACAAACATAAAATGAGAGTTTTTTGTAACGAAGGGTTGCATTCAAGTACGTTATACATAACATGCAATACAATTCAAGAAAAATATTTAAAGAAAGAAAAACCTTATGATGTCGAGCTTATCGCAAAAGGGTAAAGCAAGAATTAACGTCGTTCTTATAAGAAACAAATAATTTTATATTGCGTCAACGAAATGTTTCTAATAGCACCTGTTAGAATAATTTTCAGTGCGAAAGTTGAAGCAAATGAAGAACACTAAACTTGTACAGAGTGTGCGCAATCATGGACGTGAGGATTCCAAAATGCAAAATCGTAAGTGACGTGCTCTAATTCCGTGGAGGGATGTTAGGTCTCTTCTTGTACCTGACCGCTTAATTTGAACTTCGCGTGGAGTGGAAATGACTTTCAAAACTTTGCCGACAAGCTAAGATTCAGCTTTACTCGCATGCCCTTTTCAACAATGTTAAATTTTTGTTCCTCAACTCGTTGCCTCATCACCAAAACTTTAGTAACCAAGGGCTATCCCAAAGCCAGTAATTGTCTGTCTTTCGGACGCATTCCAGTTACTGCTCACCTACTTGGTTTCTAATATTCGTACTTTCCCTTAAATTATTGTTGATCGCATATTCTTTCCTATTCTCTTCCCGTTTCCCTTACCTTTTCAACATGGATTCCACTTGGTTTTGCCATTCCTTCACTTTCTATTATTTTATGCGCCCACCTTTCTCTCTCTCTCAATCTCCCGCCTTCACTTCTCTTGGTATTCTCTTATACGGCCATCTTTCCCTCCTCCTCAAACTGCCTCTCAAACGTCGGAGACTTGTCCTATTTCCTCTTTGCCTCTGCACCTCGTGGCACCCACGCGCTGTGCGACTGAAATCAGCGCGGAAGAGAGCTGCGGCTGCGACGGAAGCGGGGCGGAGGGCGGGAGCGCGGACGCCGAGGCCGCCTCCTTCACAGTCATCCTTTAATTAGTCCCCGCTATCTCGCAGTGCTTCTTCTGCTTCCGCCGCCGCCACCGCCGCCTGTGTGTCACCTCCCTGGAAGCTTCTTGTGCCGCCGCAACCGCCGCCGCCGCCGCCGCCGCCGCCGCCGTCGCCGCCGCCGCCGCCGCCACTGCTGTTGCCGCCGCCGCCGCTTCCGCGCGGACGCCCCGCCTTCCACCCCGCGCTGTCTCCGGCCGTCGCGACGCCCGGCGCTGCCTCCTGCACCGCAGGCGCTCTCTGGGGGGCCTCTCACCCTCGGTCTCCCTTGTGCTCATTTTACCTCTCCCAGCATCCCCCTTCCTTTCTCCCTGTCTCTTTCTCTCCTCTCCTCCCCCGTTCTCTCTTTATCCCTTCTACCGTCACTTTCCTTATTTTTAACTTCTCGTTTTATTTACCTACTCTCTCTACATCAACCTTCTCTTTACTATTTCCCTTCTTTTTACAGTCCCCTCTCTCCCCATCCTCTTCCTTTCTTCTGTCTTCTTCCTTCTTTCTCTCCTCCTCCCTTGCTTCTCTTTCTATCAATATCTTCTCCTCTCTCTCTACTATACTACCTTCTACATCCGACCTCCACCTTTTCTACCACTCCCATTGTTTACGTCTCTTTCTTCCTCTCATTCATTCCCTCACCCGTTCTCATTCACAAAGATATTTCATGCTTTATCACAGTTTTTCTGTGAGGTCAAATAGTTCTTTTCCTCATTGTTTCTTCTTAGATCGATTCTGTAAAATTCCCAAATGCTTTAATACAAAATGCAAATGGAAAATAAATAAATAGTAAAGTTTGCTCATTATTAGATTTTGTCACGAACAGCAATTCTTGCAATTTATAATGCTTTAGAACTATAGAATATGTTTATTAAACTTATAAAGCGTTTAATTTGAAAACAAAAGCATACACTTCAGGTAACGAAATATTCTGATTACTTTTTTAGTTTTCTTGGCTTTTGACGCGGAAACATCTATCCACTTGTTACTGTGATGGCCAGTTGAAGTTCCTTGCGTGACAAAAATTGTAAGCTTATACACTGAGGTGACAAAAGTCATGAGATACTTCTTAATTTCGTGACGCACTCCTTTTGCTCGGCGAAGGGTAGCAACTCGACGTGACGTGGACTCAGTAAGTCGTTGAAAGTCCCCTGCAGAAATATTGAGCCATGCTGCCTCTATGGCCATTCATAATTGGGAACATGTTGCAGGTGCAGGATTTTGGGCACGAACTGACTTCTCAATTGTTTCATAAATGTTCGATGGAATTCATGATGGGAGATCTCGGTGGCCAAATCATTCACTCAAATTGTCCAGAGTGCACTTCAAATCAATCACGAACATTTGTGGTCCGGCGTCAAGGCACATTGACATCCATAAAATTTTCGTCTTTTTTGGGTCATGAATCATCATGAAGTCAACATGAAGCTCATGAATGGCTGAAAATGCTCTCAAAGTAGCTGAACATAACCATTTTCAGGCAAAGATAAGTTCAGTTGGACCCGAAGACCCAAGTAAAACAGTCCACACTATTGTGGTGCCACCACCAGCTAGCACAGTGCCTTGTTAACAACTTGGGTCCATGGCTTCGTGGGGTCTGCGCCACATTCGAATCGTACCATTAGTTCTTATCAACTGAAATCGGGTATCTGACCAAGCGATGGTTTTCAGCAGTTTAGGGGTCCAATCGACATAGTCATGAACCCAGAAGAGGCGCTAAAGGCGATGTCGGGTTGTTAGCAAAGGTATTCAAGTCGGTCTTCTGCTGCCATTTATAATTAAAGCCAGATTTCACTGCACTTTCCAACAGATACATTTGTCGCACGTCCCACTTTGATTTCTGCTGTTATTTAGCGTAGTGTAGCTGGTCTATCAGTACTGACAACTCTAGGCAAACACTGCTGCTCTCAATCATTAAGTGGAGGCCGTCGTCCTCTGCGTTGTCCGATTGCGAGAGGTTATCCTGAAATTAGGTATTCTCCGCACATTCTTTGAGACTGCGGGTATTGAATTCCCTAAATTTCGGAACCACTTTCCCACTTCCACTTCCCCACTTTCACCACTTTTCCACTGCCCCACTTTCCGAAACGGAACCATACGTCTAATTCCATTACGAGTTCAAGGTCTGTTAATTTCCTTTCTGAAGTTTTCATTGCAGTTCAGACAATTTGTGCAATTTTAACTCTATTAACTTCATTTGTGAATTAAAATCATACTATATCTAAGATGCATCGGTATCTATCTAAAACCCGTATTTTGTCTTGACTGTGGGTTATTAATGGTGTTTCTGCTCTCTAACGGATAAATTGTCGAAGAATTGTGATCAACGTTTCAATTTACTTTTTCATGTTTCATAGGAATTAAATGTAAGTGTATATGAAACAGTGTATGTGAGCAATTTACCCTTGGGAGTGACTGTTTTCAAGATAGTCGTGTTAGATTATTTAAGTGAGTAAAAATGGTTAACTTGCATGATTTGCTAAATAGTAATAGCAATAATATTAATAAAATGAATATGAATCATTTTTGTAGTCTAGACCTAACCGTTTCTCCCGCTCAATAGCAACAAGCCAGATCTCAGTTACAGAGTATAACTGATTGCAGTGGAAGGTTAAAATATTGCAGCGTGTCACATGTCATATTTAGTATTTTGAAAATAATGAGAAGTTGGATATTGTTTACGCAATTAAAACTTAATTCATTGCAGCTAATATGAAAATGAAATATTTGCATTAATGAGGCATGCCTCTTTTCATTAACTCATCACTTTTTTATAACAGAAATTTCCGATTCATTTGTGTCTGTATACCGAATATACGCACAACGAATTAGGCTTAGCAACAACAAATGCTTGATAATATTTCGGGTTGGAAGTGAAAAAAATGGGAATTATTAATAATTTCCCCATAGTTTAAGTTTTGTTCGATCATTAATTAAAATACTGTTATAAAAACGTTGAGCACACAATCACTAAGCAAATCATTAACTCGTTTGTAGTCTCTTGCTGATCATACCTCTTTGCCTTGATATTTATATAGGGTCATCTGATTTCCATCTACTCCTTTTACCTCGATTTTCCGTAAGCCGCAATTCTTGACCGACAAACTCATTTTCCAGTAGTATCTGCATGGTCATTCCTTGGATATTTTTATTTTCTCTTCTTCCTTCTACTGCAAAACAAAATCTTTTGTATACATTCTTTGAGCTGGAAGTTGTATTGGCAGTCTGGCTAGCTTTCTTCTACTATTACTTCTATCTGCTCTACAGTCGTATTTTCCGACTACCATTTCCTCCATTCTCTTCTTGCATTACTGAATTTTGCTACCTTTTTACCTCTTCTTCAGATTTGATTTTATTATTACATCTAATATTTCTGTGTTTCTCGCAAAGTAATTGTACCTTTTATTCTGTACCGTTTGCATTTTCCATTACTCGCTGTTTAATTTCCTTTTTTCGCTTTATTTCTTTCTTTCCCTCTCCCGCTATCATTTGTGTAGTGTGAGTGTCTTCCATCCACCACTGCCACCAAGATTGGTTTCACCATCCCCGCTGCCACATTCACAATATTGCCATCCCCCTCTCTCCACATCTAGGCTCTCATCCGGCATCGACCGTCACAGCACCTGTCCCTCTTCCTACCCCTCCCTTCGCCCCTTCAGTGTAGCCGCGTTAATGGGCCCGACGTCTGATTGGGACGTTTCTTTGAGGCCGCGCCGTCTCGGGCAGCGGGGATGAGGGCGGCGTGGGCGGCCACGTGGGCGGCGGCGGCGGTGGGGCGGCCGCGGGTGTTACAACGCTCGGCACGGGCCCGTCGCGGCGTCCGGATGAAACTTTTGATATTCCGCTCCCCCGCGGGAAATTGGATGGCGGCCGCCGGACTCTCCCCGCACCCCACCGCCACGCCCCCGCGTTGGCGACCGGCGGGGCTGGCGGGGAGGGGGGAGGACGGCGTCGCACGCTCCTTGTCCTCGATGCTGGCGACGCGCCGTTGCAAACGCCACCTCCACTAAATCCTCCGGCGCCTCCCCGTCCGCCTTCTCCGGCGCCTCCTCCTTTGCAGCCTCTGCTGCCTCCTCCACCGGTTCTCCACCACCTTCTGTGTCTTCACATCCCCGCATCCCCCGTCTCCTTCGTAGCCGCCCCCACCACCCCTCTCCCGCCTTCTTCGTCCCGCCTTCTCTACCTCTCCCTCCTCCGACATCGCCTCCATCGTCTCCGCTTCTCCTCCACCTTCTTCGCCTTCTCCTCCGTCTTTTCTTCCACCTTTTCCTTCACCTTCTCCTTCATCTTCTCCTTCACCTTCTCCTTCACCTTCTCCTCCACCTTCTCCGCCTTCACCTCCGCTTTCTCCTCCGCCCTCTCATTCACCTTTTCCACTGCCTTCTCCTTCACCTTCTCCTCCACTTTTTCCTCCATCTTCTCCTGCGCCTTCCCTGCCGTCTTCACCGACGCCTACCCCACCGCCTTCTCCTCTGCCTTCTGTGACTCTGTGTCCGCCTCATCGTCTTTGTCACCACCTCCTCAACTGATGCTGCCACCTCCGCCACCGTCTCCTCCGCTTACATCACCTCTGCCGCCCCAGCGTCACCGGCTACAGTCTCCGCCTTCACGCTCGCCCCCTCCCCCCATCGTGTCGTCTCCTCCGCCGCGGCTTTCGAGGAGCGCGGGAAGGGCCGAGGGCGATTGGGTCGCCAGGTAAGCGGATCCACCGAGATTGCCGGACGCGGGGGGCGGGGCCGGAGTGGGCGGGGCGGGGCGGACGTGGGATTGGGACATGAAAGGAGCGCCCGGCGATGAAGTCGCCGCCGCGGAGCCTTTGCATGAGAACGGCGCGGACGCACGGGACGGGGCGAGGCGGGGTGGGGCGGGGCAGCCCATCACCATTTGTCATTCGGATCCGCCGCTTATTCGACGGCCCCGCGGAGGGCGCGCCGCTCATCTCTTCCTCGGACTGACCCGCCGCCGCCGCCAGCCCGGCCCTGGGAGGGGAGGCTGCTCAGGCCCTTTACGACACGTCGCTTTCTTGCTGGATGCGCTGCCCCGTGTCTGCACCCTCTTCCGCGTTTATTACCATCTGCTACTTCCAATTAACCCTTCGTTTTCGTACATATCTTCCATTGTTTTCGTCTGACACATGTGTATTCTATGGATATGTTTTGTATAATTTTCGTTGTCTTTTATCTACAAGTCAATCTTTTAATGTTAGTTTTCTGCAACCTTCTCATGTAGTGAGAAACATTTCCCTTTTTTCCAGTTTTTTCTTTGGCTTCATCTCATTGACTATTTGATCATTCTGGATGTTGTAATCGCATTATACGATTAATATGGTATCTTATACACCTTGTGAATGCCATTAATTAATAGCACGAATTTCAAAATCGTTTTCATTCTGCTCTCATTCATGTGCACATCGATTGCATTCCTCTAGATTACGCCTAGCATAGAAAACCTATATCGACAACGTTGAGCCTGTGTCGTTTTTTAGTTACATATTCTTTATTTTGCCCTTGAAGCTTTCACCATTTTCTTCGACGCATCATAATTTCCACTACCCTAGTCCTAACGTATCGAATACTGTCTGAAGGTAATCTTCTCCACTACTTTACTCATTATCACTACTATTTACCTCGTGCATTAGCCCCCTAAACTAAAACCATTACAATCCCAACTGCTTCCCCTGTTGCCAACACGTCGTCCATCATCTCTCCTCCTCGGCCCGCCCCCTCAAGTCCACCGTCGGCCGAGAGCCAGCGTGCTTGAGCGGAGTAGTCGGCCCGTTGGGCGACAGGCGTTAACGCGCCTTTTACAAATTCGCGCACTTCGTCACGTGCGCGTCCAATGCGACACCTCACCTCCTGCCCCCGCCCGCGCTCCCGCCTCTGCCCCCGCGACCTCCCGCCCAAATTGGCCCCCGCCGCCGCCGCCCGCGCCGCTGCCACCAACGCGCCATTAGCATAAGCCCGCGGCGCAGCGCGGTGCCGCCGAGATGAATTATGGATGGCCGTAAAATTCACTCCGGTGCCCTGCACGCCCCGGCCCGATCGGCAGCCACCCCGCCCCCTTCCCCGCCCTTCGCCCGTCGCCCCGCCCACGCCACGGTCTCACGGTGGGCGAAAAGAGGCCTGGCGCACAGAGGTACTAAATCTCCCTTTGAGCTTTCGATTCTGGTCTGCTTCGGTGAGAGCAAACTTAATACGACAAGGTTCTGAATAAAATTTGCAATATTAGAATGCTCAGTCCATTATAAGCTTCTTTTAACAAACAGTTCTATTCGTACTGCTACATTTATGGTAATCGACATTGTGTAGCATTGTAATGCCAATTTATTTCATTGTATTCCCTTGAAAAATATTTAGTGCAGTAGCAAGTTAGTTTAGTGTAGTAGCATGTTACAAGCCGATATGTTTAATAGAATTGTGGTACACTACATCATTTACATAACCACAGAATTGAACTGTTTAGTAACTTCTTTGTGAAACTTCGATCATGGAAATGTTTAGCTATAATGTTATACTATGTATTGTGTATACTCAGATTACGTTTATATAGTAGTATATAATTCTCCATATTTCAACATGTAATCAACAATCAGAAGACATTTCAGAAATATGTTGATTTTCACCAAAAATCTTTTCATTTGAAGAGAGGTAAAATACTCGTTTATCACTTTTAAAAAGGGACTATTTCCGTAAACTCAGATTGTTTTTGTGGTGTGCAGGGATGGGATGAAACAAAATGATTTCATATTTGCATTGTATGGTAGTGATATGTATAAATTTATAATGGTATTGTAATGGCTTAAAGGCCTCCAACCTAGTCACACTGTATCAAGTTATGTAATTTATGTATGTTAATTAACTATTAAATAAAAACAATATAAATTTATAGATTTTACACGACACTCTTTATTAGTAAAGTGTCAGAGCTAACCGGCAGTGAAAGGGTTTAACCACATCCTCAACGTCTCGTCAATAGAAGTAACAAGGATGTTCAAAACATACAATAATATTCAATTTATTTTTTTATTTTATACACATATACATACATTAAATATATAAATAGATATTTCAATAACAATTTTGCTACAAAACCATCTCAAAAATAAAAGAACAAAATTCAATATTTTCATCCTGGGTATTTATTATTTTATTAAGAATTTAAATCAGAAGACCTATGGCATAATGAATACGTATAATATTATGCTCAGCTACAAATAAATCCGGTTTCTTAACGCCAGATTAGTAATTTCATTGTTCCTGAATTAGCGAGTATAAATGTTTCCCTACAAAGCATTTCCATGTAAAATTATTATGCCCATCTATTATTGAATTCCCACCCACTGTGACCTCCTTCCTCAAACGCCTTCATCCCGGCGCGCCGCCTCCATCCGCGCACTGCCTGGGCCGGGCGGCCATGTGAGGCATGCTGCCCTGTGCCATCCCCCCGTGCCACCCCGCCCCACGCCACACGTCCCACGCCAACACGCTCTCGCTATCCCGCTCCGCGCGCACCACCCCACCCCGCGCCATCCCGCCCCGCGCCGTCACGCCTCGCGCCATTCCACCCCGCGCCATTCCGCCCCGCGCCACCCCGCCTCGTGTTACCCCGCCTCGCGCCATCCCGCCTCGCGCCATCCCGCCTCGCGCCATCCCGCCTCGCGCCATTCCGCCTCGCGCCATCCCGCCTCGCGCCATCCCGCCTCGCGCCATCCCGCTCCGCGCGCGCTATCCCACCCTGCGTCACCCTTCTCCGTGCCATCCCGACGTGTGCCACTCCGCGGAAACCCGCGCAACCCCGTGCAACCCTGTGCAACCCCGCGAAACCCCGCGCAACCCCGCACCATCCCGCGCCATCCCGCGCCATCCCGCGCCACCATGCGCGGTGTTCCCCTAGGCGCCTTCTTTGGTCCGGGTTTATTTTCGGGGTTTCTCCCATCGCGCGAACACGTCTTCCGCCGTCCCCTGCGCCGCCCCCATCCCCCGCCCCGTGCTTCCTGAGCTCCCCCTGCCAGCGCCGCGCCGCGACGTCGATAACCGAGAAATTCGTTTCGAAGCTTCCGCGAAATTTCTGGTGCCGCGGGCCGCCACCTCCCAAGCACTGTGAAGACCGCGCGTCTGTGAATGTTGCTGCGGCGTCAGTGTGTGAGAGCGTGGCTCGTTTGGCAGACGTGGATGTTTTAGCGGAGTAGGCGAGAGGCGTTGAAAAGTTGGAATTTGCTACGTTGAACTCTGCTTCGTGCGTGTTCTCTTGTGTTTGATAAATAGGCAAATTGGAGCGAGGTTTTTCTTTTTTATACGTAATTTAACGCGCCCTTTGGGCGACAGTTTGCATGCTTTTATTCTTTGTGTTTTATACAGCACTTTAAATTATATACTGAGGGAAATGTAATAATATGGTTTCTGGCAGCCCAATGTTTTGTTATATTTACATTACTATACATTACAACTTTTCCTTCTGTGTTATTTTCATCTTATTCAATTAAATTATTTCAATAACTTTTTTACTTAGAAGTACTTTAATATGTTGTTGAAAAAAACAACAACTGTGGATGACTGGAATATTTCTCTCTACGATTGCTTTTTTTGTTTTTGTGCTATAATGATGTAGAAAGAGTAGATACTTGTTTCATAATTTGACAAAGCAGAAACAAAGGAACCACTTGAAGGTATATATTATTCTTCAGATAGAAATATAAAACGTCAAGGTTTCCATAAAATATTCCTTTCCTCGTTATTTACTACTCATCTTCAGTTCTGTATGACCTAGAGCCATAAACATAATATCAAATTAACGTTTTCAAATGAATGATGTGAAGGTGAGTTTAATACTTTCCTCAAAGCATGAAGTAACAAAAGTGACGGGTAACATTTCAACACATGTAAATGAATGATGTTGAATTTAATAATAGACTACAGCACAAAATGCAATATTACATTGTTTAGAAGACATTCCATACTTTTTTATCATTTCACAAAAAAATTGGAATCGGAAAACGTACTGCAATGTTCTTAAGACGAAAATACCATGCCGCAAAAAACGGATGCCTCCGCATGGCGCATATTCTTCGGAGGAATTTCCTAATTTCGCTGGTGCGTCTTGGCTACACGACCGTCGGCTTCCACGTGTATTCCCCTGACTTAAAGGCGTCCGCTCCACTATCTTGGCATCCTCTTTGCGGCGAGCTCGCGCGAGAAGAGTTACGAGTTTCCTCCACTAGCTTCGCTAGTTCGCGCTGTACATTCTACGCATCCGCGGGCACAATTATCCCGAGGGCGCTACTCCTCGTTCGTGCGCTCTTACTGCATCGTAAACGCAGCTGCACGTCCTAGAACGCCATTATCCGCGCACGGGGCCGGTGAAATGGGTCACCTCATCCGATGGCGTCGTAATGGCGGACGGGTTGGTATTTTTTAACGAGACATGCGTGGCGCCGGGTAATGCTTCAACACGCGACGAGACGCGCCGATCCGATACCGACTTGCAATGCAGAGGACTGCGCGTTCAGTCTTCACCTTCTCATCGTGTGGTTCGAATCCCGATATCGCCCTTAAAATTTTTGTTTGTCTAGCGGCTATTGCTCTAGGGTTGAGTTAACACTCCACAATGACAGCTCTAAGGACGGTGTGTTCGGTCACTTTGTAATGGGGTCTGTCCCTAATTGTTCTCATTATGATGTTATTTGTCTTTGTGAGAAGATACACAGTCAAATTAGGTTATTGGATTCTTAATCAGTAATATGATTTTCAAATGATATGTACGAATCATTGTTCATCACAATGACACTATTAATAATTTCAGATCTTGATTAATATTTTGTTAATTTTTATAGAGTGAGCCGTATGATCAAAACGTCGTAACCAAAGAGGCACAGAATCTCTTGAATATAAGAGTTTGGAAATCGAGATTAGCCAAATGTGGGGCGTAAAAGCGTAGGTCGTCCCAGTAGAAATTGGAGCTCTGAAATTTGTTTGAAATTTGGGTAAGAACTGGGCTAAACTCCTATGTCATACAAAGGACTGGGAAGTGCAAGACATTGTATTATTGGGAACAGCCCGCATTTTGCGCAAAGTACTGTAGATGCTCTAACAGTCTACAGATATGCTCCTTAGGAAGCTGGTTGCAACCTGGAGTAACTTCATAATCAACATCTTCACGTCATTCCTTTTGTTCTACTTATTAGCAAATCCTTATACCTATAAAAAAAGCTTTAACAAGTACAAATTAAAACAATAGATGCAAATTCCAATGCAATTAATTAATTGCTCGCCAGTGACACCATGTATTCTTTTTTGCATCTTGGAACAATTGGCATTTCCAGTTTTAAATTTTCTCCTCAATATTTTATTTTGTCTTTTTACAAAAAAAAATTCTGACGCAACAGTCCTTACAGAATTCTTATTTGTTTTGGTGAAATATTATTATAGGGTTTTAGAACGATATAAATAAATGCGGTAATTTTTTATTTACGTACACGAAGTAATTCACGCAGAAAGATGTTTTTGGAATTGGAATATAGTTGCGAATTGTGGTTGCAAAACTGAACAGCAATATTTAGGGTAAACTTTTTGAAAATATTTCTGCTAATTATGGTGAAGAAGTGCTCAATGTTTCGCAGTATTATCATTAATTTGTGTGTAACTAATAAGGATACTGACGTACGAGGGAATGAAAAGTGTGAATTATTTTGTAATTAGTCCAACTACATTACTGCAACTCTTGATTTACTAAACAATATTTCATTTTTTCTATGTATCTACGGGAAAGTGAACTTTTTGTCCAGTATTATTGTTATCGTATTTTTATAAAGGATCAATGTTACTTTGCATTACAGCAATATAGTTGTGACCTGAGACAAGCTGTCCCGAGGGTTTTACTAAAATAAATAAACAATCCTATGATATTAAATTACTCTGTTATAAATACCAGGTATTATAGTCAGAGCATTCGGATTGACACAAAAATCCCGTAGGTAAAACGCACCAAATCCCCAGATAGTGTGTTTTTTTTTGTTAGAAATGCATTTCAATATCAATTTTTAATCAAAGGGAATGACTCTTCTGTTGCCTCTGGGAATTATAATGTACTATTTTTCTACTCGGCATGTATTTGGTTTCAGGGTATATTTTTAAGTATGAATATTTAATTTATGAATTTTCAATATATATTTGTATTGATGATATTAATAACGTGTTGAAAGTAAACTTATGTAATAATTGAAATAGACGAATTGCAGAATAGTGATGCAAGCAAAGAGAGCATAGCCATTGATGCAGGTGAATGTGTTGTTAAAAAAATTGAAATGAATTTTTTTACTATTTAGAAAACATAAACTGAATTTCTTTAGTATTTGATGATGGAGTAATATTTTTCCGCTTATTGAGTGAGCCCGCAATTTCATGTGTAAATATTTCTACAGATCGGTCGAGCACTCGTTCTCAAACATTGAAAACACTATTTACTTTACTGTGTTTGGCTTCGAGAAGTCGGTTGGAAAACAGACCGCAATGGTCTGCATCTCATTACTAACAAAAATTATTTACTGTTTGTTTATTAATAATTTCCAATGTCCCTCCTCTACTGTAGCTTTGTTTTGTTTCATCCCTCGTGTGTAATAGAATTTTTTTCAAATTCAACATATAAATGCTAGAATAAATACAGCTTTTGCTGTAAATGCTGTCAAATTAATAATACAGGTAGTGATTACATTTAATTATATCTTTTGCTTTTGCATTTAACATTGAAGCTACACTTCTCATTCACAATTATTCTGTATTAGCAGTACAGCCGACTCTTGTTATAGTGAACGTCTGGGGAACATTTTTGGTTCAGTACATCTGAGGTTCACTATATCAGGTGATGTCAAAATTTAACAGAATTTCCCCATAACGATTGATTTTATTAATATAGTGAAACGAGTCGTGAATTTGACTCCTCACAATGATTATTAGTAAAAGGGAACAGGGATTCTTTCCCGGGAATGGGCTCCGGATTCAATTATTCTCATCAATGCAAACACAGAAGTAATCGGATTAAACATAAATTTTTATTGATCGATTAATTACAAAATTGGTGGTTCTTATTCCTCACAAAACATCTGCTCTATCATTTTCCTTTTCTAAATAACCTCTTATTTATTAACTCTTTACTGTCCTGGAATTCCGTTCATTTCTTATAATTTTCACAATTGTGGGGCCTCTACCACAGATCACTGCTTCCTGTCATTTATTCACCCCCCTCCCAATGTTATCCCGTCTGTTCTTACCCACACCGCACGTCCGAAGCCGGGCCGCGCCGCTCCGCGGCCGCCACCAGCAGACGAGGCGACGCCTCGCGCAGCGCCGGCGGGCGGTGCTCGGGCCTCGTCGGGTCGCTGGATGCCGACGTAGGGAGAGGGACCTCTCCGCTGCACTCCTTCGCCGCTCGCAGCCGTTCCCGCAACGCTTGCCGCCGCGATCCTGCCGCACACCGCCGCTACAACGGACTCGCCACGCGTCGTCCGCCACTGCTTCTCAATTCGCTCTCCGTAATAACTCTTTTCGGCCACGCCTCACAGCTGGATGTTTAATGCTGCCCAGCTATGTTCACTCTATCTTCTCCTTGTGCTTGCCCACATGCTTTGCCTTGTCAACGCAGATTTTACCACTTTTAGCACAATCCAATGATTAATCTTCCCTCACTCCGATTAAGTCTTTGTCCCTACCTGATCACGAAGACACAAACGCCAAACGTTAACGGTAAACTGCTGCACAGAAATCCACGTGCCGCCGCTTCTCCGCATTCGCCCACGTGAATGTCTTCATGCGCCGATTTTGTCTTTTCTTCACTTCAACAATACAACCGTTTTAGCTCACCACATACCATTTTTCACCGCATTTTCCTTCCCGATGCCTTCCATTCTCGATGGTCCCAGATTTCACCACTATTCGTCCTTTTTCTTCCACACTTCGCGTAACCGTCCTTTTCATTACCCAGCCATAGCTCCACTGCCGATCTGTCTCGTGGTTCCCTCGCGCTTCGGTTCCCCACTGTGACTCGACTCCGGCATCCGACTCCCGTCGGCGCGCCCGCCGCTACCGCGCAATTCAAATGTTCTTCATTCTCAGAAACGCGTAGTTATCATTGCAATGATAATAATTCGTTTCAATAGTGATACAGCAAAATCATTAACAGCACAAACTGAGAATTTCAATATCTTTATTTCTCCTTAAAAATCAGTTATTTTCAATTATTTGTCTCGTAATTTTTCATTAGTAATTTCTCGAGATCCTTCTCCAGAGTACATGTTCTCTCAATACATGATTCTGCATTGTCCTTTGTGTTTACGTATCCAATTGTAGTCATGACACCCTTGAATGCTTCATGCACTATTGCAGAATACCGCCCCACTCTCCGATGGCCCTTTTACTCTCCTAATAACATGCGAGATGCTTTCGGTAGCGGGATGGCGCAAGCTGCTACTGCTGAAACTGATCGCTTTTCCGCGCGGCACGGTGGATATCTCTAAGCTGCGGCAGTCGTGTGCTTCCTGTCGCCTACATTGAACTCAATGTACTTTGTCCCGCGGAATATCAAGTAACACTAAGATTGAAACAGAACCAAGCAATCGCGAGTCGCCGCCGCAAGTTGTCGCGAGTCGCCAACGCAGGACACGGCCTTTGTTTCCGCAGTGATACTCGTACTGTGGCGTGAGGTCATCAGTATGATGCCCATTCCCGGTCCCCTACCTTCACCTCAGGCTAACTTCTTCTATTACGACCTTTGTCTGACGACAATTTTTTCCAAGCTACCTAGTGTTGGGATTTGTGACACTGAGGCGATATATTCTTTTCCAGGGGGGGAATTAATTTCCAGAACGTTGTATTTTCTATGTTCACTATAGCCGAAGTTCAGGTTCATTGTAACCAAATCTTCTTATGCTTATTTGCAGTGGCGTAGCCTGAGTTTTGGCTTAGGATATGTAACTCTAGAAATGAGAAAATAATTTAAATCTCCTAAATATTCCTCATTCACCAATACTATTTATCTCACTTTGGTCAATTAGAGCACATAAATAATTTGTATATTTAAAATAAAAATTGATCCAGTAAAAGTAATAATAGCTCATGTATTTCATGTAGTTTACTGGTTGAAAGTTAGAAAAGTTAAGTTCACGACCTAGCAAAATATAAATGTGTGTCCTCATACTGTAATAATAAGAGCACAATCAAACCCAATGATTTTCAAAATTGTCCAATTCATATCATTTCCAACCCCTTAGAATTGGCATAATTTATAAAATGGAAAGCAATGATCTATAATAAAAATGTAATAGGAAAGAGAAAATCAATTAATTTAAACACGTAATGAAAAACAGTTGACAGTTGTCCTTTGCTGCTTACATCAAGGGTTTTATCCAGCATGGAGAAGACAAAGAGGCTTTAGAAATTTCGTTTTTAATTTCATGAGACATTATCACGCTCACACTTGAAATCTAATCAATCTGAATTTGTGGTGAGATTGCACGAAACACTGGAATTTTCCATATCATCCTTGTCTGTTTTATCATATTTCATTATTTCTCTTGTATATTCCTTGAAATTTTCTCTATTTGATGATCCTCTATTTTCATTATGGCTAGAAAATACAAGCACTTGTCTCCCAAAAAAGCATACAACTCGAATGAATTGTGACATAATTTCCCTATTTTCCCTTACATTACTGTTGTATTGCTCAACATAGCCTGTGTTGCCTGTCTAAATAAAATTCTATCCTCTCATATTTTTTTCAAATATTTTTAACTGTTTCTCATGGGCTACACTTTGCCCACGGCACAAAAATACGACACCATAATAATGTAGACACTTTGGATCGCGTTGTGCTAGCCATTCCAGGACACAGATGTGGATTGCACAGTCACATACCCTTATGCATTCAACCAGCAAAATCCCTAATCTAAATTGGCTACAAATATATAGTTGCTAAATGCATTAAAATAAGGTAATACAACTTAAATAAAACGACAATGTTCATTCATTAATCTCGTTCTCTTACAAACACCGAAGATAACAATGGAGTTTCATAAAAGGACAGCTTTTCCGTAGGCACCCTGGATGTAATGGGTCACTGTGCATCTGATTCACAGCGGAGGCTAGACTGATTCGTTCATCCTTGTGAAGAATCGAATTATCAACAGCATAATGTTTGAATAATGAAATATTTTGTAGTAGAAAAAGAAAATGACAAATGAACAATATACAATAATTTTAAAATAAAATAGCTGATATTGTCAGGGGATGTTACGCATCATCCACAACCATGGACGCTACGCCCCTGCTTGTTTGTAATGTAAGTGAAACGGGACCACGATGACTTAAGTTCAATATAAGATGCATGTAATGGGAGATAACAAGTCGCTATTTTGAATGTGTAGATTTCGTTTCTTCCGTTATTTGAGAAAATTACGTACAAAATTCCACGTCAAGTTCAGATTAACGTTTTTTTCCACGACATAAATTTGGAATGACACTAGCAAGTGGCATCAAGCAGATGATGGCGCATCGAGCGCCCGACATAGCGCGCGGTGGCAGGCACGTGTTCTGGCCAGCGATGTGTGGAGAGAGGGGCGGTGGGGGTGGGTCGGTCGATGTGGCTGCCGATAATGCACCTGCAAGAACAGCTCGTTAATCCCACGGGACACGCTCGCGCCTGTCGCGTCCTCCGCCCGCGGCAGTCGCCCACCCTTCCTCACCCCGCCCCGCCCCAAATCCCTGCGCCCCGCCCCGGCCCGCTCCGCTCCGCACCCGCCCTTCACCCGCCGCACACTCGTCCCGCACTCGCCCCGCACCCGCCCCGCGCCCGCCCTGCGCCGCGCACTCCCCGCCTCGCATCCACTGTCCAACCCCACACCGCCCCTCCTCGCCCCTTCTCTCCCCACCCCACACCGCCCCTGCCACGCACCTGCTCCGGCCCCGCGCCCGCATCCGACCAAGCGACGCACCCTGACTGTCCGCATCCGAGTCCTCGCCCGAGGCCGCCCGAAGCAATGTCCTAACCACACACCGGTTACAATAGCTGTGTCAACGCCCTTGCCCCTGTGGTGTCGTTGAACGAGAGGTCCTAGAGATGGAGTTCCGATGGTGGTCAATTTTCATCACTAGCTCCACAATTGGGTCGAACTCAACTACTGTCTGGAGGAGATTTCTAACGGTCGGCTGCTCTAAT
This sequence comes from Acheta domesticus, assembly GCA_031308135.1. NCBI lineage: Eukaryota > Metazoa > Arthropoda > Insecta > Orthoptera > Gryllidae > Acheta > Acheta domesticus. Next base: position 130,782,322 of record JAHLJT010009419.1, read on the forward strand.
ATGTAATTTCCCTTGGTTTCTTCGATCCTTAACAGGCAAAGACCCTAAAAAGCAGGATATCGACCGCCAACGTTCTTCCCTTCCTCATCGTTTTCTTCTTTCTTGTTATACCACATCTACAGTTATATGTACCACACGATCTCAGATATCGGAAAACATACGAGATTCTAAAGCTTATTTTGGCTGCGGCGCTGGAGGAGATTCCTCGAGGAGGCGACCTATACGTCGATGCCGCATCTTACGATACAGCGGGGAAAAAAGCCGCCACATCCCAAGATATGACTTGCAGTTCACTTGCGGTTCTAATGACTTAAGTAATTTGGTGCAAAATGATAATTTATATTCTTTGATTACACAATTTAACTCTTGGAATTTTTGTTCCGAATTGATGCGTAAATAATTAATATGCTACTTTGTTTAGATTTTACAATATTGATTGTTTATGATTTAACGCTGCCTTTGCATTTATCTTATAATGAACTGTCAGTATATGGTGAATTATTGGTATATGTATTTACCACATTTTGCGTAACGACGTTGAAACGCTTGACGCAAATATAATTATTGCCATTTCTCCCCTTTTTCTGGGGAAAACTTCCACATATTTCTTTCTTGTGCTCACCGTGTTGTCAATACAAAAAGTCTTGACCCAAAATGCCCAAGACGTTCGAAACGCTGATATAAGAGAACTGTGAGAACAAGCCTCACATAAGCTTCAGTTTTACCCTGGGAGTGAACACACCTATATTTCTTACACTGTCGTCCCTTCACCGAATCTAACTCCTCGAGTGTGCGGATGTTCGGATGTGTGATTCCGTCACTCATGGCTTGACCACTTCACGTGCACCAATCGAGACATCTGAGGTGTCATTCTATGCAAATCGGTCTCCGGGTGGGGGAACTGATAATTGTTTTTTAATCCGGCCGTAGGATTAAAAGACATTTCCAAAAACGAGTTTTTGCGTGTTTTGGCGCTGCAATATCCGTGAGTATGGCGATAATTAAACCAATGCCACCTAAATAGACCTAAGTAGGTGGCGTTGATTATGCTCCACTATTCAAAGGAATTTTTCACTCAATACGACAAATTTTCTTTCACGACGGTTGACAACACTGATGTAGACATATTAACGTGAGCAAGAGAAGTTAATTTGAACAAGGGGATCGCGTGGCATATTTCAATTTAATTTTGATCGGAAGGCCTAACACCATATTAAAAAAATAAAATGGCAAAGACCTACGAACAGTATTGGACCTTATGTGCAGAATTTCTAGTGAATACGGAGGAAACAACTGCGAGTAATGTTAGAGGATGAATTAACGTTCCTACGATCGATTTCTCCCCTTTACGTTCCTAAGTGTACAAAAACCGATTTTCAAGTAATGTGATCCACAAGTATTTTTATTAAGTTTAACTAAAACCTTAGTCACATAAACATACAAAACAGTCCCCTTTTAATGTTTAAAGAGATTCGCATCCAAAATGATTAACAGAGCACTTGCAGAAGTGGAAGTGACCACACATTAAACTGTTTAGTGGAATTTTAAGGTCTTCAATCATTCGGGGAGAAAAATATTAAAGTGTTAAGCAAATCCGGGGAAGAATCAAAGGTAGTAGTAGAACGATTTTGCGACAGAATTTTCAGAACTAATTTAGAATGATTAGAATGATGATAATAACGCAGAATCAACTTACATGTGATTTCTGTGCATTACTGTGCATAGTAACCAATCGTAAAAAGTGTAGCTTTACTAAATTGTCTATCCGCATCATCAATACCTTCAAGTATTTCTTAGGTGATTACAATTTTCAAATTGCAATATTACCAGTACATATCTCGTATGGATGTAAATACAAGGCTATTTGAGGTTGGGAACCTTTGAAGGGGAGTATAACATTATCAGCTACTACGATTCATTGGTAAGTCCAAAGCCACATTCTGTAAGTACATTGATTGGGGCGATTCGAGTACAGTGGACTTTTGGTAATTACATTGCGAACCAACCCAAACATTCCTCTTGGAGCTCGGCCTAAAGTTAATTTTACTTATATCTAGTTCTTAATTCTAAATTCAGAGGACCACCTGGACATTTGGTGCAGGCCCAGGACTGCATGAAAAATGATTAATCTTAATGTAATTGGTAGAATAAAAGGCTGAATAAATTTAATACGTATATTAATTAAAAGTAAAAAAGAATACAATTAGCAACGTGATAATTATTATGGGTTGAAGCAATTAAGTTGCAATGTTGCTGATGCAAACAATTGAAGTACACCTGGTAAGTCTGGTTAAAATACCACTTGTTGGTGAAATACATTGACGTTGAAGTTCATGATGGCTGATCACGGGCGGGTGATGAACCCAGACCCATTTACGGGAGAAGATTCCGGCGATCCGGCTGGATACCACATGCGATGCTGGTGAGATGGATGGCCTCGTGGTAATTGCAGTGAGCAGGCAACGTGCCACTGCGACGCACTATCCCTAAAAGGGATAAAGTTGAATATTGGTGGCGCGTGTCAATGCAAGGAGACTACAGAAGGAAGCTACATACAACGTAGAGGTGATAAATTGATTGATTTGATTGGAACAGTTAATATGTTCGGCCATATTTTCATGTGGTGAACTTATACAGCGGCCACATGAGCAGCGCGAAGTGTACGTTGTCGCGATCTGAACAACTGGTTGAATTATGCTCTAATTAGGATATAGTTCCTCCATTCGGTACTCAAAAATTGTGATACGAGACGGGAGGTTGTAAACTGTGAGGCAACGCGGTGCGGTTCGCAGGAGCGGCGTGGAACTGCGGAACGCGACGACAGGTCCGTCGGCGGGAAGTAACAGAAGCCGACTAACTTGGGCAGAGCGTGAGAAAGCAGGTCACGTGATTGACAGGTGCCGCTGAGGGGCAATGTAGGCGGTGCGCCCAGACATGTTTCAACTTGCAGAACTGCCTGGCACAGCGGAGAGAGTTTTGTGGGAAGCGTCCGGGAGGTGTCGCACTCTGACGATCCTTAGAAGAACTAGTTGAACATAATGTGGCATAAAATACAGATACAAATTATGTACAAAGCTTCCTTAGACAATACACTATGAAATAATAATATATACATTAAGGTTGCTTGCTCCAACATACATATTTGAACAAAACTACTCATAAACGAAATGTATGAATTAAATATTCAACACATGACAATACTTTAGAAACAGTTCACAGCGTCGGCGACACCACATTCAACTAGTTACTAGTACCACTTCACTAAGTTTGAAATTGGAAACAAGTGTTCTTATGATGTAAAACTCGAAAGCAAGGTTCACTCTACTTGATCAAGGACAAAAATTAAAATGTACCTGCGAAATGTGCTAGAACGATGCACAAGATAAATATCTTGGAAATTCGAAGTGTATAAAATCACTGTTAACTTTGAAGTGCGCTTCTGTAAACTAAATACGAGGGAATCTGGGAGATCCCAATTAAATTAAATGATATTTTTATTGATACTTATATAAAATCGAAAACTATTTCTCAATCATCAAGTTACAGATATTTTTAACACATTGAAAAATCCTCGGCCCTTGCCGGTTCTTCTAAAATATAATCATTTTAGGGCACCATGATCCATGAATAATGCACATACGTTCGAGAAGCTTCTTATGACTCAAGTACTCAAGATATAATGGACAACTAAACTCTATAAAACATCACTGTGGTTTCTCATCAGTATTCTCACTCTCCTATTAGAATCTCCAACTGGACATCTGTCGCTTTCCCATTCAATTACTTCCCCATTGCTACCTTTCATTATGGATATTTCAAGATGTATTGAAGTTCTAATTGAAATACAGTACATTCTCCGAATTGAGTTACCAACATTGACTGTTTTGAAATTGACAGAATTCTGAGAATTGTACAGAATTCTGACGCTGTTTCCATCTTTTCTATAATTTATTTCGTACCTATGTATACTTTTCTACTAAACATTATTCCTACTGGTTCCCTCTTTGACTTTGTTCCCTTTCATTCCTTGGCTCCATTTGTCTCCTACAAACGTGTGATCTACCTTCTCTCATCTTTACAAGTCACATTGAGGTGAAAGCAATCTACGATGGTTCTTTCACTTATTCCCATACTCAGCCATACACGTAGATCACTAAGTTATACATTTGATCACATTCTAACAAAATCTCTCACTCTGGCACTCAATTTTCCGCCGCCACACACCCACTAACTATTCCGATTTCCACTCTATCAACCGTACAACTCAATATCCGCTAAATCATCCACCAACTCTTCCAAACATGATCTCACCTTTTCATCAATACCTTTGTCGACCAGCTAACCCATTTACGCACCAACTCACCCACCAAACCATACACTCTCCACCAACGTACTCATCCGAACATCAACTTATTCATCCGACCATCAACTTACTCACCCGACCATAAACCTACTCACCCAATCATCAACTTACTCACCCCACCACCGACTTACCCGACCACCACTTACTTACCCGACAACACACTTAGTCATTCGATCACCCACTTAGTCACCCGATCACCAGCTCACTAATTCGACCACCCACTAACTCTCCCGACTTACCCGATTGCCCACTTAAACATGCGACTACATCCTTCCCCGATCATCCACTTATCACCGGACCACCACATTTTCACCCGGTCACCATCATTTCAGAATTTCACCCACTCACCACCCGCGTACTCTCCAAATTACCTAGACACTTGCTCAGCGAATTCCCCCCTACTGGCATACCAACCTAGAAAATCATCTGTCCGCTAACTCAGTGATTCACCCAACAACTCATCTAGCCTCCAACGTCCCCTCTCTCTCACTCGCCCTCCAGCAGCCCATCCGCGGGAAAAAGCGCAGCCGTTGCCGGCGCGGCGCGGCGCGGCGCGGCGCGGCGCCCATTTGCATAGGCCCATCGACAGGCGGAGTCGGCGGCGGCCCGCCCCCTCGCACGATCGATGCCCGCCCGCCCGCCCGCCGTGCCCTGGCGGCGGCCACCGCCACCGCCGGCACGCGCTCAAAAAAATGCGCCCGCCCGCCCGTTGCCACGCGCACACTGCCTGCAGACGGGTCGAAAGGCTCGCTTTGTGAAAACGACGTGTGAATCTATCTCCTCAAAATGAAGAATGACAGTTTTGAGAAGAGCAAAATAATCAACAGTAATAAAATTATTGATAAGAAATGGCTAAGAATAGCGAAACGTAGGGGACATTCTGAAGGGAGTTCTCAGCAGGGTCTGAATATGATCCCTGTGCTCTGATTTCTACAACTCGTCATTCAACCCTGATGCTCGAGTGTTTTGTACGTGTGCTGTTCTGCGAAGGCAAGGGATCTGAATACATGAATATGACCGACATCTCTCAGTTCTTATGTATCTTGTCATTTGTAACACTGCCTATCAAAAGCCTGTGACGCTCATAGCAAAATTACAAGAAAACCTTGATACAACCATACGTGTTTGAACCATAGAACACCTTACGAGCTAAAGTAGTTAATTGTAATAGATAAAATGTAATTTTAACTGCAGTCATTAGCAGATAGGGGGAATAAAACATTATAACGATCATTTGTTAAAGATAAATGTAATCATTTAGTAAATATGCTAAAATGTGTACTAAAATTCCATTTCCTTTTGAATTCTGTTTAATTCGGTGAGTAATTCAGAGGTCTTCAACAAGTATCATTCGAAAATTTTTCTCTCCTTCCCTCTCTCCCTCTCTCTCTCCTTCCCTCTCCCATCCTCCCCCCTCCTCCCTCTCTCACCCACTCTCTCCCTCTCACTGCCTCTATCTCCAACTCTCTCTCTCTCTCTCTCATGAAACATTTTTATTTCGTAATCTTGTTGGAAGTGCTTGCATGGAAATCATAGAAAGTACTTTGTGTGCTCTTTTGGAGTTCTTTAGGCCCACTGTGCGCGCCCCCTAAAAAATGTAGTGAATTTTCATCAGGCGCACGCGAGGAGGGCCTTCGGGCGAATGGGTTTGCATTGGGCGTGCATTAGGCAGGCGCGCGGTTCGCCTCGTGGAGGTGCGAGCGCGCGCACACGGGACTTTCCAAAGGAGTCACGGGGAGCGCCGTCTCGTGCCGTTGGTCCTTTTCATTTTTCATCCGTATGCTCTTTCGCCTGCTCTATTGTACTTTTGTTCGAGTACGGTGTAGGGTACGTACAAAAAACTGAACGGCGCGCCGTTGGTTATGTGTACGATGCTAATAGTTTCTAAGTTCCATCGTCAAAGCAAACGAGTATTTGTGATGGGAATATTCATAGAAACACATCGAAATTTCATAGGGATCCGGCTCAAATAATGCACGTTCGCTTGGACTTGCTCAATGGTAATTTGAATGCAGGGTTGAACAATAGTGTCTGAACGAGTCAGATTTTTACTGCGTGGAAGGGCTCGTATTACACACTGACTAACTAATTGATTGGATATTTGAGCGCTTGAAGACAACTCATTTACAATTTCAACAAGTCACAGGGTTTGCCGTGGAATGGGACTTTGAAAGAACTCTATGACTGGAGCAATGAGATGCAACTTTCGTTTCCATGAAGAAAAAATACGTTTCGATTCTGAGGCAAATCGAATATTGACAGGGATTTCAACAGCTTGCTGCCGAAGGATCAGATTATTGATTGAAGATAGATAATTAAATTTCCATTCAGTGTAGTTCATTATTATTTCATTGAATTTATGGCAAAATATGCTCTTATTTACATATAATGTTGAAACGTTAATGTGGATAATGTGTTGAGTGACTTATTTTCAATGAATTAAGTGAATAAATGCAGATTGACAATTATTCGTTTATATTTCGTATTCTAATAACACCCCCGGTTTGTTTAAATTATACGTGGGGCGTTCATAAAGTTCGTACCTTTGGGTAGAAAGAAAAAATATATCACCTTTCGCAAATTTATTAATCCTTTTCAACATACGATCCCTGCAAGTTTACCCATTTTCCCAGCGATATATAACTTGTCTTATGGCATTGTTATAAAAGTCGTGCGTTTGACTCTAAAACTTTTTTCACCACAGCAACCACATGATCATCACTGGCAAAACATTGCCCTTGCAACGATTCTCTCAATCTTTTAAAAAGGAAGAAAACGCTTGATGCCAAATCTGGCGAATGAGGTGGATGTGGTAGAATTTCGTAGCGTAGGTGCGAACAATGGGCGACAGTTGCTTGAGCGGTGTGAGCAGGGACGTTGTCATGCAGCAATCGCACATCTCTTGCAATCGTTGCTCGTCTTTTCTGCATGATCTCTTCACGCACTTATTAGCAAGAACTATTGACAAAATAGTTGTTGATAATTACTGAGAAGGAATTGCCTGGCCTTTTCTGGCTGAATCTGTTAGAATGACACCGCGACAATCCCAAAAAACAGACATCACCTTCTCTGACGAGGACTGGATCTTTGCTTTCTTTGGTGGAGACGTTTTCCAGTTCTTTGTGCCCTCACCGAAACAACCTTTTCCGTTCTTTACTATCTCATATGCTAGAAAATTATCCCCATACACCTTCACCATTTCCTCATGAATTTCTTTCCCCGATTTCCCTTGCAAATGCAAATGAGTAATCACGGCACGCGCGGAGCCATTACGTAGCAAAGCAGCCATTTTGATTGTTTACGCTACAGCGACTATATCAAGGGCCCAACATAAAAGGAAATGCACAGTCAATAGAAAAAGAAATTACGCTTCCAGAGCATGCACACTCATTCGAATATTCACACTGTTTCTGGTTCAAGGTACGAACTTTATGATCGCCCTCCATACTTAATAAAACTGTAACAATGTCTTCTTTCGTAATAGTGATGCTACACCTTTACGAGATTTTTTATATTTGAAATCGATATAAAAATATATTTTTTGATGATTTTCGAACAATTTTTGAATGATATGATTGAATTTTCTTGGTATTTTCTCGGCCAGGATTATTGATAAGTATATGAGAAAGGGGACGCAAGTGTTCGATGGTTATTGATAACGAATTAAATGTTTCCATAGTGTGTTCTAGGCTTTTAATGATTTAAAGATATAGTTACTGTATTGCACACAATGCAGATCCGAGATCTCTGAATTTAATTGTATAGATTGTGCATATAAGACACTCAAAAATACATTTTCTACAAATATGAAAACCAAAAGTTTAATTTCGTGGAGATATTACAATGAAATATTCGCATATCATTGCAATTATTTGTCAAAGCAAAATATTTCAGTTATGTTTCTACGCCAAAAGAGTAGGTGGCGTGTTTTATATACTAAATAGATGATCATAATAATTTGGCAAGTTCATATATTTTATGTATTTACATCACCCAACTTAAAAAGTATTTCAATCTGTCGTGATTTATTTAAGACTAAATAAAAGAAAGGTATTGTCCGGTATCAAATGTTTGATACCGGACCATTTAACTTTCATTACTTACCATTTCTGGCAATTTCTTCTATACTGCGCCACGACTAGTGAATACACAAGCTATATAAGAATAAATTTCCTATTATTCACGCAAAGGCAATGCTAATATTTTGCAGCCCTATTTGACGGTTGAGTGTACTTTTTGAACCAAGTCTTAATAACAGAAACATAAATAATCTGAGACAGAGCTAAGACAATTGTGTGTCGATTGCGAACTAGACTCCTGAAATAACGCACAGAATCGTTCGCGATATTTGTTCCACATGGAGATGGCAGAGGAGCAGCGGCGTTGGTGATCCGTGCGTGCCGTTAAATATGCAGCGCCGCATGAATTATTTGTCAACTTGTTGCCCGCGATGTTAAATACTACCGACTGGAATTTATTGCGAAACCAGGCTTCATCACCCGGATCGGCCCCGCCCTGCCCCCTCACCTCCCCGCCCCCGCCCACACCATCTCTTGCGACCCTTTCATCCCCACCCTCTCTCCCCAACTTCGCCCACCTGCGCGCCCCGCGCCGTCCACTTCGCGCCACCCCCAGCCCCCTCCTGCTCCCCTCTCACCCTGCCCCATCCCTGCGCCTCTTCCCTCTTTGTCCCTCCTCACCACCCAATCCCGCGCCCCACCCACCCACCCACCCACTCGCCACTCCGTACCCCCCTTTCCAAGCCCCTCCCCTTCCCTGCTCCTCTCACCCCTCCTCCGGGTCCCACCCCATTTCTTAGCACCCCCTCCTGACGACCCATCTCCGCGCCCCTCTCGGTCTCCTCTCTCCATGCCGCTTCCTCGCGCTCGTCTCGCCATTCCCCATGGCCTGTCCCCATGCGCCACCTCGCCACGCCCCCTCCCAACGACCCATCCTCTCCCCACCACTCACCTCTCCGCGGCCACTTTTCCCCCCTCGCCATTCCCACATTTCCTCACTCCTTCCGCTTCCTTCCCATCCTCTGCCACTCTCCCCTCCCCCTCTCCCCTGCCCTCTCCCTACGCCACCCCTCTGCTCCCCCCACTCGCTGGCCTGTCCACATTGCCCCACGCTCTCTCCCTTCTCGCGTTCCCTTCCTCATGCTGCCCTCCTTTCCTTTCCCCCTCCCCATGGTTCCTCCTCACGTTATCTCGTCGTGCCCCCTCCCGACGACCCATCCACGCGCCCCCCCCCTTGCACTCGCCTCTTCGCGCCCTTACCCCTTCGACACGCCCCTGTTCACACTCCAACCCTCTCCTATCTGTTCTACACCTTTCTATCCCGTCCCTACCACTTTCACCGCACTTTAGCCCGCTCAGCCCCACCTCGCCCCATCCCTCTCCACTATCCGCGCCCGTCCCGCTCAGCTCTTCCGCCACAACCACCTCTCCTCGCCTCGCCTTCCGCCAACCTCTCCGCAACTCGCTTCTCTCCTCCATGCCTAGCAACTTTTAATTGGGCGAGGAGAGCGATTCAATTAGGTTCGGTTTAATTTATTTACCCGCTTCCCGCAATGCTGCCTGCGTTCTTCATTCACTTCTGGTTTGCGAATGTGAGTTGCGGTATGGCGGTGAAGATTTTTTGGTACCTCTAATTGAATAAATAGGCAGTTGGGGATCAACAGTCATGAAAATTAGAAATAGTGTATTTTGTTGAGTAATTGGTTTTCAAGAGTGTTACGAGTTCAATGCTTCTGGAGTGGATTGAAGATTTTGAAACTGTGATGAGCAGTTTTGAAGTACTGTTTTGTAACTCTCATTTTGCCACACATCAGAATGCTTTCTTTGAATCTCAGTTGTATAAAAATAATTTCATAAGAAACAAACGTTACATTGAAAAAAAAAATAATAAACTGTGAACTGCTTTCAAGTGTGTCTGAAATTTTCTTCCAAATGTGTATCTGTGTTTTTTATTACATTTTACCTGCGTACTCCATTAATTTTTACTCTCTTTTCAGAAATATGTAACATGTCTAATTAAAATACCTAATTTTATTTTCTTTGGCTTAGTAATTTTAAACGCACAGTACGCGAGAGCCAAGGTCTTAATCTGGACAATCGTCTTTGCAATTTGCATAGTGGGCTTGAGAGAGAAATGATAACTCGATGAGACGTCGATAGGGGGCCGAGTTCACCATTTTGAATTTACTACGTTAATGACACTTTCCTACGTTTTGCACATATAATTTCTAAATACAAATTTATGGCAAGTTACAAGTGTACACCCTTGGAGTCAAGTCTAAATATGCGAGGTTGCCGCTGTATTGACTCCATGTCGATCCAGTGTTTCCTTTGCCGACCTCAGCTTTTCATACGACCATGCCTTCTTTGTGGTACGTCTACGGGAAAAGTAACACTTTACTAACAAAGTAAATCAATAAACAGTCTAGGTAGCAAAAGTACTAGTTTTCATGCATAAAGCTCAAATAAATATTTTAGATATGGAAGAGAGACGAATACAAAGGTTAAAATTGTTTTATGTCAGTAGAATGCAAACATCAATTATTAACTCGTGTCATACATTATTCAAAACTTTTGTTTTCAGCGTAAAGCTATTACGATGTTTGACAATCCGTATTTGGAGAATTACTTTAAACAAATATGTTATGCTGAACAAACGGCTTATGTCACGCGCATTTGGTCGATGAATAATTTCGTCTGCAAGCACCTAAATGGCAAGGGAAATATTTTGTTCTTTAAAATATTTTTGTATTATTTATTTACATTAATTGTAGAACATATGTTTCGATATTCATGTTTTAAAAAAATGAACATTAGTTACTACGTACTGTATATCAGTTTTTTTTAATTTATGAAGTTCATGCAGCGAACTTTTCTTAGTGAGCTGTTGTAACGTTTCCTAGTGTAGAAAAATATTATTTCGTAAACTCTTTAGTTTCAAATTACATCAGTCGTAACTACCAAGATCTTATCTTGCTTTACAGTAAAGTTACCTGCTTTAATATGTTACCAATTATATTAAAAAATTATAAAACAAGGATACCATGTTTTGTTTGGATGTATTTTCGCATTTGCATTTAATGATTGAATTTGTAATGAATTTATTTTGATTTTCTATCCAAAATGCGGTTTTATAAGGTGGATTATGTCATGCGTACTTCAGGTAGAAATGCCATTTCTAATATTTGTATTAGAGCTTAAAAGTGTTCAGATTTTTTACATTTGATTAATTTCTAAAAACAAGCTGTTTTTCTCTCCTATATATTTTACGAAAATAATACCCTCAACATTCAGTTTTTAAATTTATTTTAGTTTTACTTCGAAATATGTTGTAAATTGGAATAAGGAAAGCTCCTTTGCTAAGGTAAAACCTTTTCCATTGCATAAAACGTAAGATACTTTTTGATTTAATAAATGAAAACTTCCACAATGAATTTCACTGCCGTCTATCTTTTGATTCAGTGTCAAATACGACACGTCTGAAAAATTACGGAGAGCTGGATGCATTACTCGATTAATCTTCTATAATAGAAAGAAGTTGTGGTTCATAGAAATGAATTTCCTGAAATATTTATGTACTGGCCTGGGACACGTAATGGAATTGAAATGATGGGAAGTTTGGCGTAGTGAGCGTAAAGGTCGTGGGCGTGCGGAAAAATTGAATAAAAGGCCAACAAAGTGTTGAAATGTGTCGCAAGAAATGAATGCACGAGCACACAAATTGTGTGCGTGCATTAAAAACGGCTACGCATGCATTCTTTCCTGCTTGTCAGCATAAAAACAACCTTGTGCCCCATACATCTTCCGTAGTGGTACCGCTGAGACTTCTGTTATATTGGTAGTTTGTTCTGGGTTTGTACTTCATCACCTGCATTTGCTGCTTTCTGTGTAAGTTTCCAATGCTTAGTCTGATTGGAAATAACTTGTGTGATATTTCGTAACACATGTATTTTTATTTTTGATCTTGCAGATATTATTTTTTTGCTTTTTTTCCGAAATTTTGTTTTTATCTATATTTACCTAGAACATTCACTTTTGATGTAAACATAATTATGGAAAATTACATTTAACTTGCAACATATGTACGTGAGTTTAGGAAGAGAAGTGAGAATTCGAAATGTTCTGATGGCGATTGGTGTTGAATGTGGTTTGAGTTGCAGGATGCTTGAATGAGCGCGTGTGCAATTATTAGTGGTTCAGATGAAGGTGAAATTGCCGTGATTCAATGCAACTTAAAACGTAATGAGTGATCTGGAAACGCACAATGTGGTCGCGGAATGAGTCCCCAGGGGATCGCAAAAGCTTCCCAAACATTCAGCGAGAACAACGCAAATGGGCAGTTCGAGGTGTCTGGCCATTGAGGCAAAGGCTTTGTTAATGTGCAAACGTGTGTCAGCAAACAGCAATGAGCCAATAGTGAGGTTTTTGCATGTGAGGGAGGTCTTCTGCGCATAATTCCACCGTTCAACATAGTTTTTTACATCCTCTGGTCGCACGCGTGATATATGAAAATATTTCATTGAATTGTATTGTGAGTATCTGGTGGGATCTGTCCTGATTGGAGTAGAGAGAGTGGCCTATGGTGCAGTGGTCAAAATGCTTTCTTTCTACCTCTGGTTACCAGGATTAAAATTCCGGACAATTTATGTGGAATTTGTGAGGGACAAAGCAGGATCGCGGCAGTTTTCTTTGAATACTTACCTGCCTCTCATTATTGTACCGCCATTAATATCATAACAATCATCAATACATCCAAAGTATTAGACCTCTTCAGACATGGGTATGAGGCAAGAAATTCAATTTTTAGGTCTCATTATTTTGTAAACTTCAAAAAGTATTTCTGAGGAATTTAATTTACCGGAAATCCTCATATTACGCTCGGAGAATGTTCCGCTATCGTAAAGAAATCCAAATTGTTCAAAGAATTGGTCACTCCAAAAATACGAAATCAATTTTGTATTTTTTTCTGTGAAATTTATGAGAGGTTTATTCTCAAGCTCCTGCAACCAAACTAACCGAAGCCTCCCCGCTGCAACCCTAAAACCCACGACTTAAGCCGGCCTTGGCGGAAGGCAGGGCGGGGTAGCCGCTTGGGGGCCGTCGATCGATGCCTGCGCTGGATCTGCGCGCCATGAATCAACTACCGCGCGTGAAATACTACGTCACGCTCGGCGTGCCCGCGCGAGATTTAGCGCGACGCATAAATAAAAAACGCGGCGATAAGTCGCCGTGAAACATATGTGATAAACCTGCAACAAAATGTGACGCTCGGGCGTACGACCACTGTACAGGGAATATGTCAAAAATTATCTCTCTCTCTCTAATATTTCGTTCTTCGATACTGGCCGAACTGATACTGAAAAAATTCAGAATTTCTGGGCAAACTTTCATATCAGTACGTCTCAGTGTTGCAATTGTATGGAGGAAGATATATTTATGCGGAACTAAGACTGCGGTTTAAGGACATTGTAAGGGCTAAGGCGTGTACCGCGTAAGCTTTCTCATCGTGTACAACACTGGTAAGGTGGTTTTGGTCGTACCGACAAGTACCATAAAACCATCGTCTCATTCGTAATCATTAATCTTTTATGCCCATACTATCATCCATACTCCTACGCCCACACCATCATCCTTGCAATGGAAGGTATTGGTAAAGTGCCAATTGAAACAAAGCGGGTTGTCATCATTTGTCTCTATCTAGCAACTGGATATCACCTTAAAACACCCCGGATAAATAAACAGAACGCTTCTTGAGGTCGTGGATACTATATTGTTACGCATTATGAGTTTTATGGTACCACGCGTTATGAGTTTTATGCAGAAGAGTATCACGATTTGTTTCAGATATTAGCTGTGATAACTAGGCAAAGGATTTTAAGGTGCAAATTATGGTCGTAAAATAGGAGGAAAAGGTTCTGAAAATACATGCAAAAAAGGCGAAAAAAACTATATAAAGGTTTAAACCAGGTACATGAACTTAGTTTCTAGAATATACGTATAATTTTGCACCAATATTTCTTCTTTATGGCGTCCGTAAGAGGTAATTCATAGTACTTTATTCAACACGGTAGTAGATAGAAAGCTGATGAACAATATCCTAAGCTGACTAAACTTAGTTTTCCCGCAGGTCGCGTAATAGAACGTACTTCGCAGGCGCGTCAAACTGCGCCCGCACGAGCTCTTGCCCGCAGTGGAACCTCGGTGCTCTTGCGGGCACAGGCAACTTCCCCTGACTCCCCTCTTCCTTTCCCTCCAAGTCCACAAGCGGTGCCAGTGCTCTTTTAGCATTGATCCAGGATGGCAAGTGTAGATATTCTCTTCATGTCACAGACAAGTTGATTTTTGCACACCGATTTAAATGTCCCGATTTGTCTGATGAAATAGGCCCTACTTTAAATACAACGGGAAGACGTTAAACTGTTGCAACTACCCTGTTAAATTAAAAAACATTATTTCCCGTATGGCAGATAAAGCTTTTCAGTGAGTTGGACAGGTACATCATATTAACATTTTGAATTTTTATCTTGCCATACAGAGCAAGCATATGTTAATGTAGGACGAATTATTGATTTAAATAATAAATAGACTATTTTTATTACTGAGTTGTGATTTATAGTTGATTAGAGGGTTGAGTTTACTCATTTTAGCCTAAGTTTTATTTGATTGATTGAATAAAAGGGGGTTTCCATGTTAGTCTTTTATCTAATAGTACTCCCATATATTTTACTGGGACATTTTAAAGGGAGCCATGGAACATTGGTATTTTCAATTTTTAACTCTGGAGGTGTAGGCGGTCTACGAAGAGTAAAAATTTTACCTTGAGACTTTTGTGGGTTGTTATTTATTCCTCAGGATTTTGTCCATTTGTAAATTTTTCTATATTGGCTTGTAGGTAATCATAAGCAATGTTAATGTCTTCGTTAGCTATGAAAAGGGCACTGTCGTCCAAATGGAAAGCGATCTCTGAGTCTGTCGGAGGAGGGAAATCCACCATAATTATGGTGAACAGTAAGGGGGATAAACAGGAACTTTGACATACCCCTGATTTTACTGAATGTGATGGTGACCGTTCAGAGTGTATTTTAACTTGCAAGAACCAGTCGCAAATGAAATGATGGAGGCATTGTTGGAAGTAATCTGGTATACCTAGCTGTTAAATTTTAAATAATTATCCCGAGTGCCACACCCTGTCGAACGCTTGTGCGATATCCAGAAAAAGCGCAAGCGTATGTTTCTTTTAATGAAAACTATTGGCAATGAAATCAGTTAGTCTCAGTAGCTGATGAGTTGTGACGTAGTTGGATCGGAAGCCGAATTGAACTGATGGAATTGCATTTTTAGCGTGTAGGAATTCAACTAATTTTAATAATATTAATCTTTCGAAAACCTTAGAGAGAATTGGTAACAAACTAATAGGTCGGTAGTTTGCTGGATCTTTTGTACATTTGATTGGTTTGATTGGTTATTTGGTATTGTGGATTATATTTGTTGTTGAAATTCAAAGTTGACTTTTCAGCTACAGATTAACCATTGTTGCTGGGATATAAATTACTGGTGGTTTACGTAAAAGATATTTTAATATTTAATATTGTTGACCTATGATGAAATGAGATTTTAAAAAGCTGATCAGGAAGAGAAAATATATATTTTTTCTATCCAATAGTTTAAAAACGCAGGATAGAGTGAAGAAAAACGTGCTGAAGAGGGGAAAAAGAGGGAAAAGTTTGCAAAATGTTACAATCCCACGAAAAGGTGCAAAACGTTGCAGCAGATAGTGTTTATTTCGCTTCATTTCATCCCCCAAATACATATATTAAACTATCTGTTTGAAAACAGCTGTATTTTTGAAAAGGTACCGCACCTTATAATCCTTTCTCTAGTGATAACTTCTTAGTCTTAGGAGGAGTTAATACGTCTTCTGTAAAACAGAAGTCTTGTTTTTAAATTGTTATTGTTTTTGTTGAGAAAGACTTTCATTTCTCATAAGAAGAAGAAGAAGTCAACGTCGATGTCGTATGTCGAAAGTCGATGACGTATCTGTGACTCTCTGACGATTGAGACGATACAAAATGTCAGTCCAGGAAAGGGGGGAGGGGATAAAGGTGTGCACCTCCTCTCTCGCTTGTGTTTGAGGACCGATTATAGCATTATCACCTTCATAATACACATGTCGTGTGGATTATATATTTGTCCGAAGTGCACTTTGTACGCTTCATTGACAGTTCATTGCTTTCTCGTCCTTCGTCCCTTCCATTATTTTATCTTGTGAAATGTGCTGCCAATCATAAATGCGATTTTAGTGTTCACCTTCCACTAGCTTCTAGAGCAGAGGGTTGCCGCGCCCTGCTACAGAAGTGCAGTGCAGGTCACGTGCTTATTTATTCAAAGTCTCCGTCAGAGGGACGTCATTAGAAATAAATGAAGCGTAAAATGACGCATTCTGACTGTTCTCCACCAAGTTGGATCGATGGAAACGGGCGTTGGTCACGGAAAACGGCGGTTCACTCGTCGCTCCGTTGAATCATGAACTCATTCGAACCGAACGCAAGTACACTTCAACTCTTAACTTTTTATATAAATGGGGTAACTTTGCGGAACAACATTGAGTAAAGCGGCTACGCCAGTAATCATTCTGTACGAAACGAAGTGTTGTGGGTTCATATCCCGCGTATGGTATGGGTCCTCTCACGATTGGGTTGTGAAGTCAATGGCAAGCAAACTCTTATCCTGAAATGTCACTGATATACTTTTGTGTTAAACTCATAATTGCTTAGTAGCCCAAATATTTTAAACGAGGTAAAAGACTGAAAATTACTGTTTGAAATATAAACGACTTTTATATCTCGGTAATTTATGGTCCAAGAGCTATTTCAGTATTTAGAAAAAGATAATGTGAAATTGTATCTCTGCTGTGCTTGTAAAAAGTTATCTACTATTGAAATCTTCCGCGTAATATTGATGAAACAACTTAATCGCCAAAATGTAACAGAGAGAAATTCGTGTGTGATTGTCAATGGAAAAATTATTTAATCTGATGAACTAAAAATCGAACAAAACCACGCTGGTGAGAATGACTTTAACACTGCAATGAGTCTATTAATGCAACCATTATAATTGATTTAAAATGAGCATAAAGTTTCTTTCCGAGAATTTGATGTTTCACTACTCCATGAATTGATCATAGAAAACTATTTGTTTCAATATTCTAGGAGAATGTAAATTCGGAGTAATATTACATACAATATGAAGCTCATGTGTATAAAATTGCAATAAACACTTCACCTTCATACCATATCCAAACTCTACTACAGACTTATGAATTCATTCTAGGTTAGTGTACAAATTATTTCAATGAATTAGTTACAGAATTATCAATGCGACCATCTCACTCGTTAGGCATCCCATAAACGACCACTATAAATGCAATGAATCTATGCAATGAAATTCAGAAATACAGTTAGTGTAAAAAGTGAATGGACGCCTGTTCTCTTCACTCAATAATAACTCTGATTCGAGTTTTAGGCGTCAGAAAATTAAGAGGAAAAATAAATTTATTGTATCGTGTTTTCTCTCGTCATTTACCAAAAACATCATTTTTCGAACTTGCAACCTTTTAATTTAAAAGTCTAATTATATTATTTGATTCATGTCTGCACATTTGCTCACAGCTAAGCTTCAGTACATCCTAATTGTATTGTAAATCAATGTACATATTCTTCCTTTGTATCTGAATAGCTCGCCGAACGACAAGAGCATATCTCATCCGATCTCCTCCTTAGAATTATAGCGCGATTTTTCTTACTCTGCCCCTCAATTCCCTATGGTCACGATTGAATACCACACGGCATTTCGCGTCTTTCTCCGTCGTATCGCTAGAAGTCGCATGCTCGCAAGCACTGCTTGATACGGTCGCGATTATGCAATACCTGGCGGCAAGACTGAGAACATCGCGAAATACCGTGACACATTCCATGGTGACACATTCCATGGTGAAGACGGGCCTTGCGGGGCAAAGTTAGAAAAATCTCAGTATAGCTCTACAGCTACGCCAATTTCAACCACCACGCTTCTAGGTGCCCTGAAAGAAGCGTCGCTAACGTTTTCTAAGAATTTATTTCACTACTTAATTATCTTAACAAATTAACTATACAATACGCATAATTATTTCTAATATTTGTATTCTTGTACAGAAGTACAATCTATTCCTTAATTATACGTCAAAATTATATTATTTCTATACACATCAGAATTGTAACATAGATTCCCATTGACATAGAAGACTTCCGTCGCCGTCGACGATTGCGAAAGCTGATGCGATGCCCTCAGTTGAGTTCCACTCTGGTGCTTGCCATAGGCAGACGTACCTGCGACACGTTCTGCAACATTTTGTAATTTTCGGCCATTTTCTAGTTACTGTTCATTTAATCAGTGAAACTCGAGAGCAATGTTCTTACCGATTCTCTCAATGTGTGTTCACATTACCTTGCACTGAACACTCTGCCTTCTGGCTTAAAAATTCAAACATGTTACCGATGTGCTCTGTACTTTCGTACTTACATTGTGTGTGCTATTCGCGAATGCAATATTGCACTAAATTACCTGATTGTGAAACTTACATCAATAATTTGTATACTGTTTATAAACTGTGATCGATTGTGAACTTCCTCTGCTCACGATATGTTAGTTTGTACAACTGTCGCTGTGTCACTCGTGTGAGTAATTCACGGGCTATGCATTTAGTTGGCTCTCTGTCACGACTGTCGCATATGCTAGTGACTACGATTGTACATAAAAGTAGTCACAGGACTTTTGACATTCCGGCATAAGCCACTCATGCCGTTTCAACAATGCATTGCGTAATTCTTAACATGCGTTAACGCATGAACACTATTCTATCACTTGTGGCATTTGCTGTAATTTTGTATTGCTGCAACGTTCCAGTCTGGAAGCCGTGTGTCTGCAACTTCCGATGCCGTGTTGCTCAGCGCCCGCCGCAGGCACGGGGTTGTTCCCCACCCGCCACTGCAGGCAGACTACGCAGCTATGCTATAAGTCTACGCAATGTTCAGAGAAATGCGTTTTTCCTGTTTCTTGTTCTCATTCATGAACTCTGATTTTATTTCATGTTAATCTGCTTGTTCCTATTAATAGGAATTCTTTGATTCTAATTTATTAACATTACAACATGCTCCCAGCATTTACATACACCATTTAACAAAATTTTCAATGGGAAAAGCTACATTCATTTAAATCTTGTAATATTAATTCAACTTTTCAATAATATGTATTAAGCTCAAATGTGTCTAATTTCCAAAATAATGGTAACGATCCCTAAACTACCCAATTTTAGGGAACCGGGTGTTATATCCCGTCAATGAGATAATTGGTCCTTCGATTTGAAAAGGTAAGTTAAGCTCAGTTATTGTTGAATGCTGGAGAGGTGGTATGGAAACTGTGTCATGCTCAATTCACAGTCCACCGCTCGCATACCCTCTCCAATAATCATCTTTTCGGATGAGAGCCAATTCTCCGTTTTCTAAACGAATGGTCGAGGTCTAGTGTGGAGGAAAAAGAACACAAGAGTTCGTGCCGCAGAATTTAATTCCGAACGTAAAACATGGATGTAGTTCGGTCGTAATATGGGGGTGTAAGAGTGTCAGTGGAGTCGGGAATTTGCACATCATAGATGCTTTAGTGAACCAATATGACTACATTGACATTTTAAGAAATAATGTGAGAGCCAGTGCTGCTTCAATGAATTCAGGACAAATCTACATTCTTCAACAGGACAATGATCCTTAGCACACTAATTTTAATACAAAACTTTGGTAATTATACAGATGGGGAATATTAGGTTAACTGGTCCACTTTTTTAAACTAGTTCTAAAATGTTACTTACTTGAGTGGTATACGTGAAATTTCGCATATTTGAGAGAGGCCTTCTTCTTATATTATGGGAACAAAATATCTTTGTGCTTACATTATGTTGTCAAACACAGATTTTTTTGTAAATTTGTAATATAACCAGTTAACATAATTGAAATTAGCTGTGAATGTAACATTGAAGTTTAATAGACTGTTTTAATAAAAAACATCATTCTTTTACACATTGCTATAACATTTTTCACACCCAAAACGCATCAAAAATTAAAACTTGGAAATATCAGTGGTAATGAATTAAATTAATAAAATAGTGAAAGGCGAATAAATTATGTAACATTCCAAGTTTAATAATTGCAAATCTACAAATGCTACTTCAGAAAAGAATAAATAAAGGGTGTTACTGAACCAAACCACTTAACCTAACCTCCCGGCAGTCCAGTTAACTCCACAGCACATGTTTTCTGTATATGCCCGAAAACACACAAGCCGCGACGTATTATTAAAACAAAACACACTATTATAGAGTAGAAATACTAACAATTATTTTGGTGTGAATATTCTTCTTAAAGTTGTTACTAAGTCGCAATAAAAATGCAACGCAGACGAGTGGTAGAAAATTCCTGTGACATTTCAGAATAAAATCTCTTCACTGTACTAAACAAATGAAGGCCTGCAACTTATGATTGTGGCTTAGATAATCAGCCCTGTCATGCTACGAATGCCGTCCAGTGGAAAAGGTAGGAAATGCTTTCCACCAACATTTAAAAGCATGGAACATTTAATCTAACTGGTCCAGTTAACCTAATAATCTCCTACACCAAAACTGCACTCTCTTCCTCAGTGATGGATGCACGGACGGATAGAGGGACGGAGAGTCTGACACGTTTTGCCGTCAATCGTTTTTCTTTGACCAAGGACCCTCAGAACATGGATTGTTACTACGTAACGTTTTAGACGAAATAATTTACTAATGTAGAAACAAGATTTATCTCCTTTTTTTAACCAGAGCCCGGCAATAAGAGTTTTTGTGTCGAAAATTCGTTTTCCGTTGCACGATTACGATACTTTCTTTGTTACTTGAAGTGCGAGAGATTCACTGCTCATTTGTTTCGAACTTGTCCCGAATGGGGCCATCCCCACCAGAGAAGGTAACTGGATAGGGAAAAATTCCGCCAACCGACGTGTAGATTGGATCTCATCTTCCATGGAGCAACACCGTCTTCTCCTGGGATGTATCATTAACATCTCCTAATAGCAGTGGTGGATCTAGGGGGCGTGGCAGGGTCCCCAAAAAGGCCTAGAGAATTTTGCTTGTTTCCTTCCTTCTTTTAGAAAATTGATTTAAATATTTATGTTAGAATTATGCAATTATTTTAAAAAATTGTATATTATCATATATACGCTACAAAAATAATATACAATATAACAAATATGTATATTATTTAACAAAAATTTATGATGCCCCCTCCCTCAAATAATAGACGGATCCTCCCCTGCAGCCGGAGCCAAGAAATACACAAACACATTTTAAAGTACAATTTTTTAAAAATATAGTCTGGTAAAAATGGAAACTTAGAACTGCAATATTTTCATTTCATTCGAGGCAGTTCTCTTCACGTAAATGTAAAATGATTTTTGTTTTTCATGACTCCTTTTAGCTAAAATATTTCACTTTTCAGTTGAATTATAGTATTATAATTCAGCATGTATAAAGTGTCGTTACCTCGTTGGAGCTTTTCTTATAGTGATTCCGTTACTTTGCTGCTGATACTGGTATCTCTTCCGGGGCACGTTCTTCAAGCAGGTCACTGAAAAATGGTCGTGAACTCGCTTTTCTTCTCACTAATTATGAATTTCGCTGAAGAATATTCCTGATTGATCAGCGCGAAGAAGAATGCAACTCGCCGCATCACGATTTGTAGTGGTACCCTCTATCCATGATCGTAGGTACTCGGTCAACGATTGAGCGCTGATCGGCGGGAATCAGAAGTTGTTCCAAAAGCTTCGTCTCGTAAACGCAAGGTGGTGGTTACATTCACGAATTTTCAGGAAGGAGACTCGACTCCAGTGGTGGGGGTGTATACGAAAAAAGTCGGCAGCTACTTGAAAAATAAAAAAAACTAGACCCTTTATGCTTCAGCGACATCAAGCGGCCAATGAAAGAGCCAGGAAGGACCCTGTCAATGCAGTCAATGGCAGCAAAGCCAAGCGTTTCCGCCGCAAGCAGTATTTATTTACGAGTATTAACGGGACAAGTCCGTGACAATAATGATAATAATCGTAATTAATAAATCAATTATTACAAATTTCTCACATTAATACAGCACAAACTGCGTAAAGACCTGTCCAGAGAGTTGCAATTCACTGCCTTGCAATCTTCTAGACGAAGATTTCGCCGATATATTGTCTTCGATTAAGGCACGCCCAAAAACCGCCCCAGCAGTGCTGACCGCTAACAGACCAACATGCGCCATCATGCAACTGAACTGCGCCTTCGTATGTTCCTTCACGCACCGCTTGATGTCACTGAAGTAAAAAGGGTAGAGTTTTCTTTTATTTTTTCAAGTAGCTGCCGACCTTCTTCCCACATACCCCCACCATGCCTCCAACACCAGAGTTGCATCCTGTAGACTTCAAGGTTACATTCCGCATACGGACTCCCGCCCGTTGCCATTTACCGGCCCGCCCCGCCTCGCGTGCCCCGTCGCCGTCGCGCCAGAGCGCCTGCCCGTCGCAACGCGCCCGGGCCTCCCGTCGCCCACGCGCGCCCGTCCGATAACGAGGCAAACGTAATTAAAACCGGCAGTATAATTCGATCAAGGGATGCAGCGCAACCGTAATGTATTTCGGTAAACAACCGCGCCGTGCCGCGCCGCAACGGATGTGGCCGCTGCGGTTGCGGCAAAAGACATGCAGGCGACCGCCCAGGGGTGAGGATCCTGCAGTTTGCCGGAAGGAGGAGTGGTGAGGCGCAATGGTGAGAGTGTTCCAAGGTCTACCCGCCGAGGAGTGTGTTGAAGCCTTATGTAGCTGCAGAGGACGTTTGTCTATCATGGGATATATAGTAGAAACAATTTTGAGAAGGCGCGGGGAATTAGAAACGGACGGAAGTTTCGGGATGAGACCATTTACTCACAGAATGCAATGACGGAAATACTCTCGGCAGCAAAGTATATTTCGCTGTCTTTGAAATGAATGTCATATGAAAATTTGCGAAATAAAAAAAATTAAAACAACTCTGTAACGTAATCTATGTATTTTATAGAATCGGGACGATCCATAATGTAGGGTTCATACTGCTTGCCTTGGAATTCAAGTTAAATTACTGGACTCACTGTAGAATTTTTGGTGGACAAAGCAGGAGGCGCATTTTCTCGGAGGTTTCCCACTTTTCTTGCTTTCCATTCCATCATTGATACATTGCTATTCATTCCATTTATTCATAATCAAATATTCATTAAATCATTAATACATTCCAGGTATGGACATACTCCTTAGATGTAAAGAATATTATAAAGAATCTTTCAAACTTGTAATTTAAAAGATTCTTATACAATTGTCTACATTGCAGATATGCGTGTAATGTCGTTGACTACATTCATAATTGTTGTCTTCTAATTTCTCATTTCTAATCTCTAAGTGTTTGTATATATGTCTATCCTTACTTATTAACATTTTAGCAACGTCAGTGCCAAGTATCTGTTAATCCACTGTACCAGGTTTTCAAGCCTCTGGGAGACAGGGGAGGGGGCTCTATAACTCCCTGGCTTTTACTTTCACCCACCGCAAGTGCTCAAGTATGCGATGGGATTGGCATCCGGATAACCCGGAACGCAACGCTCTTTAAAAAAAGTTTACCCATTACCAGCGTAGGGTTGCCTCACTATCTCGAACATTACCAGTTATCTCGGTTGGATCCGGAGACATAATTATGTCAGTAATATGCGATCGGACGAATACATTCTGAATTTTTCCTGACGGAGGGGCAATGTCACGACAAATTCAGTGGTTACTGGCCACCCGTGCTGGTCAGATCCGGGACCTCGCAGCCCCCAATCAGACTCCTAACTGCACCCACCTTGCTACTGACGTTGGAACACCGACACACTGGGCAACCCGTCGGAATTTTCTAGTTCACCGCCAGGGCTTTGTTGTGGTTCCGATAACCCAACTCCACCCGTGGGGTTGTTCCAGGAATACACTGTATCCTATACAGAAAAGCGTCTCTCTAATTTCCAGTGCGATAAAATACGTCGACACTTGAATGACGTCATAGTTATCGGTTGCGCACCACTCGCAGCATTGTCAGTGAAGCGGGCGAGTGTGTTGGGAGATACTAGCAGTAGGTAATAGACGTGAATACTCAGTCCTGATGTTGAGTTGTAAAATGGATGTAGTAGAGTAAGGTTGGCTAATTATTATGGTAAATTTAGTCGGGAGAATACCATTATTTCTGAATACTTTGAGAGAAAAAAATCAACTTTTCTCTTTTCTTCAGCCTGATACATCACTTTTAATAACAATAACCTTGAAAATGTTTCATGTAGTTTACAAATGCTATGATTGGCGTGCATCGATTCTGATAAATCTGTCATTTCAGTTACACGAATATTGCTGGGAAAGAATGTTCCGCATCACTTGCATTTCCCACAGTATAAGCATATTTATTTATTTGGTCAAAAAACAGTGAAAACTGTGTATGACGTATAGGTTTGCACGTGTTTTCTTAAGTTCCACAATCCCTTCCCAACATTTTAACTATAAATGCTATAGTTGAAAGACGAATAAAACATAAAAAAGATATAATAATAAAATTTAAAAAAGCGCGAGATTGTCAACATTTGAAAAACTAAATATTTCTTTCTCGAGTTATAGAAAGCATACTTGCAACGGTAAACGAAATGCAGATGCGATTTTTCTGTATTGCTAAGAAAATAGTAACTCACCATCAGCTCTACTCTTACCACTAAAAGAAAAAGGAGTGCTCAACAAAACGTGCGCATAGTGAAGCTACATTTACGTCCAGAAGCAAAACATATAGTTTTATAATGAAATGCTCAATGTGTTTATGTGCTCTGCTCACGCGAATTTCTTACAGTTGTATCCGACTGAGTTATAATTACATTTTTGTCATAAAATAGAATTACATTTTGTCATTATTATATTCTGTTTTCATCAAAATTAATTTTTTATTTTATATTATAGATTTAGATCAAAGATTTTAAAATGATATATATTTTTTTCTCTTCTAGGTAAGTTCTCTTGATGTTCTTTCCTCCTTCATTTTTGTAAAGGTAAGATTTATTGATATGATTCTTTGATTTTTTGCACATTGCAAATATATTATTCCACGAATAAATTCGGTTGTTCTCTTCTTCGACACAATAATTACTCCAACGTAATCTTCTAGCCACAGTAATGATAACGGAATTTATCAAGACATTATCTTCAGTTAATATATCTGAAACGCTAGAATCAAATATACAACGTAAAATCACCTACTCGAAGTTTTTATCCAGTACGTTGTTCAGAATCTCTTTCATTTGACATATCAGTCGTGTCTTTCAGTGGATAAACTTTTTATTCACTAGTCAAGTGAAGAAGTGTACTGTGGAAAGACACATTAAATCTTATTTCCCAAGTGAGCCGCTACTGATGTACCTTATCTATTATATGCAAGTTTGCAGGTTAAAAACTCGATCGCCTTAGCCGTGAATTTTGAAAGGCGAAAAAAATCGTTCGACCCCTTTCTTTGGGAGGAAGTAAAGAAGGCTGTCCTACGTTGTAGATTTACTACATGTAAATGATCCTGAAGCCTAAAAGACCACTTTGAGCTAAATTCCAATAGTCTGTTTAGTCGCCCAAGTGATTCCTTCTATCTCCGGTAGATGGTGAAAGGAGCGTAGGGAAAATTGCGTGTCAGACAGAAGGGCAGATTTGATTGCCTGTGTTTCGCCACGTAAAATAGGTATAATTGAGTTGAATTGAGTTTTGCCGGTGTAGAGAGCATAGTCTTCGAGCCATGTGCCATTTTAATAATGTTGTAGCAATCTGTAAACTGATGTGTTTTCATCGTAAGTCGGTGGAATGCAGAACTGTAGCGCTATTCCTTATCCAGCAGAAGCACATTCCCAAGTTTTTGTGTCGATGGTTTCTTATAAATTGTCAAACACCATCATCAACATTTAACATATTATAAAGGAGAAATTATATATCTATTGTTGTGTTCAATCGAATCAATGATCCTACTTAAAACCAACATCTCCGCGTACAATGCCGGAGCGAAAAATTGCAAACCAGTCGACCCAGTAGACGAGCAAACTCACGCGGGCCCAGTTGCGAACGGCACACAACGTATTGCACACTTCCGCTTAGCCCCGGCGTCTATCGGCCACTCCCACATTCCAAAGGCGCAACTGTTTACGCGTTCTTCGGCCGGGCGTGGAGCGCGCTACTGCTCTTTGCAGTGTGTCGCCGCGTCCGCCGGCGCGGCGCGGCGCGCCGCGGGGCAGCGCGGGGCGGCGCAGGCGGGCTCGCGCGCGCAGACGGGAACGCAAATGTTTGCGGCGCCGGATCGAACAATCGCCGGCGCAACCCTTCGCAGTCGGTGTGCGCCGCCAACCTTCATCCCCAGCGCGGCGCTGGAAATAGCTTTCTGCGAGGCGCAGGCGGGACGCCCGCTCTTCACAAAGGGAACGGAAAAAGTGCGCCGGCGCTTGCTGGTTTTAATCTTTTCGGACTTATCGTTGTTCTTTACAAGAACTGATTTGTAATCGTTCCTTAATTCGGTTATATCCGGATATTGTTATTGTTTTAAATTATGTTTTGACTGTTCAAAGAAGTATTTGCACCAGCCTAGAATAGTCATGTCTGGTGCAGAAAACTACTTTGGAATAGATAGGATAACACTTATATCATGCTTAGAAGATAGCTGTGAAGTTGCACTGTGAGTTGTTGTCAAATGCTGGAAACAAATTCCCGTGTACTTGCTAAATTTCCAACTGTGACCAGATAGGGAAATGTATATTCTTTTTCTTCTTTTCCCTTATTTTTTCTTCTTTTTTCTTTTTGTTCTTCTTTTTGTTATGCACGTCTCAATCATAACTGTCAAACTTATGTCCTTTTGCTATTTCACTTGGCCGCGAAGGGCTGGGACTTCACATAATCGGAGTAGTTTATTCAGAGCAGCACGCTCCTCGCCGTCGTCGGCTACTCTAGGTTGGTAGTACCTAACTCTTTAAAACAAATAATATTTTTATCACTATATCAAATATGGTTTTAATACTATTTTCACGATTTCATACTTATCGTGGTGTTCAACATCAAAAACTTCTGGGATAAACGTTGAAAAAATTAGTAAAAACCGCATCTTAAGCCTTTGTGTCGTCTTTTAGAAGGTGTACAAAGAGAAACGAATGGGAACTTCGTTTTATATATTAATGAGTATATATTCATTTTTATTCATTTATGATTACTGCTCAATTTATGAGAAGAGGAAAATTAAATTTTTAAGTAAACGATATCAAGAGATAGAAATGAAGTTTTGAGATTTTTCAGCGCGGTTACGTCTACTATTTCATGATGCGAAACCTTATTAGTGTATCACGTTTCTAAAGGGAACAGCAACAAAGATATTCCTAAGAACAAATGTAATAGCCATTCTGTTACGCGTTGATGAAATCACATTAATTGTGTCTTGCCAGTATTAGTATTGATCACTTCTCATTCCAATGTGAAATCTTCTCCATCATCACCTCTATTTATGTGCCAGTATGCACCTTCATTATAACGTCTAGTTTTCCAAACACATCAATCATCTTTGATCGCGCAGTAAATCTCTTTTACGGCTACAATAATCCATCTCTAAGAATATCCACTATCTTTCCTCTCGTTTTGGGACATTTGTGGTCACGCAACAACTCATCGTTTAAGCACCTTTCACTTGAACGAAGTGGCCACTATCCCTGCACCGTTACACATTACTCATCATCTCTATCCACCAATGAACAATACCTCTTTGTTTATGTTACCATTTTTTGTTATCTTCCTTGGTACTAGTACAACATCCCAACACTATGGTTTGCGACGCTATCTCTGGATATATCTGGTTCATCATGACTGTTATAGCAAAGCGATTTATTTTGCAAACTTCTATCCAAATTCCATGACACTAACATGCTATTGTAATCCGTTGCAACGTTGTATCTGGCATCGTCTTCTCAGCGCATGTTTTTTTAATTCTTAATACTACATGACAATCCAATAACCTTGAACACTAGAGCTCTACCTCAGCACTGTATAGATGCACCTCAAGAATTGTTCTCCTATCCACACTTCCCATTAAACTTTATTCTTAGTTCACTCTTTCTTTTTCATTCTCTTTCAAAACTTGCTGTTTCTCCTTTGGACATCTATTGTCTCGGGCGTGTCAACTAGTCGCTCTCATCTCTACTTCTACACCGGTCTGTTCTACTGTCACTACCACTATCACGTGGCTGCAACATTAGGAGCACGGGTCGCAATAAAATCTCTCGTTAGCTGACATACATAACTCACCATGTTTTTCGGACATAATAATATAACAAAGAACGTATCTGTTTCGTTGATTATAACCGACTAAATTGTTTCAATATTCTATTTTATATGTTACCCTGTTTTTAGGACGATAACAAAGGGAATAACAGAACGTTACTGTCTTCTCTACTGCTAAACATGAGCAACTACCCACTCTTTTCCTCTTAATTTCACATCTAGGTTATTGAATTTTTTGACAAGCTTCAATTACGAACACTCAAGACAAATCGAAAACAAAAACAATATTTTTTCATTGCGTTTCATATCCTTGGGTATATAACCGTGCAATCTGTGAATATGAACAAATCTGTAAATTGACATCTCGATATGTTAACAAATTTGGAAGGCACCAGCAAAATCTGTTTACTTAATTATGCACAAGTTAATCTGTATATTGCACATCCTTTTATCTTAGAAGTTCGACATTCCTGATACTCGCTCGTAAGGTAGATAAGTTATGACTATTTGAATGACAATCTTCCCCTTGACAATTTGAATTCTTAGTCTTGCTTTCAAAAGAGGATCTAAAATATCGATATTTTTGGCCGAATTTTTCAACATTCCAGCAAACTTGCCTTTTTAGTGGCCCTTGGGGTACTTTTGATTTAAGTTAAGGAAATTTCCATACTTAGCATTGATATTCTGGAAGTCATGGCAAGACTGCAGTTAAAGATCTCCATATCCCTGAAACTTTCAGTGTACTCAGTAGGGCGCTACATGCAAGATATTGTTCTGCGGTGGACGTAACAGACGGATAACAATATTAAATAGACGGGCTTTTTGATTTAAAGAAAAAAATAACTTCTTGATCTTAATACAGGTAGAAGGTAATTATTTCACAGTACAGTTCAGCTGTTTGAAAGATATAAACAACCCGCACACATTCCAAATTCGGAAAAACGGTAAAGACACGATAAGTGTCCAACAAGAATAAGTTTTGTCGGACCCGCGGCCGAGACCGCTAAGGCAGTTGTGCCGTAGTGATCTTGGACCGTGGGATTGCGGGTTCGAGTCCCGCCTCGGGTATAGTTGTATGTGTTCGTCCTTTCACCCCTTATCATCATATCGTTTCATCCTCATACCATAACGTTACATGCAATAGTGGTCACTAATGACCTAGTATTGATGCGACCTTAAATAACAACAAAAAAAGGCCGAATTTTACAGAACCAACAGCAAAAAATAAATTATATTAGTTTTATTCTCTTTACTGGGCTACAGAAACGTTTTATGACCCAATTTTAGATATAAGCAGTAAGTTTTGTGCAAAAGATTTGTGTAAGGTGCGCAATTTCTTCTATCGATTTTTCATTGCCTTCATTTTCCTTCTGAGTACCACGCGCAACGAGGGGCATCGAGGCATTGTTCTCATCCGATTGGCGGAACGTGACTCCCAATTGAGGCTGGGTCAGGCGGAAACACCCCCATTGTCTCTTACGGGACTATCACGGCCTATCGCTCCGTACTTCGACGACCCTCTACCACCATCGCCGTCATCGCCTCCGCCGGCACCGCCACCGCCACGGGCACGGCCCCCTGCCCCGCCCCCACCCCTGACACGGCTAGCGCCGGCACCGCTCCCCGTCGCCCCTGCAACCACCACTCACGATACCGCCACCGCCACGGCCACCGCCGGCACCCACCCCCGGCACCCACCCCCTGCCTCCCCCGCCCCGTCGGCACCGCCTACGCTCTCGCCTCGGGCATTGTCACCACCATCACCGCCACTGTCACCGCCAGCGCCACCGACACGGCCAACGCCGCCGTCACGGCCACCGCCTTGGCCATCGCCGGCACCATCTTCTGCTCCGTCCCCGCCCCGACAAGGCCACCCCCCAGTATCGCCTCCAACCACCCTCTCTCCCGCCGGTATCGCCACCGTCACAGCCCCCGCCGGCACAGCCACCGACGGCCCCCCCCCCTGCTCCGCCCTCGCACCCGCCACCGCCGTGGCACTCTTTGGCGCAGCGTGGCTCCGCGGCGGCGAGGGCTTCCGCCGCCGCCGCCGTCGCCGCCTCCACGGCGCCCCGGCGCCCGCGACGCCATTTATCACGCGGCGCCGCGGCGCCAGGTGATGGATCGACGCCCCTCCCCTCCCTGCCACCCCGCGTGCCACCTTCCTCCCGACGCAGCGCGGCGTCCCGCAAGGCTCCGCCTCCGGCCCGCAAATGCTGAATACGGCCGGCCGCCCAGCCTCCGCCTCCAGCCACTGACGCGGCACACTGGTCCGAATTGGACCGAAATTGCACGTATACAGGAAAGAGAAGTCCCGTTGAAAGTAAATAACGTCTTGTGAAAATGGCAATTATTAAATGCCTTACGTTACTTGTTCACAAATTTTGTTCGATAGAGGAATCCGTGATGTATTAAACCATTCTGTCCATTTTTACATACCTTGAAAATCTCTAAAAAGCTTATATAGTTACTAGTAGAATAATCAACAAAAGACAAGAATACGTCCGACAATGTGGCAATATTTGTTGGTTGTTGGAGCAGTAGTTGCCAGTCCGGAAGTTACATTGTCTGAGTCAATTCTAAACTTTGTTTTTATATTGATTTCTGAAATCTTCGAGAATTCTTTAAAAGACAATTTAGGAACCGGTTATAAAGCTAATTTTTAAAATCACGTGAAAAAGTAGGGAAAGTTTCATCTGCAGACTTGCAGTTCACAGAAAACGATGTAAAGATGTAACGATATACCATTAGACAATGCAGAAGTTTACACAGAGATACGAAGAAACCATTTATAATGATAATAATAATTATTATTATTACAATTATTTCCTGCTAATGAGCAATTCATTTAATCTTCATCGTAAAATGACAATTGCAACCAGAATAGCGCGTAATATCTACTATTTTGCGCCAAGAAAATATATGTTAAATGCAAAAGAAAGTGACGTAGAACCCTTACGTTTTCTAATTTATTAAGTATGGCTTATTGATGTGAAATAACTTGACGTCGCTCATTTCATTCCACGCCTAAATAGTTTAATATAATCCATGGTTTGTTTAAAAGTTTCAAAGACTGAAAAAAAGCTCACGGCGAAACAATTAACCGTTTCCTCACTCAGGCTGGTAAAAATTAATAAGAAGGAGGAAAATTGTATGTCAAATTGATATTTTATTTCTGGCCATTCACTAAATTCAAAAATACTTTGTTAGGGGAAATGCTCGTTTCGAAACCCCAGAAAATACGCTCTGCGCTCGTGTAGTGTTGCTTCGTTCCACTGTGCGCCGCCGGCGTAGCCCCAGAGTTTTTCATTAACCGCGCGCGGAAAATAACCGACTGAATGATAACGCGCAACGCATCGCCCGTAATTAATGACGTCGTGATTAATGGGCGCGCGCGTCGACTCGAGGCGCCCCCGTTGCCGCCCTCGACGCCGCCTCCGCCGCCTCCGCCTCCTCCGCCGCCTCCGCCGCCTCCGCCGCCTCCGCCGCCTCCGCCGCCTCCGCCGCCTCCGCCGCCTCCGCCGCCTCCGCCGCCTCGCCGCCCCCGCGCCCCGCTGCCCCCGGCGCCCCCCCCACCCCGCCATCGTCGCCGCCCCCGCCGCCCCGCCTCCGCAGCCTCTGCCACCCCCCGGCGCCCTGCCGCCCCCGCCACCTCTGCCGCCTCCGACTCCTCTGCCGCCCCCCCAGCACTCTGCCGCCCCCGCCGATTCCTTCAACATCTCCACCGCCCCCGCGCCTCCACCGCCACCGCGCCTCCACCGCCTTCGCCACCCCTGCCACCCCCTCGCCCCCCCCCGCCAGCGCTGCCACCGTCGTCGATCCCGCCCCCGTCATCGTCACCACCCCTCCGTCACCACCCCGCCACCACCGCAAGCGTCGCACTGCTTCTTGCGGCACAGGATGCTCCAAGGCGGGGTGGCGTGGCGCCGCCCGCTCGGTATACGTTGCTCTACTGGGACTTGCAGCGCAGCCAACCGTGTTTTGTGTGGGAATGTTTGCCCTCGTTCGTCGTCAAAAGTTCTTGACGTTTTTTATTAGCAATTTTAGAATTGAAAAACACAAACTGTCCCCAGCTTTCTACTTGTGATTTTGGGAACTTTAATATAAACATATAGACAATTCCAATTTATACTTATGTTTTCTGAACCTTTTTTAGTTTAAAACTAGTTGTGATTGGGCAGTTTTAAAAAAGATAAATTTTGGGAATTTTGCCGATCACTTGTCACGAACGGTACATTTCAACCCACTGCACAGCATATTTATTAGTTAAAAAGGTGCGGTCTACGCTATTGATCGTGACATTATACTTTCATCAAACAATCCCCCCGCAATGTTTGCATCACTCATTCGCACATTCGCGTTTTCACAATACACGTCACAAAGCTGACAAATTTCAACCGCGAGAAAATTAGCATAGAGTTTCCCTTGTGCAGTTTTATACAGGGTATTTGGACGTGATAAGCGAGTGACTGACAGAAAAATCGTGATCTGAAATAGTAAATCAATCGTAGATTTCTATTAGCATTGCTGATCAAAACGTAAGACTAGATGTGGATGATAAACGTGTAGTGGTATTCGTGGCAGGTAAAATATGAGAGTAACCGTATATTTTTTTTATCGGCCGTAAGGAAGTTATAAACACCCAAGCACTAGTCTCTAGCGAATATTTCAGAATTCAGTTTATGACTTTTTCAGAGGTTGTCACGGTTGAGGTGCAGAACGAAAAATTGCGAGAATTGTCGAAGGTTTAAGTGACAGTATTGTGATATACCAATATATTATATATTTTGATAGTAACATTTACTGTAAATGGGTTGGGTTAAAAGGGTCTGCAAATGGCAATATACAGCCTTAGCAACGCCGGCGTAGTGGTTGGCAAGGTCAATAAACTGCATTCAGGCCTTGAATAGGTGGGGGCGCTGGCTAGATAGAAATATAAGATAATTTGGGATTGGTCTAGAAAGGAATGACCATCGAGAGCGTGGCTACTTGATTTGGTAAGAAATGGATGGATTGGCTAAGGGAGAATAGACTGTCAACTCCTGAGAATAGACTGTCGAAGTTTGTCGTTTTGTTTAAAAAAATAAGAATGAAGGATGGATACCGAGGCGTTGAGGGCTAAAAACGGAGGAGTAAATGACATTCCGATAGAGGTCGTCGAGTGGTACATATCGCTCGCGAGTTTAATATTAGGGGAGAAGGACTTGTAAGTTTGACGTGAGAATCAATAGTTTTCGGACTCAGAAAGTTGATGTGCAGCAGTTAAATTCGCTTAGGATTTTGAAAGTTTTTTATATTGCGGTTTTGGACTTTAATGTTTTACCACGTAGTTGGGGAGAACTAGGAATTGTGAATATTAAGTAAGAACCGGTAGATATTCTAGGCAGTGAGGGATTGATTCGTCGGCAGCGTCGCAAGATTAGAAGAGAGAAATTGGACTTGGGATTATCAGCATTCAAGTGAGAAGATACTGCGGGGCGCCGTCGGTCAAGATCACGTTTAGTACTGCAGTACAAAGGGTTTCTTTTAAACGAGGTCATGACCTAAAGGCAGAATAATTGTTCACAAGTCAATAAATTGTTAAATTTTCTTTTGGAAATGAAAAGATGATTTTCATTTAGTCAATTACAACTGATAAGTAGTTATATATATATATATATATATATATATATATATATATATAATTATTTCTTTTCAGATTCCTCGCCATACTGTATAGTTGGCAGATCAAATAATCGGCTATCTAGGCGATAGCGATTATCCATTACGTGACCCATTGACCCAGCTAGCCGGACATTTATCCATTCGTTAAGATTAGCTGTGGAAGCATTGGTTTTAATTATCAATTATCGTAACCTGTTCCTGGCGCCCATAGTTTTCCATAAATTCGGAACGGGTCACGAATATAACAGTCCTAAGGTAAATGATGTCAGTTAAAACGGCACGATCTCGTAATAATTTATGACGAGACATTGTTGGTACATTTCAGTATAAAGAGAATGGCGAGTTTTTCTTGGCTTACCACGAAAAGAGAGGTAGTTGTGGAGAAGAGTTTTAGGTAATTCTCATCACCATCTCATCACGATTTGTATCATGATATAGTGTAGTTTGCTCTACTTATCGCAGTCGATATCGCTTCCTGCCGAAGAGACCACTTCTAACAGTGAACTGTTTGTCTAATGTATGAGTCTGTGCGAAACTAGCACTCCAAGTTAAGAGATAAACAGTAATTTATTTTCTTCCAACAAAAGTTGGTGAAGCAATGATCACTTAACCGCAGAAATCATCGGCGACGTCATGCGGCTAAGTCACGGCCTCGCCGAAGTCGTAATGGAGGACGCACAACCTCAAACGATCAACTCTACTCCGACCACCAAAACCATAAGCAAAGGCGAGCCTGTGAAGAAGAGGTCGGTACTTCATCAGAAAGATCCAGCAATGGGCTCGATTCATAAATGCTTGAAGAACTACCAATAGATTTGATGCACCGTCCGAACATGAGTCGGACGCTCTCGTTGTCTCAGAAACAGTAAATGTCATAACGGCGATTTCTTTTCGACGCTATCTTGTCACTTGGATCAAATTCAGACGCTGTCTAGATGAGAATTCTTACGGCCAGCTGCTCTGATCGTTAGTTTTCCATGGGTTCTCCGATCAACACCAGGTGAATGCCACCCCAGCACCCTAACAAACGGGCCACGGACCGCGCGTGATCTCTCCTTCCTTGTCCTTACACACTTACGCTAACATGCATTACACTACCACACTTGTCCGGAGACCAGTCGGGGGCTTAAAACTTGTCCCGGCTGGGACGGTGCCCCGCTGGTGGGAGATACCTGGTTGGGGAAAACTCCGATAGTCGACGGTAGGTCGGCGCCGGATCTCGCCATCCAGCGGGGGAAGATCACCTCCACAGCCAGATAAAAAGCATGCACTACATTTACGGGATTAATGACCTCGCTAGCTGACACGCCGGAATCGCTAACAATCAAATATTCCACCCATCTACCCCTACCATATTGCCGATCATCCAGAATTCGTACGTAAAATTAAGGAAGAAGTAACTGAAGAATTTTACTTTGAATTAATAGACAATTTAATTAATAGGAAATTAAATAAAAGAGAATTTAGAAACTATTAAATATTTTAGAACTCAAAAATCTGCATTAGAAGCATCTAAGCTCAATTTCATACGTTCTCAGACCCTCCATTAAAAACATTATTAGTGATCAAGAACTTGCCGGTAACCATACCTGAAGACGAAATTAAATCCAAACTTACGGGGAAGTATTCGTCAGTACTGCGCTTCTCACAGTCTCGCGACGAAAACAGTGAACCAATTCCTGTAGTAGCAGTGGAATGTTCAAATCCAGTGTCCGTAAAATATTATTTAAAAAAATTGTGCAGCTTGGTAGTAAAATTTAAAACGAGACAAAAACACAAGAGACCGACCCAGTATTCAAGATGTCAGAACTTTCGATATATCAAGCTCATATACGAAATATTTGCTTCTAATCTTCTAACTGATGATTGTAAAGGACAGTCCAATATTCCTTTCTGTGTAAACTGTCAATCCTCTAACAAACCTTGTAATCACGGAGCGGACACTCAAACAAGCGCCTGTGTTTATTATAATAAAGTATGCCCCTCTAGGAAGGATTAAAACTCTCATGAATGGTCCAGTTTCCTCAACCAAAGCCACTTTTATTAATAAAAGTTAATTTTCAAATTCAAATTTCGCATTCTTTTGTTGTAGATGCATTGCGTAGAAGTAGCATATCATAGAGACTCGCCTTCTTTTTGGGGTATTTTAGCTATCAATGTCATGAAGGGTCCATCCCCTTTTCCCATCGTACTTACTCTAACACTATCATTTAAGTATTCAAATAAATGTTAGCTACAAGTAGACACAGTACGTGCTTATCTGTTAAACATTGTCCGTCACGGTGTATATGTCTCAGTCAATGTTGTTTTTGTATTTTGTGTTCTTCAACAAGATCAGTAAGAGCCGAATGAGATTAAAATTAGTTACTCAATAAAGTTGTTTATTTTTTTTACAAAGTCCCTTAAACCCTCGTCGTGGTCGAAAAGCGTCAGGTTGATAAAGCAGTATGCTTGAGAAAGAAAAGAAATCGATTTCTTCTCGGAATGACGGTGGCTTTTCAAATTCATTGCACCTCAGCTTATCATGATGTAAGCCTATTTCTAGTGCTATTCCTAGTGCATTTAAGTTTCCCGTACGCTCTGAAACAATTCTTAGGAATAATAGCACGACTTCATAACGTTCCTTTTTTCAGCGTATATGTGTGTAATTATTTATTATCGACAAAGAAAATAAAGTATACCATGTATCTAACAATTATTAATTTTTGTATATAATGGAGGAAACAATTGAAGATTTAATTTATTATAAATACATTTGAACACGATTATATTGAATGTATTTATCTTTTGTTTATTATGCAATCCTATACTTTTCTGTAAAAACAGAGAACAATTTAAAGCATTGTGGTACCTATGGTTTGCTTAAACGTTACAAACGAGCCTGTCTGCCCTTGTATATTTCGTGCTCGATTAACTGCTTTTTCAAGCGAAATGAGCTGCAAGCCCCTGAAGCTTTTTTTCAACGCGCTAGGGGTTGCTGCCCACGCTTTTTGAGATCTGCTGACACTTCAGTTTTCTCGCTCTTGCGGTAAATCGAGAGGAAAATTACGTTTCCTTTCTTTGCATACCCCCGCAGAGGGCTTTCTGATAATAGCGGATATTGATATTACATTGCTTCTGGGAGAAATTGCACTGAAGCTTCATTTTATACGTTTTCATGGACCTCTGTAAAAAAGAATGTAGGTGTGGAAGACGCTTAACCGGAAAATGGCTACCGAAGAAAGTACCAACTCCCGCAACCACAAGCGTTATGGACGTGATCATCAAGACGGTCTCTGAAGAATCACAATCGCATGTAAGTCGGTTCATTGTGTTCCCAGCCGCGACAGAGCTTTTAGATTAACTTTTCTGGTAGTTGTCTTCTGTGGTTTCCGTGCACTGTGTTTGTTGCGGATTCGGATGGTATTTGCGGATTCGGATGGTATAACGATCAGCGTATCAGATTGTTGTACCCAAGTTTGCGGGTTCAAAACCCGATCGAAGCCGTGGATTTTTAAGGACGAAAAAATCCTTCGTACGCCTTCCTTCGGAGGGGAAGTAAAGCCGGCTGTCCCATGTTAGTAGATTTACTTGCATGTGAAAGATCCTCAAGCCTAAATTCAAATCGCCTGTTTCGTCGCCCGAGATAATACCTTCTTTCTCCGCTAGATGGTGAAAGGAGCATAGAGAAATTTGCGTGGTCAGACGGAAGTGCGGGCCTGATGGGTCTCGCCAAATAAAATAAGGCATTAACTAACTTAACTAACTCTTCCAAGGGAAGCCCTGGAGCAGTACCCAATTCAACAGAGCCCACACCGCGCGCAATATTTCCTTTCTTATCTTTACCCGTAGACTTTCTTAGGACTCAGCGATGAACTGATCACTCACCACCATGTGATTCCTACTATATTGTCGGAGAAAAATAATCAAGCGAACGAAAGGCAGAAGAATAGAGACGAAGGGAAGGAGGCGAAGTGAGACACGGGGGACGAGAGGAAGTGTCGAGGGTAAAGTGTCGGTGAAGGAGTGTCGGAGGCGGAGAGGGAGTGTTTCAGGGGAAGAGGAAGTGGTTTGAGGAGGAGAGGGAGGAAATATCCGATACAGTGATTTCAAAACATCTATTACTGGTCACTCGTTATTTGGTTTCGTTTTTCTGGAATAGTTTATGAGCTTTTCACGTTATTGATAGTATCACTTGACGTGATGTAATGCAAATGACATTCTGAAGCTTCTAATGGCCGGATGATCAAATTGGTAACTTTCCTTGGTTTCTTCGCACAGTACCAGGCGAATGCTGAAGAAGTACCGTAAAAAAGAAGTCACGGACTGCCCGTAATTTTCCTTCCTCGCTCTCTCTTTTCCTCTCCCCTTACATAGACAATTATGCTTATACGCACGACTGCACTCACATCTACAACACATGTCGGGGACCATTCTGTAGCATTCGGCATTTACTATTCGACAAAATATGTGAGAGTAAGATTGTTATTAGAAAAGCTCTAACGAGTTTTGTTAAGTTTGAAGCGTTTTTAATTGCAATGATATGTGAGTGTATGTAAACACAATGTGTAGTAGTTAGCTGACTACAAGTGTCCTTTCAAAAAGAAAGTTTAGTGCTTACAATTATATGGTGCATTAGGTTTTTAAGGGGGACAGCACGATTTCTTTGCAGTATTGCATGTATTCTGATGAATTCATTCAATTATAAATCTTTAGCGATGTAATGCAGATTTTTTTTAAAAAATTGAGTAATTGTTGAGTAATAACATTAGGAGGAAATGTGTCGGTATGCCACGTTTCCCACGTCTTTCCTCGACTAGATCTATTTGCTCTTATAAATGTGGTGCAATTACAGTTTTTGTAAGTCTTCTGAACTTTCGAAAACTACAAAGTTAGAGTTTAATTTAAAACGGTCTGAAATCATGTTTATCATTGTCAATATAAGTTTATGGTGTAATTGAATAACAAGGTCCGCAAGGACCGCAGGTTTCACCGGCAGCTAATTCAAAACTCATTTTGTGCGTTGATTATTTATCAAGAAATACCACTATAATTGTAAACTTGAATGCTACTTGGCAACAGACAATTGAAATGAGATTGCGACCGTCTTGCGATGATCCTTCGTCCAAACTACCAGAATGAAAGTGCCAGATTGTCCTGTTCCTAATTCCGGTTACGATCGCTCGGCTTCCCCAGAAGTGGTGCTTGTATACCCAGCGTTAATTTGATTGTAGGACGAGATTGGAACTGTTCGCTCTTGGCTTTCCTTCAATTGAGACAATGGACTATTCTCTGAGCTTCTCGCATGTTTTGTAATGTGGTATTTCAAACCCAATGTAGTGGACTTCAACTATAAGCATTCCACTTACCTGGTCTGAATACTTAGAATGCGTTATTCTTGAAACAAAGCTTCACATAAAAATCTTACTCAGGGGTAAATGTATTAGTTTAAAACTTTAGAAAATGTTTGCTTACAATTGAACAAAACTTTCAATTTAGTTTTATTGTATTGTGTATAATCTAATTTTACTTCTCTTGAAACCATTCTACGAGTGTTATTTACTTGTATGTCTATTACAATATTATGTCAGTAGATACGTTGATTCCTTTTGTATGAAACGTGTCAAAAAATATAAAATGATATGTCAATTTCCTTTGATTTAATTACGAGTCGTTCGCAGTGTGGATTTTCAGATTGTTTCACTTCTTTAAGATTAGTGAAAAATTATATGCAGAAAATTTTTTAGGTGATTATTGCAATTCATTTGGTGTTTGACAAAATAATGAAACACCTCCTTGAAGGTGAGAAACCAGGTGTTATAACTCTGTGGTTTTTTCTTGCGTGATTTCCGGTCATCCTACTTCTTTTTTTTCCGCTCTAAAATAATCCACCATTATTGCAGATTACATCAAATACAAATGTTGAAGATATCTGAAATACGCATCTTCCCGTAAAATGGATTGATAAAAAATCAATGATTTGTAGTGAAGTAAATTTACTTAAATATATTCCTGTGTCATGTCAGTTTTGGAAAGAAAATCGTTTTGTAATATTGACAACCAAACTCTGGAGGTTATTGCAAAGACTTAAAACATATTTTGAAAATACTTTCGTGATCATGACCTGGAATCTGATTCATAAGTGTGATTCTAAAATTCCAGAACATTTAGCAAACATCTCGAACGTTACTTGCGTCCTTCAGAAGATCTAAGACAAAATTTATTATATTTGACGAACTACAAGTATATAGCCGTAGAACTCGTACAAAAGACCAATTTAGAGATGATTTAAACTTTTAGAACTTTATTCACTAATATGTTTTGTTTCTCCAGCGAGCCAATTGTGAAAGAAAGGCATACGAGGTCACACGTTTTATTAAAAATACTGAAATTTGTATCATATTGACTGAGAACTCAGAAAGTTAGTGAATGTAAATAAACTCTGCGCAAGTAAAGATTCTCCTAACATAAATAGTGAAAATACATTACTTCCCAGAAATTAACTAATGACCTGCGGCAGCAAAAATGCTGCTGAACAAAACCTCACAACATAATTTTTCAAAATGCACACTGCTGGAGAACAACAAATAAAATAATGTCGAATAACGTCAATAAATGAAACCAACTGTTTGTTCAAAACATCTGATTTCACTCTTATATCAGGCAGTCTATAATAAGATAATATTAACCAACAGAATTGTAGCTAAGGACCTGCAATGTATATGCAAAGTTTTATGTTTTAGATTATGTTATTTTACTTGGAAATTCTCTCATCATGCTTTTTATTCTTAATCTTCTCGGGATAACTCGAACAGCGGAAAATAATTATAATCTTTTCCTTCTCATGTCAAGTATGAAGCGAAGAGGGCTCTTGTTAATTAAAACAAAACACGATTTTAATAATACACAACACATATTCATTCACACATCCATGCATTTGTATGAGACGTAATATCTAGGACGAAGGCATAAAAAGAAATTAAAAGTTGAACACAACTTTCATATGAACCTAATTAAACCGCGAAAAGTAACAAGGGAGGAAAAGAAGGAAAAACGCCTCTAGCCAACACACTTTCTGCAAGCTCTTTCCTTTAGTTTTATGCAAATGTAATTTAACGCCATTTGCATTTGCTTTATTTCATCCGCGTAACACTGTTTTGAAGTATACATGGATTTTCTCATTCGCTGGGAGCCAGGTCTCAATTTGAAAGTAAGACCGGACTTAATCCAAGAATTAAATTCAGACGGCGAATGAAATCCGCTCGGCAATATTCGTTCCGGTTCGATAAATGCAGAAGGCGGAGAGTGAACATAGGCGAAGGCCGACCCTTGTGAAATGAAAAGCTCAGTTTCTCGGTAATGGCAGGCGAAGTTCAATTGACTTCAAATGCTTTGAAGTATCTTCCAACGAAAACGCATGAATCATTAGTGACGTACGGATGTAATATTATAAGAATATTACTTATAAGTAAGAAGATTATTTAAATTGCGTTTTCTGTGAACTCTTCTACGTTCGAATTTGTAGAACATAATACATTCAACATTTTGCCTTGTAGAAATTATTGTTAAATATTAACTTATGTACTCCAAGAACGATCCAATATTATTATGACTTATAGAAAACATCGGTGAAAACCTGATGAACTGAAAAGTGCTCTAAAAATCTTGCAGACGGAAATTCTGCAGCGAAAAGCAGATAGTCGGTTGCTTCTACGAAGTAGAGAAAAGGAAACCTATCAGTACGTAATATCAATCGTGGGAAAACCATTTGTGAGAATATATCACTAAACATTCCTAGCAGTTCTGGAACTGCGAAGAATTGCCCAGAGACGGGGCTTCATTCATTAAGTTCGTGCGCTCTCTACAAAGGCATGTCGCGTGGAATGAATTCTTCGAAAAGGGATGAGGACCGGGCACTGGAAACGACGGGTTAGCTGAGCCAAACGAAAATTCCGGGAAGGAGATTTAAGGGGTGCTAGCCCCTGCGTTCAAGAGCGAATGACGGACTCGTAACACTGACCGTGGGATGCGGTGAGAGGAAACTGCAGGTGAGGTCAGCAGCAGGGTGATTCCTTTGATGGTAGCAGTGAAG
The DNA here is from genome assembly GCA_031308135.1 of Acheta domesticus. Classification (NCBI taxonomy): domain Eukaryota; kingdom Metazoa; phylum Arthropoda; class Insecta; order Orthoptera; family Gryllidae; genus Acheta; species Acheta domesticus. Next base: position 130,824,851 of record JAHLJT010009419.1, read on the forward strand.
TGGACGACGGTATAAAATTGTTTGAAAAGATTTTACGATGATGGGAGAGGATTTGTGGGCACAAATGGTTGATGTCCGGAGGTAGAAAGGATTACCGTTGAAGGTGAAGTCATACGGTATATAACGACTTTGAAATCTGGTCAGAAAATCAGAAATATAGTGTAGCCTAGAGAAATGTGTCGTAAATGAGAGAGTGGTAAATGGATATGGAAATGAAAAAAACGCCAAATGTTATTATTCCCAATGTTATGATAACCAGGTAGCAAATTGACAAAATTTGTAGAAAAGACTCCCTCTTCTACCAATGGATTTGAAACTTCGTTGAATCAGTCAGTAATCCCAAAAATTATATAATCCATTACCTTAGATACTATCAATCTGTTTAAACCCCATTAAATGATTTGATATGAATTGCATTATTGATTAGTAATTCGTTTACTTTTTACTTTTAGTGACACTTTTATTTTGAACATTCAGATAATGGCTAATATACTCGTATTTTAATTGTGAAGTCTTAAAAGGATACTAAAACCAAAAAAATTTAAAAAATCAATATCGATATAAGCTTTTTTCTACAATTGGGCAGATATTGCCCGGTGGTGGAATGCAGAAACATGAAAGTTCAATTACAATTTCAAATACAAATAAGAACAATATATAAAAAACAAATAATCTTCGTCATTACCTAGCACATGTAGATGGCATTTACATACATATGCTACACATGAAAATACATTTACACTAACATTTAGATAAATAAACTTACATATTACGCAAGTATACATGTATAAAAGCGTACTCGCGTACATACATACATAGACCTAGGAACCTCGCATACACACAATATTTACTCCATAATAATTCCATATTTACTCCATAATAACTCCACATTTACTCCATAATAACATGAAGGGCGACCGGAGAAAGTGAAGAAAATCAAAACACGATGGAAAAGGAATAGAGGAAGTTTGAGTACCGTAAAGGTGGCAGAATTGAAGATATTACCGCATTATTTTTTATGGAAGTCCTCCTTGTTTTACCAACCTTGTCAACAACAATTAAGGGGGAGGATAATAAACCTGTATCTTGAAATGAAGCCAAATATTTTTAAACATTTTCTAATTTTTCAAATAATATTGCAAATGAAAGATATTTTTAGTTTCGACATTTCGCCTAAAATATTTTCAGCCAAAAACTAAGGGGGCTTATAGGCGAGGGGAGCCTATAGTTGAAACAGTATTTTATTCATAAATTGAAGAATGAATATCTCGAATACTAAAATACTAACTTGAAGAATTTGTACAGGCAGTATTAATGTCTCTAATTTAGTAAAAGAAAATTCGTACTGGTTGTGTTTCGCCTATAAAAATGAAATAAGAGATGATAATAAAATCAATTGAAATAGGTGATACCTTTGAGAGAAAAGACATTACTAATGATTAGGGAGCGGATTTCCATGATTTTTGAAAATGTTTGTCCTTTGCTTCAAGGCACAGCTAAGTGAAATTTCTTTACATTTGATTAAAATTGGATGCTATGTAGATTAATATGTTTGTGCATATTTGTGCGTATTGGGCCGATTTTTTCTGTTGCTGAATATTCGTGTAATTATGAGTGCATATTTTGCATATTTCGTTAAAATAGACTTATCTTTAAAAAGTTTCACCTTTTCATTGAATCTTTTTACTGATGAGAATGCCTTAATTTGAAAGAGCTTGTCACAGTTTGCGTCTGTTTTTCTATTTTTTTTCTATAGATGATTAAATACTTCTGCAAATATAGGTTCTTGATATCATATATTTTTTAAAACACGTAGAAGAGATGCTCCAAAACATTCTAGGTGAATATTTACTTCAATTATTTCTCCCGCGAAGTAAGGTAAATTCTATTATGTTTGCACAAATATACATCTTTCCATTAGTTAACAATAGTTGATGCAATTTTTATAATAGTTAGATAATCGTTGTTGAAATTTTAACTAATAAACTAAATAAACCGAAGAACTTATTTTAAAATCAGCGACCACTTTGAAATCAAACATTTTTCCTGGTCGTCACAACACGTGATTCCCGGCTAGAGAGGTAGGTGTAAATGAATGGCATACGAAAGAACCAATCTGAATGAATGTTGCTAATCATAGCAGGATGGCCCTGATGAAGAGAGCGGCGTTTCGCAGCAGAAGCGACATGACAGTTGACTGACGCAAAGATATCTTCAGCAGTTAATAGCAAAGATGGGAGGAAAGAGTCGGGCTAGAGAAGCCCCAGAAAAAACTTCAGATGCATCTCATCAATTTAGAAGGTGAAATAATACGTGTCTGTAAGTTTCAAAAGGTTTGTTACTGCTTAATGAAAACGACACTTTTATTTTTAAATGAAGTACTAAGCAAGGCTGAGGGTGATTACATATATGAATCAATCAAATGGGAACTTGAAATGGATGAGTGGATAATGAATGAATGAATAAATGAGCGAGTGAATGAATGAATGAATAAATGAGCGAGTGAATGAATGAATGAATAAATGAACGAGAGAGTGATGAGTGAATGAGCGAAAGAATTAATTAACTAATGCGTGAGCGAGCGAATGAATGAATGAATAAATCAGCGAGCATTTGATTGAAGAATGAGTGAGCGAGAGAACGAATGAAGAATAAGTGAGGGAGTGAACGAATGAATGAGTGAGCATGTGAATAAATTGTTTCATGTCCAAAAATAAGCACGTAATTAATACAAGCGATGGTTCATAGACTCGCGCACGCGCTCCTTGCGGAACGCAGCCTGCCGTAACGGCGGCGGAGCCGGCAGTTTTTCGGCGCCTTCCCTGGCGTCGGGGGCGGCGGAGCAGCGGCGGGGCGGCGCGGCAGCGCGCCGGGAGCGCGACCGCGGGCGGTGCTAACGGATGGCCGCGGCGCCGCCGCCGCTCGCTCTCTTCGCCCCTTCGCAGCGCCCGGTGGCCCGTCGGGCGTCCGGCGCGGGCGATCGACTGCAGGCCGCGGGCCCGCCCGCGCCCCTGCCATTCGTCACTGGCCCCACGGGGCGCCCTCGCCCTCGCCCGCGCCCCGCCCCTCCCCACCCACGCCCCGCCCACGCCCCGGCGGAGGCGCCTCGCTTTTCCGGCGCCGCCGCCGCCGCCGGTGTCGCCGCTGCCCCGCCAGCCCGCGTCCTCATCTCGGATGCGGCCGCTCCCTCTCTGACAGACCGCCCTCCGCGTCCCACGGGTCGCGCACCCCCCCTCCTGCTGCTCTCTTCAGCGAGGAGGCGTCTCCATTCGTTTGGGAATTTGCTGACCGGTCACAGTTGCGAGAAGTTAATTTATAATGAAAATAAAGGATGAGTCACAGGTCAGATCAGATCAGGATTCGTTTTATGACACTGTACTGCGTAATCTGTACAGTTAGCTGCTGTTTTTAGTTTTGTTCTAAAATTACTTTTTTCGGATATAATCAAATATTAAGCAGCCGTAAAACAGGAGATGAAATCCACAATTCTCTTTTTGACAAGCATTGTAGATCTAGTGAAATTACTAATGAGGAACTAATATCCTGCTTGGGACAGAGATATATTAAAAAACACAATTTTTTTCGTATCGAGTATCATCCAGACCTCACAGCGAAAACTCTTATTATCTGTGCAGTATGCTTGAAGAAAATTATGCTATCTAGGGAAATACGAGCTAGAAGCTGAAATGATCAGTAATGAAGACTGCAAAGGACAATTTTTGAAAACAAATAATGCAATATAACGAAATGCTGGCTTTTAATCCACCTATTATTTACTAAATTATTTAATATTATTTATAACTCCAATTACGTCTGTATTTAAATTTAATTATAGCTAGCTCAGGTATGCGGCGCAACAATATTTACTTCTCAGGGTCTGAATACATTGTATTCTTCGTGAGCCTGAAAATAAACCCACGTACAAGTCCACAGCTGGTAATAATTTCTATTTCTTTAGGAAATTGTATTCGGTGGCTTTTCCTACCGCGCACTTTCTAATAAATAAATAATAATTGATTTTTATTTAAGTTACAGCAGCGTTGCAAATGTATACTGTAACTGATTGTTTTAATCATTTCTATCTCCTTTTAGATCGTGACAACTTAAATATTCGGCTTTAATGCTACAAAACAAGAATAATTTAATATTTTTAAATTATGATAACACTGACATATTTATCTTCAACTGATTTTCATGAAAACATATGACCTTATTATGGTGGCAATCATTGCTTTACATCTTATTAGTTAAATTTAAATTAAACAATCTTGGCCTTGAACATTTATCTTTTGACTGTCTTTAAAAATTTTTCTATTTCGAACAGGTCCCTTTCGTCGAAAACAGCTCACTTGGCGATGCTTCGAAACTCCTCCCGGGCGTCGTCACCACTGTTCCCACTGTCCAAATTCCAATTTTGGCATCCACAGTTAAAGTTACACGACTTTGTGGTCCGAATATTATTTGTCACTACTGTTATACGACGGCTTATTTTTCCATTTAATGCATTGGTACATTTCGCACTTTTGCTAAAATAAATGTAACTCAGTGAAATTTCATTTTACTAACAAACGCCGCCTGCCGATACATGAATTGTTCTAAATTAAAATTTAACAAAAATTATTTTTTTACGGCCTAACAATAGTCGCCTACCGAGACACATTACGTTCTGATCAAATTTTTACTTTAAGAAGCTCATCTTGCACTCGCCTGTTTCTTGTTTTCTTTCGCCTCTTCCATGCTATTCTTTTGTCTTGTCAATAATGCTCTAATCAAATATTTATTTATTTAAAATATTTTGACAATATTTTAAGTACTCAATAGAAATTAATTCTATTTCACTCCTCACGACTTGTAAATCCCCAACATCACGTCGCTGCTCATATTTATTCAAAATCATTTGATTTTGTATTTGAAATTCGTCAACATATTTTTATTTATTATTAATTAAATATCTTTAGATATTTGGATCCGTATCAATACATTACATTTTTTTGTATTAGTTGTACCTTCTGTTTTCCAGAAGGTACAGCTAATACAAAGGTAGGCCGATCATGAAATGACGGGGATAGAGCTTCATAGATGGGAGCAACATTTCGTCTTCATTCTTCGTGTCCGACCTTTATCAGCTCATCTCGCAAAAACTACGTGAAAACATAATGTTTTATTTCCATCCTTTCTTTGGAGGTCAGCTTTGTTCTCGTCTATCGTGGAAACATACGAATAAGTGTTCTACTATCTTGAGTCACTTAGGAATATTAAGTACATAGGATATGTACAAAGTAATGAGAGTATTCCTGTAACATAAAGCTGTGAGTCGGCGTGGTGCCATCTATCGTGACAAATGGAAGGACTATTAGACGAGAGTGTGCCGTGAGCGGGAACAATACTCTGTGAGTCAACTGCAGTGTATAAATCGTTGAACTTCATAGCAATAGTCCAAGCTCCCTGACTTCATGATTACAATGGTAGAGCAACGTTCGTGATTCAAAATTGTAGTGGCATGAGGTAGGAGTAAGCAAGTATGGTTTTAGGGACTGCGTGAAGCATATGATGATGCAGAGTTGCCATTCTCCACAGCCGTACGATGGGAAAAAGCGTAGACGGAGGTGATGTGGAGGATAACCCCCGTACAGAACGACCCCACTTGGAAACCTCTTGCGCCGCTGGCAATGGGAGATCCTGAAACATTCTTTATACTCAGCCGACGGGAGCCCCTGTGATTATGATCTCTTCAGCAAAATTAAAGAACCACTGCGAAGAATCCCGTACACTACCAGAGAAGAAATTATTCATGCTGTAGAGCGGTTAATATGGGATATCAACAGAAACAGACGCGCAGATAGTGTACGACGCTTTCCTAACATTCGGCCAAAGTCATTAATAATGGAAGCAATTATATTGAAGGTCTGCAAATGTAAATACGTCTGTCAATAAAGACGTTTCAGAGAAAAAATCTCATTACGTTTTATCCAATCATTGAATGAACAATTTTTCATGACATTTTCAATTATTAATTTTAATTTTCACGTATGCAATTTGCTCAATTGTCTTAGTTGTGAGAAGTTTCTTCGATATAAGTAATATTATCGCAAATCCTTGTTTTTCATTTGAATTACTTCTTTCATTCTGTTTTTCATATCTGGTTACCTTCTTATTCGTGTGACGAGTATCATAACAGCGACATGTATCATAACAATTCAAGTGACGTGTATCATAACAGCTCATTCTTCACATCAACTCTACACATAAGAATTCATAGAGAATCTATCTCAACTATGTTCAATTTATGGCGAAATAGTACGAGTCAATTACCTCCGTGCAATGACATTGCCATCGTCGCCCCTTTATCATTCCCACATTATCTTTCGTTCCTTCTTTCTCCATTATCACCATCACTCCTCTCAAACCAATATCAACAACGTTACCGTCCAATCATTATGTATCATCTTGGTCTGAAGTGAAGTTCAGATAGGGGATTATTCAAGGATACAATATACAATAATTGTCTTTTGTTTTCCCTGAAATGACTCTATAACATACAAGCGAGCATCTGTGGACAACATCGTATCGCTTTCTTCGAATTTCTCCTCGTCTGTACCAAGGCTATGGATCAGTTTACCACTTGTTCCATTCTAATGTTCCTCAGGATTTCCGGCATAAGAGCTGTCTGCTCGCCTGCGCGGCAACACGTGTATTCATTCCGCCTCCACCCGGCCTGAACGCACTCGCCGGCGCGGCGGCGGCGGCTCCATTGCCATGCCGGAGGCCGCCGACGTTTCCCTCGCGCAGGACTTCTTTCCTCGCGGCCGCTGCCACGCCCGACTCCCCCCTCCCCTTCGAGGTCGACCCGGCGCCTCGCCTCGGACTGACGTGCGAGCAGACGGAGCCTGCGCCGGCAGCCGCGCTGGCGGGGGCGGAGGCGAGGTCGGCGTACGCAGAGGGTGGGTGTGAGGGCGGCGGCGAGGGCAGCGGTGAGGGCGGTGGCGAGGGCGGTGGCGAGGGCGGCGGCGAGGGCGGCGGCGAGGGCGGTGGCGAGGGCGGCGTACGCAGAGGGTGGGTGTGAGGGCGGCGGCGAGGGAAACGGTGAGGGCGGTGGCGAGGGCGGCGGCGAGGGCGGCGGCGAGGGCGGTGGCGAGGGCGGCGGCGAGGGTGGTGGCGAGGGCGGCGGCGAGGGCGGCAGAGTGGGCGGTGGCGGGGGCGGCAGCGAGAGCGGCGGCGAGGGTGGCGGCGAGGGCGGTGACGAGGGCGGTGGTGAGGGCGACGTAGACTGTGTGGCTGGTGAGGGCGGCAGGGACGGCGGTGACGAAGGTGGCGCGGACGGGGGAGGCGCTGAAATGACGCGCGGTGCAGGGGAGAGCGCAGGGTGGGCGTGTTAGAAATGCCGGAAGAAGATACAGCCGTGTGCGAGACTATGCTGGTACAGCGCGATGCGGTGGGCGGTAAATTCGTGAGCAGGGAGGCGGGTGCAGAGAAGCTTGTGGGCATGCTGGTGAAACAAAGAGCAGGCAACCCGAGTTTCGAAGGTTACTTGCGAGGATTGCGAAAATGAAGAAACGGAGACGGCGCTTGGTCGGCAGAGTGCGGGATCGGTGCAAGACAATACAATGAGAAGGTAACACACGTAGCAATAGCAGGAGAGGATCGGAATTCGGGGTATGCTTTGAAAATACTATTGATACGCAGGCTAGCGGGCCAATATGTAACGCGTTTGGAGTCTGAAGAGGGAACAGTAGGGGTGAAAACAAATATCGTGTATTTATTCGCGTGAAACATTGGAACGAATATAGTGTGAAGCCGTAAGAGGAAGAAATGAAGAGGCAACACTAGCGGTGGTGAGAGACGCTTCCTCGAGGATGGGCGAAGCAGCGGAGCCGACAGCGCCGGCGACGGCGCAGCAAAAACTCTGGCGAGTCCTTCCTCCTCGACGGTTCCTCCCGCGCGCGGCGCTCGACAACGGAGCGCGCGGCAAATTGGAAAACTTCAGGTGCCGCCGCCGCCGCCACCGCCGCTGCCGCCCCCTGCCGCCGCCGCCGCCGCCGCCGCCGCTGCCTCCGCCGCCACAGCCACCGCTACTGCCTCCGCCGCCGTTGCCGCCGCTGCAGTGCCCACTCCCTCCACCTCCGCAGGTGGTAACGCCTACGCTCGCCGCTGCCGGCACTGCCATCGCCACCCTCACCGCTGGCAACCACTCTGGTCTGGAGGAATATTCTAACGGCTGGCTGCTCTGATCGGTAGTTTTACGTGGTTTCTCCGATTACCGCCAGGCGAATGGCCGGAGCACCTAACGGACCTCGTACAATCTTTCCTTCCTCTTCCTTGTCCTAACCTCACCCCTTACGCACACTAACATGCGCTGCACTACCACACATGCCGGGAGACCGGTCGGGAGCTTAGATCTTGCTCCCGACTGAGGCGGTGCCCCGGTGGTGAGAGATACCTGGTTGAGGCAAACCCCGCTAGCCCACGGTAGGTCGGCGCCGGATCTCGCCATCTAGCGGGGGATGATCACCGCCTCTTGCCGGAGGGAAAAACACGCACTACACTTATGAGAATAATAACCTTAGCTGTTGATTCGCCCGGATTCACTAATAACCTACCAACCACTCAACCTGTCTGCGCTTCCGCCAGTTAACACTTCCCCTGCACTCGATGCTTTCTCTCTCAACACTCTCGCAATCTTCACCACACCCACCTGATTCATTCTGGTACCATAACATACATAGTCGTCACAAACTATTAGGCCTTCCCATTCATGTCATCCACTCAAGCTCGTTCTTGACGCAACCAACGCCTTCGTCACATACGCTGCTACCACCTCCCCGTCACTATCACCGCTGACTTTGCCACCGCCGACCACTATCCGCTGCAATTGCTGCCGTCGCCAATCTTCCTTTCGCCGCCAACTCCTCTTCCATTACTTCTTCGGCGCTTGCGGGAAGAGGTTTGTGAGGTAGGTAGTGCTGCTTCCAGGTAGGGTGAGGAAGGGGAGCGGCAGCGACGAGTGTGGCGTCGACGGTAGGGTGGCGACGATGGAGGGGCGGCAACGATGAAGGGAGGCGGCGACGATGGTGGTGGCGGTGACAGTGAAGGGGCGACTACGGTCGTCGGGATTGGGAGGCGATAGAGTGAGAGCGGAGGATAGCAGTGGGAGCGGAGGATAGCAGTGGGAGCGGAGGATGGCGGTGACGGTGATGATGACGGTCGAGATTGACGGCGAGTTTGGAGCGGGGCGGTGACGGTGGAGGGGGCGACTTCGGTGGATGATGTCTGTGATAGTGGAGAATGGCGGTGACGGTGATGGTAACGGTCGAGGGGGCGGCGACTGTGGAGCGGAGCGGTGGTGGTGGAGGATGTCGGTAGAGGGAGCGACTTCGGTGGCTGATTGTGTCAGTGACGGTGGAGAATGGCGGTGGCGATGTGGTGATGGTCGACGGGGCGGTGACTGTGGAGGGGAGCGATGACGGTGGAGGGTGGCGGTGCCGGTGCCGGTGATCGAGGGGGCGACGACCTTGGAGCGGAGCGGTGACGGTGGAAGGGGCGGCGACGTGAGGGTGGTGACGTAGAGCTGTTTTGGGGGGGGAGGCGATGGTGGCTGTTGTGGTGGTAGCGGCGACGGTGGAGAAAGTAGCAGCCGTGGAGCGGGCGGCGCGGGGCGAGGCCACGGAGTAATCAGCGGAGCGGTGCCACCCCGCCCCGCCCCGCCCCTCCACACCACGCTGCGTCTGCCGGACCGCTGAGCTGCTGCGCCCGCTTCCGCACTCCACGTTCATTACGCCGCCGACGCGGACGCGAGCTCCGCAGGGCCGCGGGGGCGGTGCGAGGTGCAGCGCCTACGTCTGGTATGGCTGCGAGGCTCACGGATGTGGTGGAGGTGTGAACATGACTGCTTGTGTTGGAGGCAGGAAGGATCGATTAATATCTCTAGCGAGATCTGCAGCGTACATGGCTCCTGGAAATTTGAATCCTTGTACTTGAGGAAAGTTCTGTAATCACGTTAAATGAAGCTCAAGGCTGCATCTACTGCAGATACACACCATCCTCTTTACTACAAAACATGAATATAACAAATATATTCAAAATTATAAATTTTTAATAAAATTTTAATTTTTAAATAAATTAATTATTTATTACGAAGTATAAAAACGAATCAAATACTCATATTTATTTAAAACCCTTATTTCCTATGTTTATTAAAAGTTCCTGAAAAGTCATAAAAAGTCCGCGAAAGAACAATTTTTATTAAAATTCATTTGCAATATTAGTGACATAAGTCAGAGCTTGACATGTTTCAATGAATACTTTTGCATATTGTATATTAGGCATTAAATTCGGTGTTCGATAATTTTGATGAATATTCTGCATTAATACTTCAACTGCAGATTGGGTATACTGAACTTATTTTAAAAAAATATTGGGCAATTTATAGTGTACAACATATCTCATCCTAAACTACAGTAGTCGTACAATAGTATCAGTATAAAATTATACTTTACTCTTTTCACTTTGATTTAAGCAAGTGTAAGTAGATATGTTAATTTGGAATGAAAAAATTAACAAACAGTGCATTAGTGCCGAAAGAATGTGAAACTGAAATCCTTCCAAAATAAGTGAGGGAAAGAGAGAGAGTTCTAAAGAACGGAACAGAAAGAACATGTATTTGACTCGATAGCCATCGACCGATATTAATTGAAATAGAGTGACCGTGAGATGTCGTAGACATACGCCAAACGGACGTGACGTCAGGATGAGCTGAATGTTCGGTAGTGAGACATTACCGGAGCGGAACTGGCGAGGTGTACACAACGAAGCTGAATGAACGGAACAAGGTTTGCGAACAACACTGAGAGGACTGGATGATGTGGACAGCGGAGAAGTTATTTGCCCAACTGGCAGACAACGTTGATGCTCGGAGTGAATGTGTTACAGGTAGATGGAGGTGCAGTGGTGTTGATATAAGTTCGACAAGAACAACAGAAACGTTCCTCGCGTGTGCTTCGAAGCACATTTGACGACAGTGACAACAGTGGACGTCTGCGTTACACTTTTCTGCGGAGCGTAATGATTATTGTACAGATATTATGAGCTGTTCAGATATCATATCATACAACTTCATTCGATTGTTCATTTACCACATTAAACGACTAGAAAATATGTCAATACAAAGGTTTAGAAGCTCAAGAAAGTGATTATAAGAACAGTGGTGTTACAATTTATTTATTAAATATAGACAATAATAGGTTTTTGTGGTTGCATTTAGATGAGGAATGAGACAAAATGTTAAAAACGAAACCAAATGCGAAATAATTTAGTAATGAGGTTTCATGCAGTTTTAGGGTTTTGTGGATATACTATTTATTTTAATGATACCAGGAAACGATACAAAAAACATACAAGTGTATTTGCGTCAACCCATAATTATCTACGCAATGGCTTGGTTATTTTATTTTGTAAATAAATTCAATTACCGTACTAGTGTGTTTTATGACCATTTGCTCCACAAAGATGTATAATTAAACGAATCAATTATTGTATAACGTAGTAGGTTGTTCCTGCCTTGCAACAGGAAAAGTTGTTGGGGAATATAAAATAAATAACCAGAAAGCCCTGAGAGGTCGAAATAAGTAGACCTGCTAAGCCGATCCTCGATAGCTTTTATAGTAGATAAGCTATAAATAGTTTCTAAGTATATCCTTAAGTACTGGATGTACAAGAACAAAAATAATAAAAGTTGTTGTCCAGAAAGAAATTAACTTCTGAAGAAGAATTGACTGGAGGTCAGCTTGGCCCATATCTAACCTTAGCATTGCCGACGGTTGCGACGCTACACATGTGAATGCTAGCAAGGGAAGGCGCGGCTGCACTTTCAATCGTCGCGCTGCTCATCCGCTGTCGGGGCGCTGCCGACGCCTACGCGGCGCGACGCGCGGGCGGGGATCGGCGGCGGCTCCACCGGAGGGATCGCTGCGCTCTGGGACTGCGTCGGCGGCGCGCGCGCGCGAGCATTGCAAACATGTTCCCAGCAGCGCTGCGGCGGAGCGTGAAAAACATCGGGAGCGCGCTTTCGGTTTCGCGTGTTTTTTTTGTTCCTGTCGGGTGCGACGCGCGGATTTTGCCCGGCCGCCCCCACCGCCGCCGCCGCCGCCGCCGCCGCCGCCGCCGCCGCCGCCGCGCCGCTTCCGATAATCAGCGGTGGCGCCGGCAGCAGAGGATGAGGTGATGTGAAGTGGGATGGGGCGAGGCAGAGTGGGAACCCAGCGGGAGTGCGAGAATGGTGTGTGTGTGTGTGCGAAGGTGGTGTGTGGGGGGAGGCGGGGAGTGTGGAGGCGGGGAGTGTGGAGGCGGGGAGTGTGGAGGCGGATAGAGTGGGAGGGAGGCGGGGAGAAAGCTGGAGAGGCGGGGTGTGTGCTGGAGAGGGAAAGCGGGGAGTATGCTGGAGAGGAGAGACGGGGAGGAGGGGGAGGCGGAGGCGGGGAGAGTGTGGACGATACGGGGAGAGTGTGGGGGAGGTGGGGAGAGTGTGAGGGAGGCGGCGAGTGTGAAGGAGGGGGAGTGTGAGGGAGGGGAAGGGGGATGTGCGGGGAAGGGGAAGTTAGGGGGAGGGGGAGTGAGGCGGAAGGAGAGTGTGGGGGAGATGGGGAGTGTGAAGGAGGGGGAGTGGAAGAGTGGGGCAGGAGGGAGTGCGGGTGAGCAGTTTGAGGGGAAGGGGGATGAGGGAAACGGGGAGTGTAGGGGAAGCAGGGGGTGTGGGGGAGGCGGGGATTCAGAGGTAGTTGAAAGGGAAGTTATGCTGATGGCAAGAAGGTTGTTATGGGGGCCGTTGGATCTGGGGACGGATGGGGAGGACTACCCGACGTTGGGGAGGCCAGCAATGTGGGCGCCCGGGGTAATGGTGGGCGCAGCGGGGGATGGCGGGCGGAGTGTTGGCGGCCGGGGAAGGTGGAATCGAGGGGGCCGGCGCCCCGGGAATTGAGATTTTCCGGAGTCGGTGAGGCATGCGTGGGTGTAGGGAGAGCGGAAGTTCGATGGAAGAGGGAAGTGAAATTGCTGGAGATTGGGGGGGAGCGAACTGCCGCCCAGGGTCGAAGGAGGGGGGCATACAGATGTAAAAAGATGGTTATTGTTGATAAGGGGTTTGCCACTGGGTTCGGAAAGGAGATAATGGTAGGAATGGAGAGACCTAGAGTATCGCGTATAGAAATCTAAAGTAAAATGAAATAGGAAGGAGAAGAAATTATAGGAAAACAGGAATATCGATGGAATGGAAAAAATAATAATATACGGCACAGTTAAACAAGCGATGTGTTGTATCAATTGAGAAAATGAAAAGTTATCAGAGAGAGTTTTTAGCTATTTAAAAATGCAAATCCAGGAGGCAGAAGGTGTAAACACAAAATAAATATAACTGATGAGTAAATATTTGAAATAGGTTTTCAATTTTTTAAACTTTTAATTACAGGAGTTGTAACTAGAGTATAAATACATTTTGATATAAAGAGCTCATTTTACACTTTTTAACATGGAACAAAATAGAAATTGTCTGCCTATGAAAATAATTTTGTACGTACATACAACTCTCAAGGGAAAAAAATAACGAAACGAGTTCACTAAATTACACGGACATTTTTATGGACCCAGATAAGATCTGCAAATCATCTGGCTCCTCCACCCATTTGGCTCTGACGCGCAGTGTTTATGCAGCTTAATTTGCAGTAAAATCACAAAATCAAAAATGTACGGACGTATGATGTATTTGTTATAAAAATAAAGAAATAATAATAACTCTCAATAATGTAATAACGTCTTGTAAGTTTCCTCACAGTTCAAGGATGAGGAAATAGTATAGAATAGTCACAGTATTCTTGAAGAGGGAGGGAGACATTCACGCAACATTTCTCATTTTCTATAGGCCACTTATAACACGCAAAATTTAAACATTTATATCTGTTTAGTTCCTGCGTTCTTCAAAAGAATGCCAATGCATATAATGTAAATACGGTGTTCGTTTTAGAGGGTAGTGTATTTGTCATGTTCCTAATCTAGCGCAGATACTCTGCCGTAGTTAGGCGCTCATTTTAGTCTTAAACTCAATCACAAACTTAGTTGACAGTTAATAAATAGATATTACTAGAAATCCAAGCTTTCATGTAAAACATATTAACCTAGTCTGCAGTTGAATAAGAGGAATTATGTGCTATTCTGCGGTTTTCTGGAAGCAAAACTACAGTTCTATTTAATAGGTTTAAATTAAGGTATTTTCTTTACAGCATTCAAATCCATTGCTAGACAAGCGAAAGAACCCTCTTTACAACGAAGAAAGAAAATTAATTTTACTATTTTGATATGAACACTTTAGCGTTGACAGCTGAACTAAAATTTAAATCCGAGAAATATGGCCCAGAGTGTTGAAATATATGCTACCTTTTTCAAAATTGTAGTTGAAGAAGTAGATGCAACGAGTTTCGTCGGTAGTGAATAGCTTGAGAAGATACCCTCTGCATTTCATGAGTAAATTTGAATCAGAAGCTTTCCCAATCTTCAACTGTTGTATTACAATGCTGTAACGAAAATCTCATTGTTGAACAATTTGGGACTCAAAAGTATAATTCACCAGGTCCCTCTAAGTGAGTCAATGATAATATCACTTTGTTAGTACACGTCCTTATCTTTATAATATTATTTTCACCTTGTTTTGCGTAGTCTTTTCTCTTAAGAAACTTGAGATGGTTTTCATCTCTTTCATTATTTTAGTCAACACACATTAAGTCAGTTTTCTCTCACGAAGTTTTGATCACAATTTGTGCCATCGTTGATTTTTGATATTGTTACGAGTATTTCATTCTTTGTAATAGAGATTTTGATTAATTGCCATGGTTTGAACACAGATTTTATTCCCATTTCACCATTCTCTATTTCATACTACTCTTGTTATTCTATGCTTCATTTTTCATTCTTTGTCTTTTATAATTTTCAATCGAATCTCTCTCGCAAAATTCTATGCTTTTTCATAAATTTCGACCGTTTATTGGTTCCCTATGCTCCATTGTCATTAAAGAAGAACTGGTATTATTTGCCTTCACATTTAGTCTTGATTGTCAACGACATCTTTAGATTTAGCGAAATAGTAGGTGCTGTTATTGCCTGCCCTAGCCGATGTTGCAATGCTCCTTCCGCACTGAAACGTGACATCCGGCGCTGACCTAAATGTCTTTTTGATGAAATTTCCCCTCTAGGAATCATTCCCCATTAGGGCATCGACCTAGCCGGAACAATCGCGTTACTCCCGTAAGGAGCGAGGAGGGGTAAAAAGTAGAGGAAGTAACGAACGCTCACGATCTGTGGCCCGTTTGTTAACGTACTGATTCGAAGTCGCCTTGTACTGATCGGAGAGACTAAGGAAATCTACCGATCAACCTACCCCGCTGATAGAATTTTCCTGCAGTCTTCACTCCGACACGGTTATAGAGATAACTAATGTCGAAAATCAACCACCGTCGGGTCTCAACACTAAGGACCTTCTGGTAAACAACTGCTGCAGATATAAAGATGTTCCCGACTGAGATGGCTCAGAATATCGACTGATACCACTGCAGTTCCCCCGTCCTAGGAGGTTCTAGGGTTCGAGTTTTGACGGTGGCAGAATTTTCGATAGATAGCTAGGTCGTACTCAGACGCTATCTGGAGGAGCATTCTAGCAGCCGGCTGCACTGATTAGTATTTTTGGTGGATTCGCCGGAAAACTCCAGGAGAATTCCGGAGTAGTACCCTAACAAACGACAAACGAGCCAACGACCGCGTGCGATCTTTCCTTCCTCTTCCTTGTCTTAAACCTCACACTTAACACACATTCACACACTCACACACTCTGCCATACATGCCGGGAGACCAGTTGGGACCTCAAAGCTTGTCCTGGCTGGAGTGGTACCCGGGGTGGTGCTCCGCTGGTGGGCGATACCTGATTTGGGAAAGCACCGATGGCCGACTTGTAGATCGATGCCGGATCTCGCCATCCAGTGGGGGAAGAACACCGCTCCCTCCCGTGATAAAAATATTCAAGTCACTTACGGGACTAACGCGCTTACGTGCCCAGAAAAAACGAAATAATCAATCAACAAAGAAGTGGCCGCTGAGTAATTACTCTCAGTAATGCAAAAAAGGACTTATTGACCTACAGTCACTCACAATCTGTTTTGTTCATCATCAAAAGTTCCATAATTTTATTACCATCGCACTCATTTTCTAATCTTTAATCTTCATTGTTATCGTCTTTATATTTTTATTAGCTTCGCTTCTTCATAATCTATTCAATTGTTTCTGTCATCGCAATCTCCTCTTAATTACTGTTTTCTATTCTTTGTTACCATTTAATTCATTCTAGCTATATTTTTACTTTTATTTTCCTTTTTCCTTTTCTACAATCCTTTGCCTTCCATTTTCCTCACAGCCCTCTTTTTCATAACCGATCTTCCACTCGCCGACCGCTTATTCCGTGCTGAATTCGGTGTGACCTTGCTGTCATCGCGCTCATCGTCGACGACCTTCGTCGTGCTCATTGTCTCACCTCCTCGTCACCCTCTCATTATAATCAGCGTCCAGCGCGCGGCCCGGGCGCCTGGCGGGCGCGCGATAAGACGGCGAGTTCCGTCGCGCGCAGCGGCGATGTCCGCGCCTCCCGGAAGAGGGCGTGGGAGGGCGCGGCGGTCGCGGCGCGGGTCGCGCGGATCCCGCGTATCGCTTCCATTTGTATTCAAAACCTGGCCAGAAGGCGCGCTTTAATCTCGCCCGGCCATTTCCATACACAAAACAGATGCAATTGCGCCGCCTTTACTCGCGCGCGAAGCGGGCCGGCGGCGGCGGTGGCGGCGGCATTGGTGATGGCAGTGACGACGGCGGCGCAGGGGGCGATAGGGGTGGAAGGGGACGAGTGGAGACGAGCGGGGACGAGTGGAGACGAGCGAAGACCTGGCGAGGACGGGGCGAGGACGGGGCGAGGACGGGGCGAGGACGGGGCGAGGACGGGGCGAGGACGGGGCGAGGACGGGGCGAGGACGGGGCGAGGACGGGGCGAGGACGGGGCGAGGACGGGGCGAGGACGGGGAGAGGACGGGGCGAGGACGGGGCGAGGACGGGGCGAGGACGGGGCGAGGACGGGGCGAGGACGGGGCGAGGACGGGGCGAGAGCGAGGTGGGGCGGGGCGGGGGTGGGACGGGGAGAGGAATGGGAGGGGCGGGGAGTGGGCAGGGAATAGACTTGTGAGGGCGAGAGCGGGCGGGGAAGGATGATGGCAAGCGCGTGTTCGGGGTGAGGACCGGGCCGAGGGCGGGGCGGGACTGGGAGTGAGGACGTGGTCGGAGACGGCGGCGGTGGCGGGGGTCTGAGCGGCGATGTGTGTTCTGCAGGGGTGGGGTGGCGATGGCGGCTGCCTCCACGACACCGCGCTCTGGGTGTTGAGGCTCGAGGGTCGTAAACTGCGGTCGCTGGAGAGTTCTCGTGACAGATCGCGTCGCGTTACGACTGTTGGTTGTACACTGCGTCTCTCGGCGGACACCTGCTCTGGGATGAAGGAAGGTGAAAAAAGAAAAAAAAGAGAGTTGGCAGTGAGAGCGAAGGGTTGAAGAGGGGAGGGAGAAGGCGAAGGTGAACGGGAGCCAAAGGGAAAGTTGGCCTGGAGAGTTCGACGAGAAGTGCTCTTGTGGCGGAGGCAGCGCGCCGCCTCCTGGGCGATCGTGTATATTGCTCTTGTAGGCGCTGGGCTTGCGGTCATCTGGAGTGGAAGTGAATGGCATTTCAGTCCCAGTGAAGTATACTGCCTTTAGTGTTAATTGTGTGACAGGACTGAATTAATGAATTAATGATATATTAAGTCAATAAATACGTTAAATAAGGAAAAGAACACACCTAATCTTCGAAAATACATTTAATCTTACAAACTACAGCACTTCTTATGTTTGTTCTACAAATTACAGACGCATAAAAAATTATTGCAGTGTTGGTTATCCTATTTCTCTATTTTCGGATCTATTGTAGTTCAATATGATAGAAGCATACAAAACTATTTGGTTATCAGATTTCTCAGTTACTTTACATCCTCTTAAAGTTAAATATGTATGTACATATGTCTATGTGCATGAGAACATGTCTGCGCGCACGTGTGTATATACAAATGGTCGTGAATCCCGTGAAGATGAAATGTGGTGCATGTAGCAAGAAGTATTCGTAAAGATTTTCTGGTAAATGGCTAATTCAGTTATTCCATAATCTCGTATGATGCAGATCACAACACGAAAATACCAGAGGAAAATAAAGTCATCAAATTAGGTAACAATTCATTGGGTAAATAAAATATTATCGACTCTGTGATGTTGTTTCGATATTCTGTCAAATCAAATCTATTAATGTCAGAATAATGCGATGGGAATCAACTTATTGTTCATTCAATGTACTGATCGCCAATAAATATCTCACGATCATAAATCTGTTGAACAATGTTGATATAATTAATTTCGCGGCATTCGACATCCAGATATAGGGAAAGGTAGCATTTTACAGGATTTTAATGTCTTATAATGTCCACACTTCCTCTTTTTTTGACCACGTTTCCTCTTTTTTGGCAAACAACTACTGCATTCATAGTAAAGACATGATTTGAAGTTTTTATTTGCTCATGCTTATTATTGAATAATCTTGCAACCTTTTTCTCATGTCAAAATTTTGGCTTTGCTCGTGTTTCCATTTTTCTCTCTTCGGAAAATTTCTTAAGCCAAACGGTATGACAGTTTTCTTCAATTGACAACCTGTCGCTTTGTATAGAATCATCGCTTTCTTCAAACTAACTATTTCAACAGTATAGTTCATATTTTCCTTCGTTCAAGAATGCTTCACCATCTTTTTCTATCCTCATATTTGCTCATCTCAAATGATACAATTCGTTCGCAACGTAATTTTATTTATCAATAAGACTTGTTTGATAGAATCCTCAATTAAACCCCCACGATGAAACTCGACAAACATTGCATCGTACCTCAACTATCGCATGTGCAATATTAAACCTTCAACACAATAACCATAGTTATTTCTAATACAGTTAGAATAAAATTATACTTAGTATCAAGCAAAATTTAGATAAAATTAACACACAAAATACGCATTTACTTCCTTACTCACCATTGGTAGGCATGAAAGAAAAAGTCATACTATCTTCTCTAGAATTTTTGTCGGTGCAACAGTGTTAAGAGAGGTGCTATTTTCTGTGCCCATTGTATGAAACACAAATTGTCTGATGCAATCCGTCATTCGATACTAGCAGATCTATTTAATATATTTCATTTCGTTTAAAACGGAATTCTTTTATTTAATTCTATTTCATTTCTTACTCTTCGATTTAACTGGAAGATGTAAGCTACTCTCTAGAAACAACTTTATAACTTTTATTGAATATAATTATACTCGACTCGACTATCATATTTTCAATGAGAAATTAAGATTATGCGAAGCAGTTATTGCAATATTTACTTAAAACTTATTTGGTGGTTCATTAGGCTTTAATTTTTAACATGCACGTATGAAACAATTGAATTGCTTGATCGATAATCTATGCTGGTTAAATTAAGCGTTTACTTATTATCCTTTAGAATGTTTTCTGTAGAAAAAACCGCGCAAATTCAACTCACAATTTTAAATGGAAAATCCTTACCGTTCGTTTTTTTACAACGACTAATTTTGCGAATGAGCAAAGTATTTTCCACAGGGTTTGTTCTGGATTTCACTGGAACCGAAAGCGTTCTGGCAGACCATGCAATAAATTACGGAGAGAACATGTGTTTGTTTCTCGTTCCCGTTCCGATACCATTGCCGGGCTGTCAGCGTTCGGGGTTTGCGCAAGGTGGCCATTAGCGAAACTGGGCTGGCCGATAACATTTCCGGTCTCTGATTCCGAATATTTTCCTTTTTTCTCGTTTTTGTCAGACTGTTTGTCCGGGGAGTCCGCGCGCCTTCTCGTTCTAATTCTGGTCGCTTCATTTATGTATTCGATCGAAATCGATCCCAGGCTGAGTTCGGTCCGTTGGGGCCAGAAAATGCAATCGTTCGAGTCGGTAAACGAGGGAGTGATATTCGTGCTGTAACACCGGTCTAGTGGAAACATTACGCCAGCCCACCTTTCGCATCGGGTCAGATCCGAACACTGCACTCGCCAGATGTTAATGACGATAACACAGTCATGGTCGCGGAGTTAGTCGATCGAGCTAACGTCTACAAAGCTTAATATACTGAATGTTGTAACTGAAATGGTCTCTTTGATGTAGGGGGCTTTCAAAACAGACACGCTTGATTGGAATACATGATAACTATCCCTTGACCGATACCAGTGACGTAAGGGTGGTATCAAGAGCATATCAAATGATGCCGAAATTCTAATTGCATGCTTGAAGTCCAATTAAGCGTAAGTCGAAAGCAAACAGATGCCAGAGAAGGATTAACAGCCTGGGAATATGGAGCACTTTCGAGCATTTAGTCTGCAAAAGAGATATTTAAATTCACGTGGGTATATTTGCGACCAATTTAAATAGTTTCTCTTAAGTATTTTGTTCCTGACAATAAATAATCGTATTCACTGACTTATGCAAATACCTTAATTACTTTCATTAGATAATTTTGAATTACTATTGAGAATAATTAATCATCGAAATATTAAGAAGACACATATTGCATTAAAAACAATAGAACACATTAAACTATTTTCCCCATTTAGCCAGTGCTATTTACTAATTCCGGGTACTCCACGGCCTATTGAGGACGTCATTTCTTGAAAATTCACTTACCTCAGTCAGAATCGAACCCGTGTTTTGAGTTTTTCAACGGCCAATAGGCTAGGAAACCCACAAATAATGTGTATGAACAGTAATTTAATGACTGTTATTATTAAAAGTATCAACAACCATAACAGAAATCCCAACGATTATGCACGAGTCTACGGGGAGGCCACATGCTGTTTGGCTTGAGCCATAATGAACTACTTTATTAGATAATACTTACGTAGTATTGATGTATTGTTTTAATGCTGTAAGAACGGTGATTTTTTGACACAAAAGCTAGTTTTGTAGGTTCTTGTATCGCAAAAGAGAATAAATCTTGTTCCTACAAATGATACCTTACTTCTTCTAAAACTTCAGAAGTCAGAGTCAAAGTTCTGTTGGTTCTTGATGCCGAAAAAATAGTTGACGGCAAAACGTCCGTCTATTCTTCTGTGGTCAGTACAGCCTACACCGTTCAGAAGGTTTTCTCCAAAATTGTTATTCCCCGATAGATTTAGCCGAACTCCAGCCCCTGAGATTTTGAAACAGATATTTTGGTTTGGAGATACTCTACGTAACCAAACTTTCAAAATATTCGCGAAAATGCTCCCAACCCTTTTGATTTTTTTTCTCTCAAGTAGAGCAAAAACACTTAGAAGAATGACAGATATTATTATCATTGAGGACTCCGAATTTCCGAAAATTGCGAAAGTTGACACTTCTTTCGAGAGCAAGCAGCGGATTACACGTTCTGACGAGGAAGACACCCCCCATTTCCCGTATTATAACATTTACCACACTTAAGTGACGAATGACCATGGCAGTGGAAGCGCCTAGGAACTTCAATCAAACACCACAATTAGATGTTCGCCAACTGGAATATCGACAATCAACGGGGAATGGCATCACCAGCAGCAGCGATCTAGGTAGCCGGGTGGGGGTGGGGGAGTGGGGAGCGAGCCACTGGGTAATTTCTCCGGGAGGCGCAGGAAAGTGGGACGAAACTGTGTTCAATCCAACTGAACCGTGGAGTGAGGATAAAGAGATAACGAACTCTTTCTGCCCCCACTCGGTGATGAGGAGTATACTGTGTAGTATCGCTGCAGAAAGTTTTATAAGATTGAGTGAAATAAAGACATCCGGTCAGAAGTGAAGGTGATTTCAGCGCTTAGTAGGACGGTGTGTTTATGAATTAATTATTTGAAACGGAAATCTTCTGGAGTAACGTTTGCCCTAGCAAGATTTTTATATATCGTCTACCGGTATGGAAGAACTTGATAACTCTTGAATTGTGGCGCTTTCTTTGCTTGGCAATGTCAATGTAATAAATTGATTTTGATAAAAAAACTAGTGGTGCTAAAAGAGCATGTACTTTCTCGCCCGTAATTTCACGCAAAATTACACGAAAAGTACTCAAATTTTTGGAAAATTGTACATGACCTTATTTCAAAATATATCTTTAAGGAACAGATTTCATTAAGAGAAAAATCTCCATCTTCGTAATAAATGTAGTTGAAGGACGACACCTGCACCATTCTCTTAAACGTCCTCAACAGTATTCAACAACAAAATTTAATAAAAAACGGAGCCTTTTTTTAGAATTGAAAGTGTCCCAGGGGCTTCATGTAAAGTACCCTCAAAATTAAAATATCTGTTTCAAATTCAAGGAGTCGCAACATAAGTCAGATAGAGTGGGAAATAATTTTGGAGAAAATCGGCTGAACGGTTTTGCCGCTTGCGTTACTCACAGACGGACGGACAGACAGACAGACAGACAGACAGACAGACAGACGGACAGACAGACAGACAGACGTTTTAATTGAAGTCGTTACATCTAGACAAATCTAAACAGACGTTTTGCCGTCGTTAGATTTTTCGGTGACAAGGACCCACAAAACATGACTTCCTGCTACACGAAGTGCTAGAGGATTTTTTTCTTAATTTAGCAACTGGATTTATCCACTTTTTCGTTACCAGAACCCTGTAATAAGAGTTTTTCTGCCGAAAATTCGCCGTTTATTCGCGCAGCATTACATAACTGTCTCCCTACTGCGTAAGCGGTAGCGAGAAAGTAAAAGAGTTGAAAATACATATTTTTCTACAACATACAACTCCTTGGACCTCTCGAGCCCCGGGCATATCACGGCCAAAGATTGGAGGCCGAAGTGGCGAATGCGAGGCGCTCCCGGGGCGGCCACTTCGCGACGTGTCGCCGTGCGCGGCCCCGCCCATCCCCCGCTTCCCCTCGCGGGATCGATGCATTCGCTGGCGGCGCAAGCACGCGACCGCTCCACCCACGCCCTGCCCGCCGCGCCACCCCGCAGGGGCGCGCGTCGCCTAAGGTTGCGCTGCAATCACTATTCTTTACTGGTTTTCTGTGGTGGTAGCCGATATTTTGGGGTATTGCATAATGGTAATAGGAGGTAAGGGATAATCAACCATAATTTTAAATATACAATATTTATTAATATAACATATGCCCAAAGTCACTTTCTAGCTAGAGACCCACTGAAGATGGGAAATTTTAATCCCGAAAGTAACTTTCGGCATATGTTATATTAATAAATATTATATATTTAAATATGGCGGTTGATTATCCTTTACCTCTAATTATATTTGCTGTTCGTTTTTCTATTAGAACCTGCAACTGTTCAGGTCCATGCTATCAATGAGTGGTCTAAAGAGTAGATGTAGCTGTAAAGTGAATAATGATGAAGTGATGGAATGTGATGGAGCGGACATGAGGACCCTAAGAAAAGTAGTTGAGAGGTCGCTTTGTTCTCCACGAATTCCACACGGGTCCCAGCGGTGGAAGGAATATGCGCTAGTACATTATGACACTCTATATTAAAAGCAATGCTGTTAGGGACTATTTCCATACAGATATGACGTACCATTAAAAATACAGTCGAACCTTGATATCTCGAAACGTATCCATAGTGAAATATTTCTTCGATTTATCAAAAATTCGAAATGTCAAAATAATTCTTTAAATATATGAACTGTTTAAATGGGCACAATTAATTATCATTAAATCATAAAATTGGTGTTTATTAGTTATATAATAAACATTACGTTTCAGAAATAAAATATTGTGAAACAAATCATAAAGATAATAAATTATTGTAAAAATAACTTTATTTAAATCAGCCCTATGTGGTACTGTCGAGGTTTCGAATTGAAAAATTCAATCAGAGAATACGACAAGAGCGCAGAGAGAAGCTGTCAGTGTTCTGTGGGAAATAACTCGGAGTGTCTGGATTTCGAAACATGGAACCAAACTTCGCCAGTTTCTTCGATTTAAAAGTACAATTTCTACTCAGGGGAAGAAGATATTCTTTCGAATTATCAAGATATTCGTGATATCAAATTTCAAATTAACGAGACAGTATTACATGTAAAATAGGTATAACGCAGTCGGAAATGAAAACGTCCGTCGACATATCAAACATTCGGGGTATCAACGTTCGATTTATCGTTTTTTTGACTGTATGTGCTTATTAAATCAATGTAGCTTACAAAATATTAATGATATATGAAGTTAGTATATAAAACAAATGAGACATATGAGCGCCATCATTTTCTGGCGTGGCCACGCGTGGGTGAGAGAAGTTATAACATAATGTAATATAATATCCTTTCCTTTTTTGATCGGTTAATTATAGTGGCGATTTTCATTCGCCTTCCACTAAGTGAACGATGATACGAATATATAGAGTGGTGAATGACGATTATGTTATAGATTAATGATTAAGGTTGGAATGATGTTCAGATGGGATACGTTTTGATATAATAAGCCACACTCCACAAACGTATGGTGAAAAAACCCACCTTGGACAGGGGTTCGAACTTGGTACCTTCCACTCCGTCTTCTTGGACGATGTTCGAACTTCCGCACTGCAAATGTCGGAACATTGGTATGAAGGGATTGCGGCAATAACAAGATAGCCTTACCAGCCACAGAAAGCCTTCGCAAGTGTTAATATCTCGATTTGTGGATTATCTTTTTACTGGTGCTATACTATACATCTTGTTCACACTTAAGGAGGGATTGAGGGAATAACAAGTGACAACTTCAACCCGTTTGTTCAGGGGGTAATTCGCTGAATTTGACCCTAAGAATTCAAAGTAGTAAAATACATTATTGCAGTTAGGGACTGCTTCGTGGACCTTCATTTTTAATCTATTTAGGCACAGGAATCGAAGATTTGAAGCACTTTTAGAGAAATAAAGTTACGAGTATATTTACGAATGCTTAAAATATTGAAGATTAAAACGAGTGTCACTTTTGCACGACGTATAAGCCAAGCAAACCAGTCAGACAACATCTAGAAATTTAAAGAGGAAAATTGATATGCGTAGAGAAGAGAAAAAAACATGCAAAAACGTGATACATTTTTTATAGGACAATCGATTTATATAATGAGAGAATTAAAGAACTTTGGCCTTCTCTCAAAGACAGACCCAAAGGAGGGTGGTTACAGCAACTACTGACATAGCGTCTTGTTCCTTCTACTTGCTACTTCTATGTTTTGTACTGATTGGTTGCGCATTTGATAATCTCGTCATGAGTATCTATAGATGTCTTCTGTTGTGAATTGTGTCCCGGAGATCCACACGTTTTGTTGATTCTATCAGAAACCTACATTTACGTCTACATGATGGAAAACATCTTAAGAAAAGGTACGAGTAACAAACTTAATTTTGAATATTTCTGAACAGTATGTATGATTGTGATGTCTTTCACTACTTCCAATTATTTTTTAAGGTCGCTTTTTCACCAGTTGGTCATATAGCAACCACTACGATGGTTTTAACTGTAAGAAGATCACACAAGGACAATTCGAACACACACACAAACATCCGAGGCGGGGTTCCGGGGAGGAATCACACTCACAAACATCGGAGGACGATCGCGCGACTCTACGACGCCTCCACCTCAGCGTCCTCGGCTATCCAGGCTGACTCCAATTATTTTATTTAAACTTTTCTCCTTTAAAAGACTCGTGTGCCAAAACGTCCTTTATCAACAACTGAAGAGCTTATTTTCAAAGTGACGTACTTTCATTTTCGTTTGTTTTCTAGTTTTACTCATTAATATATTCTTGAGACGCTTCTCCAACATTTTGGCAAATATGTTCATAAAATAATGTTACTATGTTGAAAGTTATCCGAAAACAGTTGAATCCTATTTTGGTCTAGAAGGTTGAGTATGAATACTTTCCATTTCTGAAAAATTGTATTTCATGAAAATACGCCACTTTGGAAATAAGCCCTTTCATTCTCCTTTCAATCTTTGCATTATTTTCTAATTTGCTGGAAGAGGTCAAGTAATTATTTCATTTTCCTCCGCAGTGTGCAATTAATTATCGAAGCGGAAAATCTTTAATGCCCAATTTCTCGGATGCTTCTTTCGTCCTACTGAATTTTCTCATTCTCATTTCAGAAAACCTTAGCTTCTGCGGCCTTGGATCTCATGTCTCTTTCAACTTCGCGTTTCTCTCAACCATTCTCATTAATTTTTTTAAATTAATATTTTTCTTTCCTACCGTATCCTCCTTTATCCACCTACCTTTCATAACTACATTATCTTTAGAGTTAACAACATACTATTAAAAGATCACATATCTATTGTCTGCAAGTCACAGTTTTACTTTCAATTAACGTCTGACTCTTTTTACCCATGATATTTCTTTCGTTCCAAATTTTAGCATACTCTGAATTTGATCTTGCAAACCAATATTACCATTTCGTCTCCTGCTTTAAGTTCTTTTTCTGTGAAATTGTGCCTCCTAGTTGCGGAAAACACAGATATAGGTACGGCTATCATTAAAGAAATATATCACGAACATTTTGAGCATCTGCTATTAGGATTGAATCTAAGTTGCCAATCAAATAAAAAAATCAAAAAAAGTTGACAATCCAAATCATTCAACGGTTATGTTATGATTTCAACAATACGAAAAATTCCTAAATTAAAAGTTTTCCAATTAATTGAATTTTCAGCCTTGCGACTAGCTCTTGGTCAGCATGCTCGCTTTCCACTACGTGGCTCCGCGTTCGATACCTGGTAGAGGCAAGACTATAGTGTACATTTTTCTTGCTAAGTCCCTATATATGTCGCTGTGTGGCGATGAGAAAATTTACTTCTCATGTTGAGAAGACCGGAATACTGCGAGGGGATGTCTATGTGCAAACCACACGTACACTCTTAACCTGTGGCCACGAGATAGGGACGTCGCCAGTAGACCTGAGCCCCTCTACACGCTGTCGCGCAAGTAAAAAATAAATAAATAAATCACGTATTATTTTGCTATGAATGGGAATAAATGGAATTTTAAGTTATGAGTGCTGTGTAGGTCATTATCGTTAACGTGATGCTGCATTGAACTTCTATTATTTTCCGGTAAAGTTTCCGTAAATTTTAATGATAAATTGGAAAGAATTAGCCTGAATGATATTTACTTTTCATTGCCTTTTCTTATTTATATTTCAGATATTTCTCTGAGGCCTACTGAGTTTTGATATTGATTATTACTTTAAATTTTTACATTCATAATTTTCAATTATTAATATTTATAAATGAACCAAATAATATGCAAATTCAACTGCTGTAATGGTGTTGTTTTCACCTGAAAACCGAATCTCTAAAACAATAGAATTAGGCAATTATTATACAAGATTATTAAGTACCTTTATTGTCATGTGTGATGTTATATTTTATTTTAATTTTAGTAAAATTAAAAAAAAAATTAGATTTCGTCAAGGCAAATACTTTCCTGTGGCACCTAAGCTTAGATTAAAAAGGTTTATCGCCTTGGGTGACAAAAATGTACTGTGGCAGTACATTAATAGTCATTACGAAGAGACTTAACAATGAACTGATGAATAAATCCATTTGTTCAATTTTTGTTCTGTGCGATTCACCCTGCGTCATGGCTTCCGAAGTCTTAAGCGCCGGCGTCAGAGGCAGTGGAGGAAATGGTGGTTGTGTCGGTGGCGGAGACGGTAATGATACTGCCGAGTCGGAGACT
Source organism: Acheta domesticus (assembly GCA_031308135.1). NCBI lineage: Eukaryota > Metazoa > Arthropoda > Insecta > Orthoptera > Gryllidae > Acheta > Acheta domesticus. Next base: position 130,852,675 of record JAHLJT010009419.1, read on the forward strand.
GAGAGCAAACGGCTCAGTTGTGAGGCCGGAGGGTAGAAGCCTGATACAGCTTCTCGGTGCGTCGAATTTCGGTTTTGACTGAGCGAAGCCGCTGAAGTACAAAGCGCCTCTGGGTCTCCGTTCCGCAGTAGCAGGACGAAGCGCTGGATGTATTAACTGAATTGGCCACGTTACAACCCTCCATCTCGCCGTAATTCAGCACAGCAGTTCAGTCTGATGACCGGTGGCATCGCTTTTCAGTCGGGGGTTGCGAGTTGTCTGATGTGGCGAAGGAGATTAATTCACATTGGGAAGGCTTTGTCAGCTTCCATATTAATTACGGAAATATCGTAGTTTCTTGGATCGTATTTCACGTTTATGGGGAATTTTAATAAGAAAGAGAAGCCCATGCTCTCCTTTTTGGATGTAATGATTTTTATATTTTTAAGATATATCACCAACGGTCCACGTTTTTGATGTTTACCGAAGACAAATCGTCACCTTGTCATATCCTAACGTTGTGAAGATTAATTGCTACATCATTACTGCATGAAAAAAAACAATGCATAAATTTGAATTGTTTGATGAGAGTGCGATGAAATAATTATATTTCACGGAACTGCCGACAAACCTCAAGGAATTCTTTCAAAAATAATTTTTAAGATGGGATTACACCTACCTATCTTCATGATGAACTCAAAATAATTTTAATCCATGATTTTAGTTGCTGTAGTAAAAAACAAGTGATAAAACATATTTAATTTAACTCGATTTACTTTAAAGAATGCCTTCATCCAAAACATATGAGAACATATTGTGCACTTTCATTTTCCCAAGACTGCAACTCAAATCCAAAACAATTAGTGGAGAAAATAAATACATGGAACAGTAAAGAACCATTTTACATTTGAACATTTTGATCCATTTATTTATATTTATTGGTAAAGTTATTAATTATTTTCAGATTGATGGTCGTATGATTCGCTATTATATTTTGGAAATTTAGAGAAATGTTTATATCCACAAACAGTTTCGTGCTGATATAATCATGGGGAAAAATAATACATTTAAATAACTGTAACATTAGGTAACTATGGCGCATGAGAAACTTTTCCTAAATGACTCATAGTTTATGCTACAGGTTTATGCTAACCCAAACCTAGTGACCGTTGTAATGCAGTCCAGAGCACCAATGGTTCTCTCGAACGAGACACCTCGAACACGAAGCCGTATATCGACGAAACGTGGATCGATAGTCGGGTTTAGTTTTGACGCTGCCGGCCGCGCACGCTTGCAACTCGCCGGGGTGACTGACAGCATCGCTGGAATGACAGCTGGAGATAGGGCGGGAAGCGACAGAGATGCTCAGAGAGCGCAGCTGCGGTTCGATGTTGGTGAAGTATTCTCAGCTGCACCCGATGCAGAAATGTTCATTCCTTCGTTTAAAAACTGTTGAGGTGATTGTTGAATAGCAGAGCTGATGATTAGGAAATTTGGATGGTTAACAGTAGAGTTATTTCGAGGCCCAAACTTGAAAAAAATATTTAATATGAATTTTTTTAACAATGTTACATATGTGTTAAAAGTAGAGACATAATAATCTATTATTAGTACTACATTTTATCAATCTTCTCGCTGTTCACGATCGTTACATTTACACAAAAAGGAGGCAGGTTCAGTATTTTATGGCGTTGAAGGTATTCTGCAACAGTACTGTCGCATGTTATAGAGGAGAATTGCTACCTAATTGGAGTGAAAATTACGTTTCTGATATTAACAATTAAATAACTAGCAATAATTATTTAATACTACTGTTAATTTGGTTGTTTTGACGAGTTCAAGATTTACGTGTAGTGTTTTATTTGATTTAGGCCGTATTGTATTTGCTCTCCTGCGTAATGATTTTCTATGAAATTATTGCGAAAGTTCGAGATATGATGTTTTCGCTGGGGAGGACCCCAAATAAACAAGAAGCATTTAGAAATTTACCTCACGTTCAGAAATTTCATGGATATTCCTCAATGAAATAAAAGGAACAAAATGGATCGAGGATCACTTGTCATCATGTTGTAATTTTGTTTAAAATGTGGAGAAATAAACAAAAAAATCTTTCTGAGAACTGTAAAGTTGCTAAAAATGATTATAAATATCAATGAAATATCATAAATATCATTTGAAATCATGTTTCAAAAACAATGTTTCTTTTTTGTAATTCTCTCTAAATTGAAACCACTTTGAAGTTCTATAGATTGCATGCCGTTCTGATTTGTCAGGTTGTATGTATGTTATCTTTCGGGCGACTTTCATTTTTCTCTGTAAGAGAGTTTCGTGTGTGTACTGCATGTATCTAATACTCCTGACACTTTTGAAACGATGAGTTAAGTGGTGATGATTTGGTTTGTTAATTTCTTGATTTAGAGGACTGGCAACTATTCATGCGGATTAATTTAAACAATTTTACTATTTTGTGTTGCCTAAAAAAGTACCTCGTCCATGTTCGACTGTCCTTAAGACATTATTGGGTATGCAGTGGAGTGAAGTATTATCACATTAATGTGGACTAAACAGTGAAACGTGAAACTTAATGGTGTTTTAGGATGCTGTACCCAAAGTGTAAAAATATTGGGAACGTACATATTCCTCCCTTGATCCTGCACTTCTGTAGTGACGCATTTCATGATGTGAAAACCATTTATATCCTGCTTATTAAGAGTATTCAGTGAACTACACAATATTCGGGCGCGATGTGTTTGATGGACAAAGGACAAGGAATATCGTTTAAATATTTTCAGAATAAAGGCAAGCAAGCAAATATCAGTTAGCATCTTTCGAATTATAACTTTCAAAGCTTGACAAAACAGGTCATACTTGCGTCATGTGTAATTTCTACAATATTTTTTGACATTTATTGATCCTTTGTGCTCTCTCTTTTTTCAGATGTAATATCCTAAATGTACCAAAGTTGAATCCATTAATTTACAAAGTAAATTTTCAATATTAATTAAGTACACTTGGAAACACGATTTTTGCCTCCAGAAAGATAAAGCGCGCAACGTTCTCAATTATATATATATATTTATATATATATATTTATATATATATTTATATATATATTTATATATATATTTATATATATATTTATATATATATATATATATATATTTATATGTATGTAGTGAGAGAGAGAGAGAGAGAGGGAGAGAGATTACGAATATTACAATAAAAACCTTATAACACGTTATAGCTTTTAAATGTACCATATCTTTATGCCGTATCATACCGTAGTTTGCTATTAATGCAAATACATTTAAATTGCACGTGTAAGGTATGTAGAATCAATAAGCCTAAAATCTATTTAAAAATAAAGTATTTGTTAGTTCGGCTATGTCACTGTCATGAGATATCGACAAAATTAGACTTTAGTGTTTTCTTTACCTTCTGTATTTGAGGATTGCCGCCTTTATCCTCGAGTCTGTTAGTCGTGCTCAATTACAGTGGGTGGCCTTTAAAGTAGGATTTTTTTATTTTCATTTATTCTATCATTTTATCTACATTTTAAAGGAAGTAATGTTTACAAAATTACGTATGTGAGATTCCCCTTTTATTTAGAATATTATTTTAGATCAAATTTGTCTGTTAGTATTTTGTAGCAATCCTTTTACTTCTATATATTAGCTTGAATTCTCCTTGGCATGGTGTAAACAACTTCAATTGCATATCAATTCCAGTTCTTTCTCTCGATACCATACTTCCTCTATTCTTTTTATGAGCTGAAATTTTGTTCTGCACTTCACTTCACTATTTTTTTCTTTACGTGTCTTCCAAATATCTTCAATTGGGTTGATATCAAGACTATTTCCTGGCCATTCTAATACCTTAATTTTATTTTGTTGAAAATAAATTTCCACACTCTTGGCAGTGTGGCATGGAGTTCCATACTGTTGGAAAATATAACCACCTCGTACAATCCACTTCACTAGCAAACAAGTTCTGAAATTCATTGTTTTGATTCAGCGTCGTAATGTGCGTGTATTAATTTCACAACCAAGATTTCGTATCATGACTTGTAGTTCCTTATTTGTTTCTTTTCTATTTTTTAACACAAGCATTTTTGCCAAGAAGTCTTGTTTTTTGGAAGATTTCCTAGGTCATTCGCAGTTTTGACGATTTGTGGAATTTCCACTCAACACTAAATCAAGTCTCTTCTTTATTCTTTTCACACTTTGAAGCGAAAATTATTTATCTAAATTAAGTCTGTATGTATTAAATCATTTAATTAAATATTAATCATTTCACAACACAAAAGTCTTTTCAATTAATCAAATTTCATTAATTTGTATTCTTCTAGCCTGATGATGAGGTAAAAGAAACCTTGAAACTGTTGCTACTTGATTTATTTATATTAAAGTTTCTATTTATTAAAAATAAGTCTGTTTCAATAATAATTGGACCAAGTTAAATATAATTAAATGATTTGAAGCGAAAACTTTGCCAATTTTTCGATTTCAATATTTTTCAGTTCAATACGCTTCAGAGTAACTTCAATCTCTCTCTTCTTTTGCGGAGAAATGTCACTTTTCTTACCTGTGACTCCTAATCATATTTACCTTTAAAATAACCGATCTATTGCCCTCTAAAATAACGAATCTGAGCTGCAACAGAACTTCTCACTATCAAGAACACAAATAAAAAGATATATACAAAATTTGATACTTGTCAGATCGAACACCTCAGCAACTTAAACGTAGAAATGCGCTGGAAGCGGGCAGTTGCGCAGTGTCTGAGAACTATCAGTCGATTTGGTAACTAAAAGGACAACAGATTACAAAAAGATATTTTCCAGCATTGGAAGAATGCTATCCTAACTTATTGTGAAAGTTTCGAGCATTCCTATATCCATTAAGTGATTCAGAACAGGACATTTGTAAAATTGAAAGAAAATTCCTAATTTGATGGCCACCCACTGTACTAGTAGGCCTTAGTGGTAGTTTTGAAAACAAGTCACGTGTACCCTCATATTTCCTATTGCGTATCAGTCACCGAAAGGTATTATTTTAGCCCCTTGCCTTATCGCCAGTATACAAGCATGCAACTGTTGTGGTGGCAGATTCTGAGTCAATCGGTGTTATCCGGAAATGGACCCATGAAGGCCCATGAAGTTCATGTGTGGTTTGCGTATGCCGCAAATACATTAAAATATTAATTACCTTTCTGTGGGTTTTATAAAGTGAACTTTACCACATGATTTCTTGAATTGAATCGATTCGATAAAATGCAAATCGTCATTTCACATCGGAAGTGTGCGAATCGATCCGGTAAGATTTGCACCCATACTTCAAAGGAAAAAAATATGAAATACAAAACTTGCATATTCTTTAACTTCGGCAGTCGTGTTTGTGATCAGGACAAAGCATGGGCTGCTTACAAGTGTTGGGCCACTTTTACAACGAATCGTAGGTTGTGGGTCTATGGACAACTCAAATCATTGTCATGCGCTGTACCAATGTTGTGGAGAATACCAACAGACCATTTTAATGACTGCTAGTTCCTCATGATAAAGATATTTGGTCTGTCCAGACCAATTATTAACATACTTCTGCCTCACGATCTCTTTCACAATGACGAATTACCCGTGCCTGCATCCCTGGAAACATGGTCAATATGTCATGAAGAAAACTGATGAAACTGAAGGCGTTCAGAAATAGAATCCTACACTTCAAAAGATTCAGACTACTTACCAGGAAAGGCCGACTCTGTCCTGCACTTAGTAGAGTAGGAAGACCTAAATGATTTCGCAGGAGATCTGAATTTGTCAAAAAAATAATCTGAACTGCTAGCCTCTAGATGACGGTAATGGAAACTTCTTGCTGCCTTGACAAAAATTCGCAGAAGCGAGTTTAAAAACAGACGTGAGACCTTTGCCCAATATTTTGCTTTTGAAGATACTTCTTGTTTTTATGCAGACATTAGGGTGTTAATAAGTGATTCGTGTGTTTTCTATAATCCAGATAATTGTTAATTGTTTATAGATTCTTCAAAACATAGTTTCAAAGAAGTAAAATAATTCCTCGAATGAGTAATGCAAAATCGATGGGAGGAATTTTCATCGCCCCGCAAATCATAAAACTTCTGTTGGGAAAAATATTGCAGAAAAATTGCGACACATAAGGTAAGCAGCTTGGCAGTACTTTAAGAGAGTTGTTCATGTATTTCTCGAGACAAACATAAGAAAAATATAAAACATTGGTGGTAGAATGGTTTGAAAAATATGAGGCGTATAATGTTTCGGAAAATTCATTTTCTTTACTTCTATCTTCATTTTTACTGCAGAATTTGGGTGATATTAGTGATAAGCGATTAGTGCTTTCTTGTCAGAGAGAGTAAACGGAAATACAAGAGTGAGAAGGCGCAGAAGCATTTTTAAGCAATGCGACTGGAATTTCTTCTCTCAAGATGTTTCAATGTTATTGAGTGAATGTACGTATTTAATCTTTTTTGTTCTTACCTCATATGAAGCATGATCATAAAACATTATAGTAATGTAACCGGAGTGACAATGCGATAATTAGTACAGAATTTGGTTTATTTCAAATACTAAACATATTCATATCGTTTGAACCCTGCGTGATGGAAACTTTTTATTATGATTTTCAAATTAAGTATGATCGTTTCCTTTCAAAACATCTTTTTTCATCCTGGAGGTATGAAATTGTTTTTTGATTTTCTAGTGTTATTAACAGTTTAAAATATCTCAAATCAATGATGAATAATGATAATGACGATGTTGAAATATACCATTAAAAGGTAGTGGTGCAATAACAGCACATTATTATTTGCATTTTATGAAATATTTGCTAGTTTTGAAATTCAAAGTTCAACGAAAATCGGGCTTGCGTCATTTTTATAAGCGTACTTCACACTATCTGAGAAAAAAAATTGAAGAAAAATTTGGACCAGTTATTGATAAAAACTTATTAAAATTGCCTTTATTTCTCGTTAAAACTACTCATTTTTATTTAAAAAGTTGCGTGACCTTATTTTAAAGATCAAATTTTGAAGAATGATTTGAATTTTGGTGGACTGGAGAAGTATTAAGAAAAATATATGGACGAACTTGTGGAGGGACGCGTGGTCAGCCGGCCGGACAGACAGTCAGACGTTTTGCTTAAACCAAATTTTCAGTGTCTCGGACCCATAAAACTGGTATTTTGACTACACAGGGATATACTACTATATACGAACAACTGTATTAGAGGAAGAAATTTACTACAGAAACAAGAAGTATCCACATTTACAATACGGATTTTTCTGTGAAACAATCGCCGTTTTTTGCTGCAGCATTACATAACTTTCTCTATACTTCGTAAAAGGTATGCAAGTAAGTAAAATGGTCATGGAACGAAAGGTAACGGATATGAAAAAAACTTCAGAAGAAAATTGATGAAATCTATCTCGAATACACTTTTTCAATCTCAAATTGCTACATGGTTTAATAGTAATAGGAAATGCGAGATAACCAAGAGTCCCAGCGAAAGATTTGCATCCATCGAGACATAAATATTTACGTGAGTGTCAAGGAAACAAATTCAAGGATTTAATGCATTATACTACACACGTACATTTTTACACACGCCAGAGCTAATTTCATATTTGAATAAACAAAATGCATGAACATATGAATATAAATGTCAAAAAAATGTACTCGTCAAAGAATATGACTTTGATTGTTTTTCGTGAAAGTCTTGGAACTTAAAAAATAGAAAAATGAGTAATTTCATAGATCTTGAGAACCTCTACTTCTGTGACAGCTGTCAGTAAGAGGAATGGGGATTGGAAACAGCGACCAATTAACGTTAGAGCAGAGGGCCGTACTCGGGAGTAGCAGTAAACGGCAAACAGCAATCAGGGCCAAGGGGCGTCGCGGAGGGCAGGGAATTGATCGGAGCGGCGTATTGGCAGAAGTGGCCAACTGGGACGGCGGTCAAGATGGTCGGCGGAGTAGTCGGGAGGCTAAGTGGCCGGTGACCCGAACTGCGACTGACGGAGGGGGTGATCCCGAGTTCTGCTCGTCTCGCCTGATACAGTCGATTCCACTGGCTTACATATTCCTCAACTGTCGAGAGCGAAATCGAATTTGTACTGTTGAAAAGTTTAACATTACATTGCTATTGAATTCTTGCTAATTTACGCTATGGTGCATGCTGATCGTTTTATAGAATTCGTACTTTGGATATCAATATCTAATTGCATTTTATCTGTTTCACAAAACGACAACTGAAAACCTATTGCTTTATCTTTAGGATATTCCAATATTTAAAAAAAATGTATTTTCTTTCTGTTCGGCATAATATGTTTTTCAGGGGTTTTAATATACAATTTAATAATACAACATAATTTTTGGCCCTTCGGCTAACAGTATTTGACTGGGACACCCGGCTATCTCGAAATACAAAGTCTGCAGAGAAGTAATTCAGAGATGATTCTTTTAAGTTTTATTAGTGTTTAAGTTATTTAGCGTTTTCGACAGAAGAACTGTTAGTGGGGGGAGTGGGTAATTCTAATTTACGGTGGTTTTAAGAGCGTCTTTGGGATATGGTAAGATAATGCGGTTTGGAATGGAAACATTTTTGCTTAGATTACATATTTTGTGCACTTGTACAAGAGGGAAGAAGGGTGAAAAATCTGTTGCTCATCTATTGGATGTATTCATTAATAGGAAGAATTGTTAGCTCTCTGTGTATTTTCTTATTTCCAACGAACCACAGGGCTTGTTCGGCTTTTCTTAAGTGCTTGTTTTGGATAATTTAAAGTTTCTTTAGATGTGTGTTTGCTATATTGTTCCAAATTCGACAGACATAAATTAATGGACGTATTACAGTTTTAAATATGGATAATGCACGTTCCTTACTAAGCGAAGACTTGTTATTTATTATGGGACAAAGTGAGTTAATTTTTGCGTGTTTTGTTTGTGATCTCTTGAATGTGGTTTTTCCATGTTAATTTTTGATTTAGTTCTACACCCAGATACTTTACGGGTGTTTCATTACTAAGCCATGGAATTGCAATATTATAAATTTTAATTTGTCGTTGTTGGTTAAGTTTTCTTAATGCGAATTTTAGGCTGTGATTTGGTAAGGTTTATGGCAATTCTCCGTTTCATTGTCCATTTGACAAATTCCGTGACGTTTAAGTGCGACTGGAGATCTTTGCAAGCGTTGGTAATATTTGAATTTGCATTAAATAATACTGTGTCATCCGCATAAAGTGCTATTTCTGAGTAGGTCATTTCTGAGTAGTCTGCTATGTATATGTTAAACTATAACGGAGATAGTGGAGAGCCTTTTGGCACGCCGGCTTTAATGATGTGTGATCTTGATTTATTATTGTCAGTACTAACTTTGAAATCCCTCTCTGATAAGAAACTTTTAATAATACTTTGGAGATAATCTGGAGTTCCCAATGTTTGTAGTTTGTAAAGTAGTTCCAGATGCCATACTTTATCAAAGGCATGTGCAATGTCGAGAAAAATTGCAGCTGTGTACATGCGGTTGTGGAATCTATTAGCGATGTATTTATTTATTTACTTACGTCAAAATTGATGGCTTGTAAAATGGTTTGGACGAAATCCAAACTGTGACTAATATTTTTCTTTAATGCTAGTTTTTTCTTCACTTGTATATCGTTTCTTTTTCAGTGATATCCTAAATTATTACATGAACAACATATTTCTTTTTAAACTATTTGTAAACTTTCATCTTGTATACATCAAAATTAAATGTTTTTATGAAATTGTCTCAGCTATAAATCCAAGCGTTTACAAACTACATGGCATAGCTCTGTAAGTAATTGATTAGGACCTGTAAGGCTTAATTGCAGAAATATATAATTATTATAAACAGAGAAAGTTTAAGCATGTAGCCAGAATTCATTATTAGGCATTCTTTGACATTGTCTTTTTTCTCCTATTGTTACCTCTAATTTCAAAGCCTACAAGTTTTCTTCTTTAATCCAGTTCGGCGGCCGATGCAATCAACTCGGTTAATAACTAATTTTTTATCTTGATCAACATGATACCTTTTGCATGCAATAAAGCCATATTACATGCAATAATCATATCACTTTGAATTTTCACTTTTTAATTACTTAAGGTGCATAATTCTCCATAGTCATGAAGTCAAATACTTTTTGTCCCTTTTTTAATGTTTCTCAATAGTTGCACTTTCCGGATGTGGAACAACCAAGATTAAATAACAAGAATTTTCTTAAAGATGTTTATCGCAGTAGGCATCTTTAAGAAATGCAAGGCGAGAGCATTTTCATAGAGCACCAGAACAGAATAAGCTACCGCCGACAACGGTCTCACAAGATACAAACCCCGTCTCTGGTCTGCTCGTCAATAATCTGTCCTTTTCTATTACAACTAACACAGCGGCATCGGCGGCGCTGGAAGGCACTCTTGAGTGACAGCTCAGACCGTCGACCTCACAGTGTGTTCAATTCACCATCTTACATTAATTAAAATGCTGTTGACTGAAAATATTGTTTGACGTACTATGGTTTTGTTTTTACGTAGGTAAGTCAATAAGTATCTGCAATTTTGCTCTAATTGTCTTTAGTTTGGTTCTACGGCTTTGTGTGATCCCTAACCATTGCATGGGACCGTTGTCTTTGCCTGTAGGAGGTTTCAGCGTTTTCTGGTCACTCCGTCTTGCACTGTTGTGGTTTAAAGAAAGCGACAGCACTCTCTGTTTGCACCGAAGAAGAAGAGCGTTCCATAATCCGTTTTCTATGGTTTGAAGGTGTACAAGGTGTACATAAAAGATTTTCAGCACAATGCGGGGACAATGTTTGGCCACAGAGAAGTGTTTGCCAGTTACCATGTTTAAAAGTGGTCGAACGAGCGTCAAGAAAGAGGAAAGAACGGAGCGTCCAGCTACAGCTGCAACAGTTCCCAATATTGAACTATTACGTGTCTTTATCCTGAATAACAGACTAGTGACCGTCAATGAAATGGCAAAACATATGCACAATCTCGTCCCACCGAATTACCATCTGTTTGGACAGCCGATTCTGCTCCGATCAACAATTCAAAGAAGTTGTGCATACGTGTCTTGCTGCACATTCAAAAACCTTTTTTTTCAAAAGGAATCGGGCAGCTTGTTCAACGGTAGACCAAGTGCATTGAAAAGAAGGGTGACCATGTTAAAAAGCGATATCAATAAAAATTGTGTATTCTTCCTGTAACAAATTATAAAAATTAATTGTAGATACTTATTGACTTACCCTCGTATGTTCCCAAAGACAATACGGGGGCAACATTCGTCGGAACGATTTTGAATAATATTTATGTTTGGGAAAAAGGAAATGATGTTTGGATGGTGGTGATTATTGAATTTGATAATGGTGAGTGAGATGAGGAAATCCATGGTCAACTGGAATGACGGGAATTGCAAGATGGTCTCCGGTGATGGGAGTCATTGGGTTGGGAGTGAAAAGGTGGCCCTGGCTTCGAAGAGAAGGTAAAAGCGGATGTGGGCGCTGCGGGGGTGGAATGCAAGGGAATTGGGCGGGATCGAGGACGCTGGGGCTGAGGGGGGTGGCTGAAAGGGATGTGGGAGGTATGGGGAAAAAGAGGGGAGCTGGAGTTGCGGGGAGGTCTGTAGAGGATTGCGGGTGGGCTGGGCGGTGCGGGAGGCAGGAAGGGTTTCGACGGGGACAGGAGTGGATGAGAGAGAGCAGTGGTGTGTGGAGGGGGGCTAAGGTAAAAAGGAGTATGTGGAGGAATTGCATGCGGACTGGGCAGTGCAGGAGAAAGGTAGACGTATGGTGGGACTGGGATGACTGCGGAGGTTATGGATGCGGGACGGTGTGGATAAGGGAGGGTGAGGATAAGGGAGGTTGGGGATAAGAGAGGGTGGGGATAAGGGAGGGTGTGGATGCGGGAGGGTGTGGATAAGGGAGGGTGAGGATAAGGGAGGTTGGGGATAAGAGAGGGTGTGGATGCGGGAGGGTGTGGATGCGGGAGGTGTGGATACAGGAGGGTGGATGATGGGTGGTGGGGTGGGGTGGGATGCGAAGATCTCCGCGAGCACGGCAAGGTCAACACTGCTGCGAACTGCGTCGTGTACCGTGCGGTTAAATATCTGCTCTGAATGCATCCCCGGGGTTTATGAGCGGTTATTATTTTCTTGCCGCGGGCGGGAGAGACGCGACGGAGAGTCCGGACGTTTGCGGGTCGTAAATGCCGGCGAGCGGCGGCGGAAGCGGGGCGGGGTGGGGCGGGGCGGAAGTGGGGGGTGGACAGTGAGGGAGAGCGCCGCACGAACCTTGCGCGCTGCAGGCAAGAAGAGTGCCAGCTGGGCGTGCCTTGCGCGTAAAAATAATGAGTGCAAACAACAACGTGCGACTTAATATATAGCAAAACACTGGTTTCTTTGGGTAGAGGGTTGTTACAAACGGTGGGTGTTGGCGGTCTAGTTCTTCTAATGTTCCATTTCTTATAATTACGAATAACCGGGAAATTCCAGGAGATAAAGCGTATTATGTGCTACATTTAATGCTTTATTAACTTAAAAACAAATGTTAATTCTCAGTATGTGAAGTGTAAATTTGATAGTTTCTTGTATAAAAATGTGTGAATTTTATTAATGCATTACTTAAAATATGCAAACATAAATGTGTGCATGTGTCAATCAATCCTTGGTATGGTTTCTTGGTTGAAGGGTGCATATTAAGATCGATGTTTTGGAAAGAAAACGCTTGGAAACATAATCTTTGTGAAAGCAACGAAGATTCTGGCCTTGTGAAAAGACTACGAAGAAAATATTACTCGCAAGCATCTGGTTATACCGCTCACGTAGATCGCGAAACATTTCTATTTAGTGGGCAATTATAAGTGGACTCTCTTCTTTAACGATCTTGGGTCAGTACAGTAATGTATAAGTGAATTTAAAATATAGTATTTTATTATTTGATAAAATATCAATTATGATTACTCTTATATTTTCCTTTGTTATATTAAACGCAAAAAACTACGCTTGTTTTAATAAATTACTCTTCTATGGAACATTTTGTGTTTTGTTTTTGATATTCATGCTCTTTCTTGTGCTGTAGAATTAATTTTATTCTACATGGTATGGGATTCAACGTAAAATGAGAGGCTGGATTTGAAAAGAAGCCATTATACTTGCCCTTCAAGTGCTGATGCATAATTCATTTTCCGATATTACTGCAACATGTTAATTTTAGTGCGATTTAATTTTCAGGAAAGCTCACAACGTTATTGAACTAACTAGGTTGTGCAGTTTTGTTCTATTTGCATCTATAATTAAAAGACCGTTGTTTTATCACAAGAATCAAATTTTCAATTCCCGATAAAAGAGTATACGTGCTTTCTTTCACACGCCCTCTGATCTTTATTTACAAAAGCGAGATATCAGTGACAATTTCATACCAATTTTAATTTTACCATACTTTGTCTGTTATTTTACTTCATTTTGCTCTAACTCCTTGTTTATAACATTTACCGCATACTTTTCTCGAAATTGTTTCCGTTTCGCTTTTGTGTGCGATAATTGTGCCATATCAAACTTTAAAAATAGCAATAGTTTGAAAATTAATCATACCTACTAGTTTGCATTATAAATGCATTGCTCTGATTATGTGTGGGGAGTGTCTTGTAAAATTATAACACAATACCAGAGGAAGAGATAGGATGAAGAGACTAAATAGCTTCGTCATGGTTGCCAGTTCAGGATATTGCAACCTACAAGACTCGTCGAAACCTTGATAATGTAAGTAAATTTATGCTAGCGAAGAAGTTGATCATTAATTAAATCAGAAAATCTTGTCAACTGTGTTTCATTACAATTTAAACAATACGTGATGTTCTCACGAGTATTTAATAAAAGGCTCAAAATCAGTAAGTTTATTTCTTCTGGGAGACGAACAACGTCTTCCCAAATTAGAATATTAACCCAATATATCTAGAAAAACATTAAATTGTTTAGCCTTCACCTCGGCTGAAACAAACGACATTTTGAACTTTTTTTCGCGAAAATGTTCATTACAACGTCCACTGACCAAATTAACAACTCAGACCCTCGCATCACGTGACTGCCAGGACCAGACGCGTCCGTCAAGACTTCGCCAACAAGGACTCTCGTATGCCACTGCTGCGGCCAGAAGCAGCCTTAAAGTAGAGAAACGAAAACAATGAGAGCCAGAACAGCCTTGTCAAAGGGAATTTCGCGGCATTTCCTAGAACTCAGACGAACTACCGAACAAACACAGAACAAACCCTTTCCTCTAGGAACGAGGAAAGAAAAGCAATCTCGTGAAAGGAACACACCGCCACACACTTTGAATCTTACGTGGCTGGCGCCTCGCCACTCGGTGAGCGGGTCCTGTTTCCGCGCGCCTCCCCACCCCATCACTTTCCCTCGCGTGGGCGGAGGGCCGGCCAAAGGGAGCGCGTACAAGCGGGGGAGGAACGGAGCAGCCTCGCAAGTGGGCGAAACCGGAGCCTTGGTCAGGTGAAAACAATATGCATGGAGCGTTGCCAGAAACGCCACTACATAGGTCTCTCGCCTACCTCCCACCCCCCGTTTTCCTTTCCATTCCTCCCAAACCGCGCTCTTAATGCAACCGTCAGATCAACCGGCTTCGTAACCTACCCTTTCCTTTCATTCCGTTTCATCCTTAGTCCTTCTTTCTAGCAATCCACCTCTGCGTCCTGTTCTATCCGCTCCAACTCACCCATCATCGTGAGCGCACTCCGTCGTTCTCACGTCATAACCGTTGCCCTCCGCTTGTCCGCTTCTCCAATCGTCGTCACCTTTTGTCCCTAACACCTCAAGCCCTTCGCCACTCAGGGGTTATCGCCATCCCAATTCCGCTTTTTCTTTCGTTATCATATCTCCATTTCTACCACCACCACCAACATCAGATCTCGGTTGCGCTCGTCGTCCCTTACCACCTACTGTTCCTTCCGGCTACACCGCCCTGCCGACGCCACCGCGATTCTGCCGACCCCCGCCACGAGCGCCACCTCCACCCCCGCGCCGCCGCCGCCTCCACCGCCCGCAATTAACGTAATGGGAGCCGCTCGGGGGCGGCACCGGATGGGAGGGAGCGGATGGGGGCGGAGTGGCGCTTCACGATCAATTTAACACCGAGCGGGCGGCGCATGGTCCGTTCGGCCGCGCGGGCGGTTTGCAAATCGCAAAAAACGAAAGTTTTGTACTTTTAATCCACTCGCCGCGGACCCGCCTCCGCTCCTGCCGCCGCCGCCCACGCCACCCCCTCCACAGCCACCGAGCCTTTCCTCCGTCCTCCGCGAGCCCAATTCGGCTCGCGCGCTCGTTAGCCGGTGAAATATGGTTTATAAAAAGGCCTTACTCGCGCCCCTGGCTCCTCTGTGAGGCTCCCATTCCCGGTTTGCTCTGCTACCAGCGGATCCCACCCTCCACTCCACATCCTTCACCGATCCTGTGCCTCGATGCCTGTGCATCCGAGACTCTCGATGCCCGACTCCGGTTCCCAAATCCGGTTCCCCGACTTCGGTTCCCCGATTCTGATTCCCTAATTCGATACCCCGACTCCGCTCTCCCGACTGCATTTCCCCGACTCCGATTGCCCGACATCCCCGACTCCGTTTCCCGACACCGTTTCCCCGACTCCAGTTCCCCGACTCCAGTTCCTCAACTCCGGTTCCCCGACACCGGTTCCTCGACACCGGTTCCTCGACTCCGGTTCCCCGACTCCGGTTCCCCACGTCCGGTCCCCCGACTCCCGTGCCCCGACTCCCGTGCCCCGACTCCCGTGCCCCGACTCCCGTGCCCCGACTCCCGTGCCCCGACTCCCGTGCCCCGACTCCCGTGCCCCGACTCCCGTGCCCCGACTCCCGTGCCCCGACTCCCGTGCCCCGACTCCCGATCCCCGACTATCCTACCCTGATCTTCATTCCCCGTTTTCCGAGTGTTCTTCTTGTATCTCAATCCGTAGACCTTGGACCTCTCGCCCTGAATCCCACCTGCCAACATCAGTTCTTTATTCACCGTTCTTCTTGTTTATCGCGTGTCCTGAGACTCTCATCTCCATCTTCAGCTCTCCCGCTTCCATTTCTTCTGCCTCGGATCTCCGCCCTCAATGTCGTGCCAAGGAGAGGGCGGGGCGTCCGGCGCGGGAGGCGCTCGCCGCCAGCAGATGAGGGAGAAGATAATCTGACGGCTGCGACTCCACCGGAACTAACGAACTTGGGTTCGATTCCGCGCCCGGTCGATGCGCTTCGCCGCTCCGCTTACTCGGGGTGGACTCTCATATTTCCACGATCTTGCCCCGCGCCGCCGAGCTGCAAACGGGCGCGCGGAATTGAGATAGCAAGGGAGAGAGGTACTATGGCAGGCGCCGGAGTCGTCTGGAGGAGGCCCTCAAAAAGGATGCTCTCTCCGGCGCGACGCTCCGAGAGTCTCCGAGTTCCGAGAACCGTTCGTATTTAAGCCTCTAACTGGCACGTTGAAGCGTATATTCCGGTCTCCGGCTCAAACTGTAATGCTGTTTCAAAGGAACAAGACTCCTAGAACGTTTGTAATAAAGTTAAGAGGGACTTTGATACAAGGCGAAAGGTTACGAGGTCATATTGTTTTTCAACGACGGTCTGGTCAGTTCAATGCTCTCATGAAATATCATTGATTTTGCCCCTCAAGTTTCCAACTATCTTTTCGGAAATTAATTTTATAAAACTAAAAGAATGTCGGTTTCATGATTACAAACTAAAGGTAACATTGTTGACTATTCGTATTCTTTATTATGACACAAGTACTGAAGCAATATTGGAATACTTAAAAAGTGGATAAATAATTTAGATGGGTTGTCAGTAATGAAGATTTAATGTCAATGATGTAGCAATCGTGAAATGAATATCACAAATTCTACATGACTCGACATTTAAGTAAACACTGATCCCAACAGAAGACGAGCAGACTAACCGCTATGCCACGAACCGCATTTATTAGTTTCAATGAGTCAGTGCATAATAACGATCATAATAGTAATAAAAGTAACAATAATTGTAATTATTATTATTATTATTATTATTATTATTATTATTATTATTACAGATATTTGATTTCATTTGGGATAAAGTTTTCATTAGTGATAATGAATAATTTTAATTTTTTTCTGTTCAGACATACCCTGAAAATAAGTAAATATTTAACACATATTTCTTTCTGCGATTTAGACAGGTAAAAGTAAAGATTATTTGCTCATGAAGTTCATAATTTTTGGTAATGTCTCGTCTTTCCAATTTTCAGATTTATCAACTGTTAGGTAAAAAGTCCATCAAAACTATCATTCTGGAAAGAAATGAAACATAACACATCATACTATTTTTTAGAATAGTTGAAGCAATACAGCGTTGCACGGATATTAATTTATCACAATCGTTTGTAGGCAGGAAAAAAATACATTATACGTACAGTGTAAATTGAAAGTAATTTGATTGAAATCTCCACCCCTCCACGCTTCGACCTGCTTGCTCACCTGCCGCTGCCATCCTTGCCATCCCGCCACGTTACGTTCTCTCTTTCTCTCTGTTCCACCTTTGCTCATCGCGACACGCCATCCTTGCTGCATTCCACACTCCGTACTCCGTTACATTACTTCTCTTCTGGCACCGCCCCACTCAACACTTTCCGTCACTCCCAGCCCTCCCTGTCATGCCCTGCCCTTCCCGTCACGTCTCGTCTTCCCCTTCACACTCTACCCATCCCGTCACTCCTAGCCCTTCCCCAGTCCTTACTTCCAGCCCACCCCGTCACTCCCCGCCACGCCCGCCCTTCCCGTCATTCGCCAACTTGCCCGGCACTCCTCATTTTATCCGTCTTGCCCTGCCATCCCTGTTAGGTCTCGTCCTCCCCGTCACGCCCTGCTCTCCCCGTCGCGTCTCGCCCTCTTCGCCATATCTCTCGTTCTCCGTCATGCCCCGTTCTCACTGTCATGCCCCGCCTATCACCTTAAGTCCCACCCTCCCCTTCACTCCTCAGCTTCTCCGGGACGACCCTACCCTCCACGTCACTACTCTCTCCATCGTATTCCGTCCTGTTCG
Source organism: Acheta domesticus (assembly GCA_031308135.1). NCBI lineage: Eukaryota > Metazoa > Arthropoda > Insecta > Orthoptera > Gryllidae > Acheta > Acheta domesticus. The sequence continues at coordinate 130,870,763 of JAHLJT010009419.1, forward strand.
CTCCGCCAACCCTGCCATACTCCACCCTTCAGACTCTACTACGCTTGCACTCTTCCAATCCCGACCTCTGCCGGTGTGCGCCCCGGCTCGCCATTCCCGCATCTCTGTTCCGCTCCGCCTGCGCTCTCCTTCCGACCCGATTAGCCTACCCCTGCCTGTGCCGGTTCCACCCCCGCAACCCGCCTTCCCAACCCGCCCGCAATGACAGCACTACTGCCCCGCAACCCGTCATACAGATATACATTGCGGGTTGCTAAAATGTCCCAATTTGTTTCCGCGAAAGAAATGAAGACCTCGGGCAATAACATGCTATGCCATTGAACGTAAGTTTTGAGAAAAAGGAAAGTAAATATGTACACATTGAATTCTACACATTGGGATAAAGGACATTAATTTATGGATTATTATGCCATATTGCGGTGATTCTTTAAAATAAAACCCAACGTCTATATACATCGATGGGGCGTCAAAATACACCAATCTCTCAATTTCATCGAAATGTGGCATATCATATTATTGCCCCAAAGTCTTCATCTCAACATTTTCTGGAGCCGTGTGTCTTTCCGACAGATTGTAAGAAACGTAGACTCCGATTAAAGATAGATACGTTTCCCTAGCTATCAAATGATCTGGTCCAACCACTTTTCTAGATGATTCGGGGTCTGCACAACCAGAATAAAACTTTGAGCGCGTATCACTTTATATACAAATGCTTTCTAAAATTACTGAGGGAGCCATGCATGATAAGATGATTTTAAAGAAGTGGAACTTTTTTGGGAAAAATATATTGAAAAAATGAAATTCGTTGAAATGCATCTACTTTAAATGATAATCATTCTGATACAGTTGAAAATGTTTCATCTGGTCTCTATTCATAACAGGCTGTTATTTATTTTCGTACATAAAGTACAATGGCCAAGTTCTATTAGATCGATTTTTCTTCCTGTTTTTGGACTGTTTCTCATTAATCATTCAGGAATATGAATTTAGAGTTTATTGAACTGTAAATTACATGACTCCCAGTACTGCTACTAAATAACATTCTATTTTCAAGTGTGTTAAACAATTCAAAACTCTTTACGCACAACATTAATCTTACTGTAGGGTTGGTTTTTGATAGGAAAGAACGATAGTGCAATGGAAACCAGCCATAATATTGAAACGACGGGGTATGCATTCAATGGCCAGGTAGACAGGTCTCTCACCCCATTAAAACGTATTTGTAACAACGCAGGGGAATTGTGTTCCCTCGGTTCCAAATCCACTATAAATCGCGTTTAATCCCCATTCCCCCTTAACAGCAGCAAAATATCTTGCGCTCTCCGCCTGGAGCCCGGCATCATTCTCCCCCTCCCTCGGCCTCGCCCCACAGGTACACGTGCGCTTGGGTTTACCGTGTTATAACTCTGCGCTGCGAAAGAGGTTGTCTCTATCCGGCCCTTGACCGAGGACGACCCCTCCTATTGGGAATCCCCTCCCCGCACCATCGGGGCCCTCGGCGACCTCAGGGTCACATGCTATGGGCTTCCCCGGCCCAAGGGGAGCGGCCGCCCACCGCCGAGGGTCCCGAATGCGCAAAGTGGCTTAGTGGCGGCTGCCGCCGAGTCGCCGGCGAACGCCCAGGGATATTGGTGGTGGCGACGGTGAACGATCAGCAGGCGAGTAAGGGAATGGGGCTGCTGCAGCGACGATGAAAGGGGAAAAAATGTGTATGCAGCGGCTGCAAATGCGATAGCTTAGGAGGCACGTTCAGAGACGGAGACACCGACGTGGGATATATTGTTTGAGCTTTTGAAAAATATAAGATTAGAGCTCTTGGGGAGGGGGTGTAAAATAATGGAACAGACAAAGAGAGAGAGAGGGCGGTTTGTAAAGAAATTGAAGAACAGGGGAATTAGCTGCTATATATGTAAGCAAGCATGAGACTATTCGCATAATAATTGAATATCTAGATGAGTTGTACTAGTTGCAGAGTTGTAATTGAATATCTAGATGACTTGAGGAAAATGCGGAATACTTCAGTGCAGAAGGGATTGAGAAATTGGACGATGTTATGATCGGCATTAAAGTGTAGATTTAGAGTTATTAATAGACAAGCATGGAATAAATGATTATGGAATAGGCTATGGAGACGATGTTCAGAAATATAAATATGAAGGAAATGATTGAGGCAAAATCTTGGACATTCTGTTCTGGAAAAGGTAAGAAGAATGTAGAAATGGATGATCTGGGTAAAGAAACTGTAAGGACAGAACATCTCTGAGGATATTATCATAATGTCTCAGAATATGTGTTACAAATTTCTCTGGCAAGTGGAGTTGAGGATGACAACTTTTTGACAAAGAACGTGCATTGTGGAAAATCGTATTCGCCGAAATTACACATCTGATATTAATTTCTGATTGGTATACAAGTTATCATGTACCAGTGTTTGAGAGGCCTCGTTCTAACACTACAGGAGAACACTAGAGGAAGAAGACTTGTTCTCAAATCCGGGAAAAATGTCAAGGGGACATTTCCCATCACACGTTTATTAGCAAAAACTAATTATCTTCAATCATTCTCCTTAAAGTCCTAAAAGTTCGTGAAATGTATTCTGAGAAGGATTGAGAATGCATTACTATACGTATCGAAGTCTGTGTCAAAACAAGTCAACGTTCAGTTGCACGTTATGCATTCACCAAATGCGACAAAAACAAAATTTTTGTAAAAAAAAGTTATGCGGCGAAACTCGATTAATTTCACTGGTTGGAGGATACGGGCCTGTTCGTTTACAAGCCCCAAACAGCGAGGCAGAAGCGAATTGTATTCGCAAACAGTTATTCAGCTGTTTTAGTCAACAAGGCATGTTTGCAGACGCTTTTATTCAGTTACACCTTCCCCGAATCAGTTCATCTACCATAACACGCTAGAATCTAAAACATGAAATCCCACTAATGATGAGAGAAATTAAATTCAATGGTCGGGATCACAAACGGAGTCGTTTCACGTTAATCCATGAGAGCTTGTGAATAGTCCCCTACCAAGTGATTCGACACGTGTTAAGTGAATTAGAGGATAATGATGATAATCGGACATTCGTCGTAATCGGATACTGTTTGGCGAGAATATGTATAATATTTCACTAATTGCCTTGTTGAACTTTTTTAAAATTATATTTTTTACGATAAATGATACATGGTTAAAGGAGAGATCGAGTCCGTATAAAATTGTTATAAAAGTATATCTAAATTTGACCAGAAAGAACCTTATGTCATAATTTTTGATTAGTTCTTTTGCATGTAAGAAAATAATTTTGAAATTATTGTACTTCAATGAATGTTTGTCTCAGTCTTTCTATTAGATATAAAGGATGTGAGAATGAAATATTTTGATTTTGAAGGGAGAAAACGCTAATTCTGTGTAAAGCAAGGTGTAAAGGAAATTACAAAATCTTAATAAAATTCCTATGAACACATTATTTCCGCAAAGTTGCACACTTGTAATTAAAGTAAGCATGTAAACCACAAAGCAATGTAACGAAGGGTTAGAGAATATTCTATTTTCTGTATACGTTACAAATATGTTAAAATTTGTAGGTATCAGATAATAAATTTAGTGTCACCTTAAGTTTGTTTAATAGTTATATATGTCATTTTATTCTGGAGTGAATAAAAAATGTGGCTGAAGTTTGTAAAGAGAAGCCACCCGCACATTTATGGCCAAGTCAGTAGTTCATGATATAGGCAATGGGTCGTTTAACAATTTTTGCAATTATACCTCTTAAAGAAAAAATCACATAAATAAGAATTACTTTTTCTTGTACAGGATACTAATAAGCTAACTTTAGAAACTACTAATTTGTTTCCAAAGTTCTTAACGGACATTCTACAATTCTGTAATGAACGCAGATCGTTAAGAGCGACTTTTCATCTTTATGTTTAATGTTGTTATGTCAATAAAAGAGTACGGAATTACGAAAAATCGATAAACTATGTGTGACACCTTGAAGAATGTATATATTTATTATTGTCATTAGGGCGTTAAACACCAACAGAGTCAGACATTTTTGTTACCGGCAGTATGTCTTTCGATACTTCTCGAAATATCATTCTCTTAGAGGAAAAAAACGTTTAAACAAGACAAAATTTGCATGCACAAATGTATTTGGCATTTAGGATCGTTTTAATCGGACTTGCGCCAGCTAATGATGTTTCCAAGCCTGCGTCCGTTTTTATTTAACCACGCTCACGGGAGTGAGGGAGACATATTCCCATCATCGTACATAGCTTCTTTGGCTTGCCTGAGCTTTTATATTTTATCACACAGCTATAGATACTGAGACGATTGTGTTACAAAGCCACAGCTTAATTTTTGTCTCGACCGGGAATTGAAGTAGGGACCGCCTCACAGAAAGCTAACATGGTGTCCACGAACCATCCTTGCGACAAGAAAAAATATTTTTGGAATTAATATACTTGTTCAACATCTTACATCTTTGGGTTCAACTGATTTATTTCGATTTTAAGGGGCGACGGAATGTTAAAGTCTTTTCCTAATTCAGTCCTTTAATATATCTGCATAATGCAACCCCATAGAGGAATTAAAAGGTAATCTTAATGGCCGCTGTCGTTTATAAATTAGCGGCCGCTGGCCGTTAAGGAGCCACGTGATCTGCAAACTATTTATTAAAGTTCGAAAAAAGATGACAAACAATGTAAATAACATACACATACGACATCAATAATCCCTACAAAAGTAATTTTCAACTGTGCATATAGTGAATATATTCAATTGTTTTGGTTTCGTGCATTTCATTGTAACTAGCGCTTCGTTGCTCGTGGTTTCTACATCATCAATAGTCAGTGGCACAAGTTCGCCTCGTCAGCATGCCCTAAATATATCAAAAATTATATTAACTCTTGTAAGTAGCCATTTGCGTCCAGTAAAATATTATAACATATTCTTAAGATATAATCTTAGCCTTGTTGTTACAGTCGCGTCTGAACCAAGAATCGTATGGATTTGAAATAAAAGATGGCGTTGCACTCCTACATATTAAAAAGCGTTTATATTATTTTATTTTATAACAAGATAGTATTACGAAAAGTATTGAATTTTACACGGCTGATATCGCAAATAACAGACTTGGTTGGCTATAAACCTCGACTATCGCGTCTGTTATTTGGTGTTTATCGGCCTAATGACGTTAAGAACTATAACTGACTCCAGAGGTTAAGACAAATTAATTATCGTATCTTAATAGTTAATTTTATTAATGGCTTCATACAGAATTTGCTCTGATATATTTTATTAAGTGAATGTTACTAGAAGTTTATGAAGCATATAATGCATGGGTAACTGTTTCCAACTCTTCGGCACTGTATTTGATATTTGGAACTTCCATGAAACACATTCGATTTCCATACATTCTTAAAACAATAGGAAATATCTCAATGCAGATTGTGAATATGAGGAATACGAGAAGCAAATAGGCAAGCATGAATTATCATACTACATCCATTCTGTAATCTGGAAGAATTCATTAGCTTTGAATAATATATATCAAACAGTAAAATCGTTGGAAATTTCTTAGAAAAATAACAGTTTTGATTACTGCACACATCTCGAACTAAAAACATTATTGTCTTCGAGTATAAAAGTTATGCATTGCTTGTTTAAGGAAACGATCGATATATATGGCATCCGTCTGACAGTTTTAGAACAAAACTTGTTTTCAGACTTTTTCGTTCCCCGCAACAGCCACTTGAAGTACAACAGTTGGTCAGAACCAGGCACGGCACTCTACTTCAAACGGTTCCTGAAAGTTTTTATAGCGAGTACCGCTCAAACAGGGGAAGGAAATTAAAATACACATCATTAATCTTTCGAGGGAAGTACGGAAGCCCATAACTCGATAAGCAAACATACGCACTTTGGAGGTTTGATATTTTACAGAAACTTATCTCCGGAGCCGGTGTTACTCCGGCGCACAAATTCAATCAGCCCTCTGTCCACGCCACCGCAGCAAGCTACGGCCTGCGGAGTTTCCCGCAGTCGAATTCGATCTCCCTGCCCTTTCCCGTGCTCCTTCTCCTCCTCCTCCGGAGCACCGAGGACGGCGATGGGGGAGGGGAGGAAGCGGGGCTAAGGTGGAGAGGGGGAAGGCGCGTCCTGCTCGCGACTGGGTTATTTACGCCCTCGCGCGTCGCCGTTTTAAACTTAGCCCATCGCAGGTGCCCTCGCTCATGGGCCCTCGCCGCGGCGCGGCGTCTTCTTCGGTGCTTACGCAGTCTCCGCCTCGCAGTTACTGGATGCGCTACCGGTGACCACGCAGTCTTCTTCTCTTTCAAGACACATGCATTAGTTTCCACTCTTAAATTTTATTAAACTTACATTTGTAGGGTTTGGGACGGTAATAAGATAAGTCACATTAGACTCAGTAAGATTCGCGCTATACGTGGAAGTTAATACGTCAGTTTTGGTCAAAGTGTGTACTTGTGTCAACTTGTAATTTTTCTTTAAGTACTTATCAAAACTTTATTACTGTATTATTGCTACGTTTATTAGTTTACCGTTTTCTTCTGCTTTCTATTACAAGTACTCAGTAAGTTTTGGTATTGTCGGACCACACGCATGCAATTCCTGTTATCATCTCCGATCAGTGTACTAGCAGCTGAGTCCTCATTCCGTTGAGCCTTTCGTTCCCAGCTCCCCAGCCATCCCGTTCTTTTCCATTTCTTGAAGCCCCCACCCCCCACCCACCATCCACCTTGCCCATCCCTCCGACCATCCCGCGCCCGGTTCTCCCTCCCCCCCTTCGCCATGGCGCCGCCGCCGCGCACAAATCTGCCGGGATCTATAATGGAGCGGGCCGGCGCTTCGCTCGCCTCCACCCCTGCCCCCGCCTTCGCTCCGCCCCCGCCCGACATGCAAAGTGTAAAGTTGGCGAGTTACGACCCCGCGGCCGCCCCCGGCTGCGCTCGCCTCCGCCTCCGCTCTTGCCCCGCCTCCCCGCCACGCCTCCGCTCCGCCCTCGCCTCGCCCGCGCCTCTTCCGGTTCCTGCGCTCGGAGCCGCGGCGCTGCGCGGCGCGTGGCGGCACGTCCGGGTCCGACGACCTTCCTCTGCACACGGTCGCCCGTCGGCGCCGCGCCCTGCACACGCGCTGGCATGCGGGCGCCGCTCCTCCGGCGCGCGCTCCCCGGGGCATTCCTTCCCCGTGGCGGGGGTAGGCGCGGGCGAGAGGCGCGACGCAGCAAAAACGCTGCTCAGCGAAACCTCACGCAATGGTTTTCCAAAACGCAGCACACACTCTGCTCGTAGCAACAAGTACAATACTCTCGAATTACACTGAAATGAATTAAATATTTTAGTGACGATAGACGTGAACGAGAGGCGCAAGGCAGCAAATATGCTGCTCAACGAAACCTCACGAAATGGTTTTCCGAAACGCAGCACACACACTGCTCGTAACAAGTACAACATTCTCGAATTACACTGAAACGAATTAAATATTTTGTCCGAAAAGCCTTTAGGAATACTGCAATAACATATATGCGCCGACACAGAACAGCCATTCTATCAACAATATAGAACAGTGTATAACAGAATAAGGGAGTGAAAGGTGCCCCCAAACCAATCGCAACATTCATTTATCGCGTCACTGATTTGAAAGAGAATAAATGTAGATTCCCAAAAATTCTGCCTCCTAGGGCAATTGGTTGCAGAGATATAATGAGATATAATGAGTTTCTTTTGCATGTATTTGGGTGAGAAAATGAAGGAACGAGGGAAAATATTCGAATTTGAAGGAATCAGAAGCACTTGTAATATCTGCATTAGATCAGGCCTTGAGAACACGACATTATAATAATGCGGTTCTCAAAATTTCCCAAGATGATAAATTCCGCATTTGCTAGGAACACGTAGAAAGCATTGATCATATTGTTTCAGCTTGTGCAATCCTACCAAAGTCCGAATACTTGAAAAGACAAAAGATACGACAGGGTGTGTAGTTATCTTCACTGGCAGTTCTGTACCGCCTTCGAAGTTCCAAACACATGTCCCAAGTGGTACGAACACTTACCAAAACCAGTGACGTCTGTTGGACTGCGTGTAAGTGTGTGTGCCGTCCTTTCACCCTTCGCTATCATCATCGTCTCATCTTCCAAACCCCCAGGGCTAACAACCCTGGGAGATAAAAATGGGATCTAGCTAAAAGCTCATCCTCTCCGAATGATGTTTCATGTCCTGTCACCGAAATATTGTTTCTGAGTTCCGGTAAAGGCAGTAGGCATGTACGTATGGTCCGAGTCGGCCTATATGCAAGCAAAAAAAGTAATAAAATGGTTCCCTTATAAATCTTGTATTTATATTAATCTTGTTAACACCATAATAGTTACTTTTGCATCCAGGCACTTTCCAACTTATACAAGTAGTATCTGAAAAATACAAGTAAGGTCACTTGTAAGATTACATTACTTGTTGTTTGAAAGGTTACTTGTAAGACAAAGTACTTGTAACGTTAAGCGCAATTGAATTAATCGCGCTAAACTTTTAAGAAACAAAGCACTAATTAATTAATCATCGTCTTAGTTAAGCTCACTGCCAGAATTGCCAATGTCTCTGCAGTGATTCTGACCGGAAGGACCTACGATTCGAATCCTGTTTGTGACGGATTTTCGCCACATGTTGTAAACCTAGGTCGAAATCAGCCACTGTATAGAGAAGAATTTTCGTGATCAGCTTCTCTGTTTGGTAGTTTACATTGTTTTTTCCGACCAGTACCAAGCGAGAAAGAGGTCGCTGGGAGAGAAACTGAAAGAGAAGGAGAGAAAATGAAAGAGAAGGAGAGGAAATTAAAGAGAAGGAGAGGAAATTAAAGAGAAGGAGAGGAAATTAAAGAGAAGGAGAGGAAATTAAAGAGAAGGAGAGAAAATGAAAGAGAAGGAGAGGAAAGTAAACAGAAGGAGAGAAAATGAAAGAGAAGGAGAGGAAATTAAAGAGAAGGAGAGAAAATGAAGAGGAGAGAAAATGAAAGAGAAGGAGAGAAAATTAAAGAGAAAGAGAGAAAATTAAGGAGACAGAACGGAAAAGAAAGAGAGAAAAAAAGATAGAGAAATAACAAAAGAGAGAGAACGAAAGAAAGAGAGAAAGAGAACGAAAAGCAGAATGAAGGGGAGAATAAAAGAGCGAGAGAGAGAATGAAAGGACGAGCGAGAGAGAGAATGAAAGGGCGAGCGAGAGACAGAATGAAAGGGTGAGCGAGAGAGAGAAGGAAAGGGCGAGCGAGAGTGAGAATGAAAAGGCGAGCGAGAGAGAGAATGAAAGAGCGAGAGAGAGAATGAAAGAGCGAGAGAGAGAGAATGAAAGAGCGAGAGAGAGAGAATGAAAGAGCGAGAGAGAGAATGAAAGAGCGAGAGAGAGAATGAAAGAGCGAGAGAGAGAATGAAAGAGCGAGAGAGAGAATGAAAGAGCGAGAGAGAGAATGAAAGAGCGAGAGAGAGAATGAAAGAGCGAGAGAGAGAATGAAAGAGCAAGAGAGAGAATGAAAGAGCGAGGGAGAGAGAATGAAAGAGCGAGAGAGAGAATGAAAGAGCGAGAGAGAGAATGAAAGAGCGAGAGAGAGAATGAAAGAGCGAGAGAGAGAATGAAAGAGCGAGAGAGAGAATGAAAGAGCGAGAGAGAGAATGAAAGAGTGAGAGAGAGAATGAAAGAGCGAGAGAGAGAATGAAAGAGCGAGAGAGAGAATGAAAGAGCGAGAGAGAGAATGAAAGAGCGAGAGAGAGAATGAAAGAACGAAGGAGAGAAAGTAATAAAGAGAGAAATGGGAGAGAAGGGGAGAAAGAAAGAAATAAAGAGTTAGAAGAAGAAGGAAAAAGAAGGAAATAAAGAAAGGAATGAAAAATTATGAGAAAGAACGCGATGGAAAGGTGATTCGTAGAAGACAAAGAGAGAGAAATAATACGTAGGAGAAGGAACGCGTAGGAGAATGAAAGAGCAGGAGAGCGAAAGAGCAGGAGAGCGAAAGAGCAGGAGAGCGAAAAGAGCAGGAGAGCGAAAGAGCAGGAGAGCGAAAGAGCAGGAGAGCGAAAGAGCAGGAGAGCGAAAGAGCAGGAGAGCGAAAGAGCAGGAGAGCGAAAGAGCAGGAGAGCGAAAGAGCAGGAGAGCGAAAGAGCAGGAGAGCGAAAGAGCAGGAGAGCGAAAGAGCAGGAGAGCGAAAGAGCAGAAGAGATAAGAGCTGGAGGGCGAATGAGTAGAAGAATGAACGAGTAGGAGAATGAACGAGTAGGAGAACGAACGAGTAGGAGAACGAACGAGTAGGAGAACGAACGAGTAGGAGAACGAACGAGTAGGAGAACGAACGAGTAGGAGAACGAACGAGTAAGAGAACGAACGAGTAGAACGAACAAGTAGGAGAACGAACGAGTAGGAGAACGAACGAGTAGGAGAACGAACGAGTAGGAGAACGAACGAGTAGGAGAACGAACGGGTAGGAGAACGAACGTGTAGGAGAACGAACGAGTAGAGTGTTTTAAAACATCGCTGTCTGGGAATAGGAAGGATTTAATGACGTTATTAAAACCAAATGCTTTTATACATTAATTAATGCCTTTCTGTTGTAAAGAAACCCATAAAGGCGTTGGCGCAAGACTTCATTACCCTATTATAGTACCTTAATTATTGTATTAAAGAATAATGAAAAAACACCAGCCTTTGGAAACTACTCGATTTTATTTCTTGTGCAATGATTTTCAGATTGTTTTGAGGTATATTAGGGACAAATATTTTATAAGATTAATGTTCGTAAAATAGGAAAATCTATATTAATCACTCTGATAGTTAATATTTATGTATATTAAGTACTAAAAAAGTTAAATATAAATCGGAATAGCAGGTATTAGTAAAAATAATACATTATTTTTATGGGATTTACATTAAATAATTTAGATTTACGTTTTTCTTTGTGTAGAATTTATATTTACGTTTATTATGAGCTTGATAATCAAACTCATGTTTTTGGTAACACACTTTTAACTTTGAATTTAAGAGAAATAAAAATATTTTTAAATAATAACTTTAAGTAATAAATTTGCTTTAAATAATAAATTTAAAAATAACTACACATTTAATATAATTATTTACTCTAAACAGTTTTACAAATTTTGATACAGATAAGCAGAGGTACGGACGTTTATTATAAACGAATTTTTTCAATGCTTTCTTGCTTACGTCAAGTCAGGGTAACGATTGAAAGTCATCATTTGTCGTAATAAACACATACTGTTATTTAACAAATAACGGTTGAATAGTATACTGTAGAATAAAATTAAAAATGTCGTGGACTATGGATTCCATAGAGTGCACTAACCAATCCACCAGCTGTCTCGTGCAACCCACGAAATCCAGCCAACTGGTATCACGTGCCCAAACGGAAAATGCGATTGGGAAGAAGTCGCAACTTATCATTCTCATAAGACGCTGCTAACCGTGTAAGTTTTGAGCAGCTTTTTCAGACGTTGCGTCGGTACAAGAGTGAATGTGAGATACGTAAAACAACAACGAAATGCCACGCTGCTAGTTGGCGCTCTAGGTTTTGGAATAGGGTACAATGATTGGTTAGTGACTTTTGCCGATGACCTTACCAAACTTGTTCCATTAATAACCAACTATAAATACGTATTTCATAGAGTGCACCATGCAAAGCACCAAAACATTTCATACGTCGCATACAGTCGGCATTATCTTTTGTCGTTTTTGTGGTGGCCGAACGTTTCTACATGTGTGTCTATAATTAATTTAGTGTTTTCGCTCTTTTTTAAAGACTGGTTTGTATATTTGATTTTTATGTCAGAAAAATAATTCATATGGGCAAATTAAATAATAAAGGTAATAAATTATACGTTGGTTTTTACATTTTTCTTTAATTTCCCATGTTATAATAAGATTACCAACCTACCTAGTTGAAACCTGTAGGTATTAGGAAAATGGATGCTCCATGCAAATATATTTCTTTAAAATTGTATTGGAATATTGCCTAATATTGTTGTAAACGTTGCATCATGAAAATAGTTTACAGCAATTGATTTTCGGGGACGTTTTTCAGGGAAGTTTAAGACAGGTGGGTGGCTCGTGTAGTTCTTTGCCAGCCCACTTGCAGTGACATTGTTTCCACCGATTAATATTGAAGGTACATCTCAATAGTGTGGTGGCCTGACGAAACACCTCTCTCTCAGAGTCTTCTAACCCTCAATCTAAGCTAAGAAAACGTTTGGAGTAAATTTTGATTCTCCTGACATATACAAAAGCATCTATCCCTTCTGAAAGCGTAGAATATTATTTGTTGCTCGCCAAGCAATTTGCTTCAAACTCTCAGACGACACGGAGGACAAGAACGAAAGATAGTGCATTTCTACATTAAATGATCTTTTGTAATTTGAAGAGTGTGTTTTTATATCTATTTTTTCATGAATTTGATACAAGATCTTGAAATAATACCTTGTCTTTTGTTCTAGGTAAGAAAATAATTTATATGTTCATGGCAAGATAAAATATTATTGGTGAGTGGGATGATTTTTTCATTATTTGCACTCTATAAGCTTCTAAATAATGTTCATATTTTAACGAGTAATATTAAGTTTTCATTTTACCCCACTTTTTATTACCTTATTAGAGTGAAGCGGTAATAATAGTAACCGTTTATAATTAACGTATTTTTTTATCTTATTTGAAATTCAATGTTCACGAATTCGACATAACACCGCTATTGAAAGGAACTTACTTCATAGGAAACCACATGGTTAATTTCTAGACAGTTAGTGGCAATTGAATCTCTATCGAGATCCTAACTGATTTAAACAAGTGCTGAATATAAATGTTCTCATTTGTAATAATTTTGTACCATTCGATGAAATGATTCAACGTTTAATTTTATCTTCTACACTACATAGAAGAACTTAAACATCAAAATATCAGTTTGTATTTTATGTAAATATATCAATTTAGAAACAAGTGAATAAGGTTCATAGTGTATATGTTAAAGTATATCCGCGATCAAAGTTGAAACGTTGGACTTAAGACAATTAGAATATAACTAGAATGGAATGTCTATGAATGTTTAATGAAGATGAACATATGTAATAAAATACGGTTCACATCGCAAAATAAGGCAGTTTATGATTTTTAAAACTTTATATCCTTAAATATTTTAAAGTTACAGACAGAACATTCATGCGCTATGCGAATTATTGTTAAGGGGAGAAATGATAAACGAGGGTAATATGGAACATCGACTGACATCGTTTCATCTAAAGTATATCATAACTGGTGCTTCGAAAATAGTGATCAAGTTATAGCAACCCAAGCAGGGAAAGCACTATTCAGATAAACTAAAAACATATTAGTCACATAATTCAGTATGAAACTGTTCTTAGTTTATTTTAAAAATATGTGATTTCGGTATCATCTCACTTATATTCATTATTCGATATCATTACACTCTTGTATTTTCTATTATATTTGTTATAATTCATCTCCTTTTTTACGCACTATTGTAATAAAGTTTTGAAAGTGCGGGCAAAAAAGCAGTCCAAAAGACTTGAGTCTCGCCACCAATGAAGACTATTTATTTACATATTTACTTATTTATTTATCTATCTTTTAGCGATTAATAAAATGCTACCCTATTGTCTATTAACGTGTACTGAAACTTACAATTTCCTGTGTTTTGCAGCGTCACTAATACTTCACTTTGATACTTGCATGTTTCAAATTATTAATAATTCTAGTTTAATTCATTATGTCCGTTATTGTTATAATTATATGGTAATTATTTTGGAATTGTAAATAAGTGCAGTCACGCATGCATTGGTTATATTGCGGTTCAGAATAACTTTCTGTGAAGGAGATACAATCCTCTTTAAAAATGATGTTATAAATGTACTGCATATTAAAACTTGGATAACACCAGGTGAAATATCTATATTTCATAAAATAACACTGTTTATTGTTCTGTTACTTCCATGTGTCCAAAACGATATTTGTTAATTATGTATAAAAATAGTTTCGGCTTTATCATTCGACAAATATGAATATTATGTCTGGTTCCCTGATATTATAATATAATTTCTGTGTTGATTCAATAAATTCAGTCTTTTCATTAAATATGTTTTCTTTGGTGTCAATTTGTTCTACACCGCAATTTCAATAAAATTTCCTATCGTTTGAAACATCAGTTTATTACTAGAATATTATTCATAAAAAGTGAATGTCACTTCTACAGGGTTTAGTTTAAATATAAGGGAGTGACTTAAAAGTATGAATGACTTATGTAAATATATCAGGACAAAGAACATTTTACGATATAAAAAAATAATGTAATTTCATGCACACAACTCGCACATAAAATTTAAAATATATTCCAGTGCTTTCATAAAATTAATTTATACTTTTTCAGCAGCAGTAAAGAGAAAAGCAATAAGCGCACACGAATTCATTTGATAAATATTCGAATGAAAAATATTGAATCTAATTGACATGCGTAAGGCTATATTATTAGTCTCACCATTGAGCTTCTGATAAATGTGCACTTCTTCTTCTTCTAAATGAAAAATGAACTGAATTTGACTGAAAGTTAGAGATGGTGAGATTTTCGTGAACTGCACCAAGTTCGACATGTAATATACCAAAGTACTACCCAAGGACTGTAAGTCAATGAACGCATATATATATATATATATATATATATATATATATATATATATATATATATATACACACACTTTAACTAGGCAGAGCCACTCACAGGCGATATTGAAAATACAGGTAGCCTAGACCGGCACCATACGGGTGGGAGAGACAACATTAAGAAAAGAAAAGGAGGTGAACGAGACTTGAATATCGGGTGGATAGACGAAACGAAGGCTTGAGCTCTAGAAAGAAAATTTAGATGTCGAACGTTATAACATATTAAATAATATTGGGGTTTAGGCGACAGTCAGCGGCGAATATAGGTGGAGGGATAGTACAGAACTTCGTATAATAGATGTGGAATAAGAAGAAACTGGAAGAAAGGATGAAGGAAGAATTGTCATGGCGCGGAAGTACGGCGCGGGAGGACAACGCTGGAGCATCGAAAGTAAAAGCGCGCGAAGAAATCAAAGTGAGATCTTTCCAGATCTGACAAAATAAGAAAAGATCAAAACAGTTAAAGAATTTGTTTGTTAAACAGTTTGTTAAAGAATATTTGTATAAAATATTATGTATTTTCTATGGAAAACAAGGATGGTTATTGGAGAATTATTGTATGCAATCCAATACAAATTTTAACACGAGAATATTCAGGCGCGTCAATGCACAACGATGTCAAGGCAACAGAATTAAATTACAATGATAGAAATATTAAAATTTCTCTTGGTACAGTACACTATCTCTAATTTTACCTAAGCCAAGTTAACCCATCTCTAACTTTTGTAAGTTATGTTAATCAGAATAGAAATTAATATTTTAAATACCGATAAATCATACTTAGAAAATATGGGATAGTCATGATTGTTTTATACATATTTCATTAGATATATGGATGTTTTAGATCTTGGTTTTTATTACAAGATTTGCGGGAAAATGAAAAGACTTACTGAGCATTAACGATAAATTTCCAAGCTTACGTACTTAGTAAGTTGAGCAGTTTCTGTCTCTTACAATATTTTACAAATAGGCAGGTCACGGTATTTACTGTTTCTTGTAATTATCCTAGGAAATCCAGGAGTTGACAAGCGAGTAGCATTGACGTACTTTTCTGACCGCAAAACTTGAAATTAAATGTGGAAGACATTGAGAAAATGCGATTTCTGATTTATTAAGAGCACATTTTCAGATCTTTTAACAAGCCAGACCCCTCTGTTATCAATATACTCTGATGTGGCCGCCATGACTCAAATAGATACGGGAGTTTACATGCTCATGTAAGAAGTGAGCAAAGCTTCCGCCTTGACCATCCTAATGGATAGGAAGAAACACACTGACGTTGATTATCATTGCTTGTCTCTTATTCTCGAATTGGCATTAAGAGAATGAGAAAACCACGAGACCTTCACATCAACAGCGTCATGACGACCATCACATTCGCAGTGATATTTGGCCACAACGGAGTTTTATCGACACCAGAATATATAACAGTATTCCACACTGGGAGTGTTTTTTTAAGTTACGTAGCCGATATTTTTTTGTATATAGTAATGTGTTGGAACAAATGTTTTGTATCAACATGTTATAATGAAAGAGATTATATCGATATTTGACAAAATTGTACATTTCTTTCTAATTTCTAAACTTTTCGTGTTTCAACCCATTTAAATATTCTTGGCATAAGATAAATTGTATGAACGAATAAAACCTATACTGTACCTTTCATAACATTTACAAAAGGACTGGAAACAAGCGTGTTATAGTTGGCGTTCTTGGGTTTCCACAAGAACTGTTCAATCTCTTGTCTCTGTTACTGTAAAATATCCAGAAAGGAAATATACTTCATCTCTCCACTCTGACATGTGTGGATATATATTTTTTGCACATTCCGTTAGTAACTGGCAACAAGCCTAAGCCTACTCAGAAAATACTCAGTAGTCGAGTATCTTTCAAAAAAGTCTAAAAATACTACAATTCTATATTTTAATGTGTTCCTGACAGTGTGGTTCCGATTTATTATCTTTACCGTCAATTATATTTACCCTACTGCGTTTGCGGAATACCGGACTATTTAATAAGGCAATATGATGAGTAATATATTGTATATGAGTTGAAAAAATAGACAAATCACGACACATACGTAATCTAATAGCGCTTACTTTAAAAATACTTTCCCATCTTTTAGAGTAATAAAAAAGTTTTTAGGTGTTCGGAAGCCACAAAAAAGCGTACACCTTGAGCTTTATTGCTCTTTGTATTTTTAATCGAAACAAGGTGCCAAGTAGGACTGGTTGCACGCATTCATATATTTTTTTTAAAACGAAAGAGGATTTCTAAAAAAAAGCGATTTAATGTTAAATATCTTCGAATCACGATTTTTTGTAAAATTTCCCATCATTGTTGAAAGACACAAAAATATAAAATTTATTTCTTAAGTAATATTTGTTGAAAGTGCTTTCATTGTAGCTGCATCGCCTATCTTCATAAAATGCTTCTACCAAAACACCATTTCTTTCGTGGGAGTCAGACAGTGCTCTTATCTCAAACGAGGAAAGGGTGACTTACACCCCTTTACTATTTTGCGCCTCATATAATAGTCAGTTACGAAGCGTTTTGTTTGCCTTTTATGCCGGATGCTGTGAAATGCTGCTGTTGTATTGCGCTATCACTGTACTCGGGCTTGGCTATTAACGTGCGGCCATTAAGCAGAAGATACGTTTCCTCGTAATGTCCGAAGTGCGCACTTTGCGACCGCGTTACCATGACAATCACGACAACATAGCAAACGGGGCTTTGTATATGTGGCTCTCATTTGTTTGCATGTTAATTTGTTTTCTTGATTCCTTACCTGTGGTGGGGGTTTGTTGGGATGTCAGTTTTGCAGTCAGAAGTGTCACTCAGCCGGGCCATGACCCGTTCCTTTTCGTACCAAATTGCCTTTCCCTTGTTTTATTCTGGGAATCTCTTTCCTTTGCCACACTCATGCCGTCTCACTGCCTTCAGCACTTGTATCCTCTGACTTTTTCTGCTATCTTGTAATTTTATTGTTCTGTCGTTAAAAGTTGTTTTTGATTTCTTCCAACTTAATTGTATATAGCAAAAGCATTGTAAATGTAATGTACCAAAATGTGATAAATACATCGGTTTCATACCCTATAAGTTACTTCTAGAAGAGTGCACACTTTTATCAGTAAACATCACAAATTATTTTGTAGATACACGCATAGAATTGTTTTCTTTTTCATGTTTTTGTTATTTTAAGAAATATAGTGCTGCTCTTTTACTAATCATTCTATTAATTTTCAGTTCAAAACCATCAGTTAAATTTACATAGAGGCTACATTGTTGTCGATATTTTGAAATATTTTGAGGATTAATCATTCCCATTTTACAGAAAAAGATAAATACAAAATTATGCAATAAGTAAAGTAAATACATAGTGCATCCAGAAAGTACACTTCCCTTGTAGCTAACAAATTAGCAGAACATGTATTTTGAAAGGATAGCGCACGTGCATGAGTGATGGCGAGGCAATCATATGCTCCAGATACCTGTGCCTAACTCCTCGCAGTACCTCGAGTATAGCGGATGAAGGTAACGGATTTCATTCCATCGGCCACTTGCAAGGCTCGGTCTGTGATCACGGTTTTCAGCGCACTGACACAATACCGATGAACTTCCATCAACTACTGTGCCAAGTCGTGCTACGAGTATACAGACTGGTTATCATGAGCAAGCAGATGGTTCGTTGCTGGTGCGGGGAATTCTCACGGAAAATGTGCATGATGTGGAGCGCAGTAGATGACCAACACTCGTCCTGGACGATCTTGTAGAGCAAGTGCAGCAGCGCGTTGTGAAAAACCGTTGTTTCACGATTACGAAATTACGTAGTTTGTAAATCTATCCCGGACGGCACTCTTCTGCGACATATGGGTAAAAATGTTGATCACACGGAATGACAAATGGAGGCATTTCTGAAAGTGATAACGAGGAAAAGTAGTGCATGAACAGATTTTACTACAGTAACGTTTTTCCATAAAATGTGTTTTCTTTTCGTTGACAATGTAGGGAAACGTTACTTCTCGATGCGCCTCGTAGTATGGCAAAAGAGATGAAGGAAAAATTAGAGACGGCATTAACTATTCGCACGACACGTGATAAGACTATTATTTTTTGTATTGTTTCTTACATTTGTGTTCTTAGGTAAAGCTTCAGGCGTTTCATGTATTCGCCAAGTTTTGTGAAGCATATTTTTAAATTTCCAGTAAGCCTCCATTTCCAGTGTGATAAGGCAGCTGTCACATTCAAGGATTTACAAAAAGTGTTGCGTTTCAAAGCGAGTTATATATTCCACCATTTTTTTATTTCTTTCTAGCTACGTATATGAAAATTCCCGGACAACCTAAAAATCGAATGTTGAATAAAAATGATTTGACACGCTTCAAGTATTTATTTTCCTTCAACTCGCATGGAAATGAGATTGTCGAAAGTGCCTGCCATTGTTTTTCAATCAATTCATTTTATTGTTATGTCAAAAAATAATTTCAATTTTGCTAGACACAGAAATAACTTTGTTGCGGAGTGAATAAAAAGAAATATTTTTTGAAAACATATATTGCACAGCATATAAGTCATAACTAGTTTTCTCTCTGCCTTACCTGTGCATCATTGAATGTTTTACTGAGGTAAAAACATCATCATCATCATCAACATCATCATTACCAACTACAACAACAGTTTTGAACATTGATGTTTTTTTAGTCCCCATTCTGTTTTACAATTTCATTGACCGTATTTATTCCTACTTTTTATATTTGCATGAAATATATCTAGTTTTATTTTAAAACTATATGAACTGCTTTATCTCCTGCTAGGTTCAATATTTGATAGCGGTCAAATATTTTACAGAATTTTGCTCGTGTGAGGTTGAATCACAAAAACTCTTTAATTGATGGCCACATTACTGGGTTTTCCAATTCTCATTGAAAGAAAACATCAGTGTCAACCTTCTTTAATCGCCTTTCTCCTGAATTATTGGTTATTATCCAACTCAGAATAACCATCCATTAGTTTAATTTCCTAGCTATTGTAGCTCAAACTCTTCGATATCGTTTCCATTCGCTCAATCTCCACCATAGCCATGGACGTGCACTTTATTCCCCCTTTTTCTTTTCCACGAAGCAACACGAAGGAGGCAATTCTCTTTTATCCACCTCTTCTCATTTCCATGCCACGGGGAGCGGTTTTATTTCAGCGCTTTATTCAAAGCGCGCTATCACACGTCACGTCGTCGGAGGTCCTCGCCACTGCGCCGCCTCCATCGCCTGCCCATTTTGCCGCCACCGCCGCCGCACCATATCTGCTACCAACTCCGCCGTCGTCGTCACTGCCTCCTCCGCCTTTTCCGCCACCGCCACCGCCACAGCCGCCGCCTCCGCCACCGTTCCCTCCTCCAACTGTTCTGCCTCTTCCCCAGCGTCCTCCTCCACCACCTCCTTCACCTCCTCCGCCGCCGCCTCCTCCACCCCTCCTCCACCACCGTTTCCTCCTCCACCTGCTCCGCTGCCTCCTTTGCCATCTCTTCCACATCCTCCTCCGCCATCTTTCCCATCTTCTCCGCCGCTGCCGCCATCGTCATGTCCACTGCCATCGCCAGCGCTACCGCCTCCTTTGCCACCTCTTCCATCTTCTCCGCCATTGCTGCCATCGCTGATTCCACTGCCATCGCCAGCACCACCTCTACCGCCGCCGCCGCCGTCGCGAGGCTTGCCTCTTGATAGCGGTGATCCCTCTCGGATTGAGGCGAGCGTGGGCGTGGGCGTGGGCGGAGGCGCGGGCGGCGGCGTCGCGGCGCGGGCGGCGCGACGCGTGTCGTCGAGGAGCGCCGGTCTCTGGGGAGCCGTCAGCGGCGTCTCCGCCCGCAAATGCACCGCCAAGGCGCCGCTGACGGCCGCGACGGCGACGCGCGCAACGGGGAAGCTTTTATGCGTCGCGACGCGAGGTGGGGGCCAACGCACGCGCGGGCGGACGCGATGCGGAGGACAGGCGACGCCGCGACTCGCCGGGAAGGTTGGGAGCTGCTGGCACGGAAGTAAGGGGAATGCGTGGTGGGAAGGGGTGGAAGCTGAGCAGGGAGATGAGACGGACGGAATGAGGTGCAGAGATAAAAGGAGGGGTGCATTGTGAACGGCAGGTGGTAGACACTTGGCGATTGCGACGTTGACAATGTTAAGTGAGTTATGTTAACGTAGATAATAGAAAAGAAAGGGAGAAAATAATGGGAGAAAGGAAGGAGGAATGAAGATGATGGGTTGAGAATGGATTCGACAGAGGTGGGAAGTGAGAGTCTGTATGAATGTCTTGGCCTGTGCGGGTATATATTTCTGTATTCATGCGCGCTTGTGTGTGTGTGTGTATGTGTGCGCGCGCGTGCAAGCGTGCGTGCGTACACGAGTATGAACTAATCAAACAAGAATTCGGTGGAGTAATGCACAGGTTGTGAGGAAGCGGGTTTGAAGCGGATAGGTGACGATGTGGCAAGTTGGAAGTGTGCAGAGGTGGAGGGAAACTAGGGTGAGGTGGGAGGTTAGATGAGCTGGCATGAGGGAGGGTTCTGACAGGAGACGGACAATGAAGTGATAGAAGAGTGACAAATGTGCCATTAGCAAAACTGTTAAAAAATTTAATGGAGACTGACAAGGTAGAGAAATTGAAACAGGAAAGAAATGTTTGAAATCATTGATTGTAAAATATCTGGTAATGTTATCAGTAGTACAAGGCAATGGAGTCTCTGGAACAATATTTTTAGGTGATTGGTGTAATACTTAGAGTACTACGTCGTTGGTGTACTACGTGAATCAGCTATTACGGCATACTTGCCGTATGCAGGCAGCAGAATAAGTACATTAGATGTTAAATGTTGAGGTATTTAAAGTGACATATTAAAAAACTATTTTCATCTTCTCGTAGATATACAAGGACATGAAACTTCCACAAACCTCAGGAAACATTAAGGATATTTGTATTATAAAAAATATTCCTCAGTACGTCAATCTCTTTAAAATAATCGTAAGGTCAATTCTCGTAATTGAAAGTCTTTAATATTAGGTCACAATAAATTACAATGTCCTTTTAATTCCCTTCATTGATAGTATTTCTCCTTATTTTGACGAAATCCGTTTGTGTTCAAAGCTGCTGATGCTATTTCGTCGCATTTTCAAAGTCTCCACGCTAAACAAATTTTTCAACTTTTATTTTTCTCCCTTTGGCGTCGTGTTTTTCCGCCCGGGATTCCTGGTTCATCGCGCGCCATTTCTCCTGGAGTTTGCGCCGGAGCGCGGTCTCCTCGCCCGCCGCCACCGTTCGGCGCGTATTGCTTCGTCCGCGAGTTGTGCAGGACGTCCCAGGTTGCTCGCTCACGCGATGAAATTTAAAGCACGTCGAGTGGGCGCTGACAGCTGCCTGTCGCTCGCCGCCGCCCCCGCTCCTGCCGCTTCCCTCGCTCCTGCTACCCCCTCCCTCGTCTCCCGTCGTCCCGCTACTCAGCCTCTTGCTCCGCCACTGCTGCCACCGCGCGAGGACGCGTCCGTGTGTGTTCTCTTGCCATCGCTGCCGACGCCGTTGTTACCTGAGACTGCCCTGCCAGTTGCAGGCGTTGGTTGGCGGATTCAAAACGCGTGAGGTTGTTTAGAATGTTCAAATTTTCTTTTGACAGACTTTCACTCTTGAGATATTGGTTAGGCATGTCGATGACATTCAGGAAATAATCACTGCATGGAACATTTACTTTGTATTAAAAATTAACAATTACTTTGAATTAAAAGGCCGTAATTCTTATCTGACTGTACAAACGGAAATAAGGATATAATAATAGTGTACTCGTACATTTTGTTAATTCCTCTTTTCATAAATTTAGTGGTGCTCAAGGACCATCTACAGAATTTTTACGAAGAATCTTGCCAACGACGGGCAAAAACAATTAAGTTAATGCATTGATCGTTTTACTTTACTGACGTAAAAGTTATACTTTACTGACGTGAAGTTATAAATGGGGGCGCAATTTAATTTGAACACTTGCCTAAATAACAACTCGAACTATCTTAAAGGAATTTGAGCCAGACTTCTAGGCAACACTCATTTATTCATCAATTCTTTAATGCAAAGCATATTTAGGAGTTGGTTATTTAAATTGTCAAATGTGAATCATACTCACTGGGAAATCAATACGTGTGATGAGTTTCCTGACCTACACAAAGATTTCAATTTTTTAGGTTCAATTTTCTCGTGTTGAGTTTAGTGAATTCAAAATCTTCTCTCCAGAAAATCTTCATTAAAATACCCTTCTGCTGTATCTTCAGAAATTTCTATATCATTGTATTTCTTAATCTTCAGTTTTTTAAAATTTATCCAAAGTAATTAATGAAGCTACAATTCAGAGAGGAAGCTACCACTCTGAAAACTTTGTCCTAAAAAAATTGTTTCCCGTGTGGAAAATTACTTGTTCAGGAACAATCTCGATCTTCGCTTTCTCAAAATTCTCTATATCATTGACTTCCAAGCTGATCGGTCCACCCCTTCAATAATATCATTTTTGTGACTGTCACTATTATCGGTATAAAGACTACCATCATCAGTTTATGACCATCATAATTAACTTACTAATTTACGAGTGAACACTCTTTTAAAAAACAATCTCCTCCTCTTGCCTCGCCTGATTTATCCCGCTACCTTCATCCCCGGAACTCCGCCTCTCTCGTCGTCTCATGTCCTCGCGATTACTGTCGCTCGCCAGGGCAGTCGCGCAGCGTGGAAAACAGAGGGCGAGGTTAGCTGTGTCAGCATCGCTTTGGCGGTGGGAGGGGGGACTCTGGCGCACCGGGCGACTGTTTATGCGCGTTATCGAGAGTGCGTGCGAAATTCATGAGCCAATTCCGAAAACACGATGGCGAGAGAATAAGAGAGAGAGAGAGAGAGAGAGAGAGATCAAGAGAGGGAGAGAGAAAATAAGGGAGAGAGAGTGACAACAAGGAAGATAGAACAAGAGAGAGAGAGAGAGAGAAGGGAAACAGAAGTACAACTAGAAATGAACGTTGAAAAATGAAACTGTGCCCTCGTCCAGAAAAAGTATGCGGGTATTATGGCGTAGCCAGAAGAAACGACAAAAGGTGTTCTAGAGCGAGAGAGACGCACCTAATGTATGAATTTTTAGAATTAACAAGTTAGCATTTCGTACATATTTCCTTGAGATAAAATTTCGAACACTTAGCTCTTGAAAAAATACAAATATTCCGTCGCGAACTTGAATTTAAAAATTAGAAGTTAATATATTTAATAAAAATATTACTGACGTATTTGGCAAGTCAACTGAGAATAATGTCATGCAATTTTTTTTCCTAGTTCCGTACACCGTTTTCTGTATATATTCATATGGAGCATTCTTTTAGTTACAAAGAACTTCGTCTCATGTCCGGACAACGAAATTCTCATTTCATATATTTACTTTTTAATTTCGTAATTGGATATACGGATCAGCAAGAATTTTCGTCGTACCCAATTTAGAATATTCTTCTTAAAGCTCGAGAATCAGCAACGTGGTTCCTTCTCTTCCGTTATTCTCTAAAAGTCGGAGAATAGTTTTTTTTTCCTTTCTCCTACCCCTCTAGGTCCACCTTCTTTTTCGGCACATCTCCTTTGCGAGCTCAGTCTCTCGTAAGAGTTCATTAGAAGATCGTTAAACCGCTTCGGCGAAGGAGCCTTCTTGGAATTCAGCGAGTGGTGAGGCGAGCGCCGGCCGGGAGGTTTCGGTCTGCCGAGTGGTGACATTTCCCACAAGCGATTCCTCAAAGACTCGCCTCGCCCAAATTGGAATCAGATAAAACCGCGAGAAAGACGTTCCTCCGTTCATTCGTGAATATTCTAGAGATAGTAGATTTCACTGTCGAAGGAGGGCAGAGAGAAAAAGAATTTAGTAGTTTGGCAAAACGTAATTCACCTTCTGGACGTGTTTGGTGAAGAAGATTAATTAGTCGGCAGAAAATAGAGTCGAAGGGTAAACGCTATTGAGTTCAGAGTGGCAGTTGCTGCCGTTTCAATAGAAAGTTGAGAACAAGGGTCAAAGGAGCTGGTTTATGCTTTCATATAAGGGAGGTTTTTATACATTTTTGAATGAAAATAATTCTTGAAATATTTTGCATTAAAGAGACTGCAGTAAAAGTATTTGAATAAAAACAAGAGTTGAAGTGACAAAAATGATACCGATAATAGAAACAAAATATTAGGATTAATTTGCACTAAATTGTTACTTCTTTCATTCGATCAAATTGGAATAATTAATTCCTTAAACACTTAGCATGTTAGGGTAAGACACTTGTACACAGATATCGCAAGTCCAACTTCTAATGTAACGCACGGAAGTATGAAAGTACTGTTAATGATTTTAAACAACATTGAAATAAATATTAAATATCGTGTCAAACTCTCAGAAGATGAGTGAGATCTCGTTAGAAAAATAAAAAACCTTCCCATTCAAGAAAATGGAAAATACACTCAAAATTGGCAAATGGTTTGAAATGGTCAAATTGTATCGATTTAATAAAAAAGAGAGTGTAAAACAAATTATTCATAAACTACCTTCATCAAAATCCAATTATTTTCTCTCATAGAATATCTTACCATCCTTGTGCTGGTATCTGGGTATCATAATAAACAGTATGTGACTAGAAGGTGCTTGGTAATTCTTGTAAACAGCCAATTTGGAAGGAACAGATAAATTCAGCATTATTTAACGTTTGTTAGGAAAATTAGAAGTATCGAAGGTTTCAGAAACGAGCAGATAAATTCATTGTAGACAAAAAGAAATGGTTGGGAGCCATTAGACAAATGGCGAAGAAATCTACCATTATTAGTACCTTAAAGAAAATATCTGGGGGAAAGCAAAGAATGAGAAGAAATTTGAGGCATATTATTAAATGCCCAGACGAATTCAGAAACATAAATTACCACAAAAATAAAATTCTGGAATTCAAAGAATAGATTTAGATACGTTTTTGTGTGTACAGAATAATCCGAGATTGAAACAATTTTATTCCTTAATTGCTAGATTCAGAAATAATTAAAAATACCGTTGTTAATTGATTATAATGTTGCACTAAATTTATAATGCAAATTTAAGGCAAAATTTAAATTAAATAGATCTATTAATATGTAATTTAGGTAACTTGAAATAAATAATGGAAAAAAAGAAATTCGTTTTAGCAATAATGTAGTACAGTGCGTCAGCAAAGTCTCTCTGCACTGGGCTGAATCACGGTCTCCTATTAAAAACTACATTTATGTTGCTACAAACTACATTTACAACCAGATCACTGGAAAACAAGTAAAGGGGACAACACTTCCAACTTATAATGTGATTGTTATATATTGTTATATGTGTTAATATATTATGATTGTGGATAGAGCGCAATTTACGTTTTCAAGCTTCAGCTCGTGCTACCAACATAACTTCTGTTGCATACACTTTCTACAGCTCGGTGCCACTGAGGAGAGACTTTCCTGGGGTTCCATATTATGTAAGCATTAAAATAAAACACGTTGTTTGCAGCTAAAAGATTTCATCATGTAAAAATAGAATGGTACATAATTTGTATTAATTAGTTGCATTGATTTTTACTTGAGTGGAAATTTGAAGTTTCTTCTATTTTTACTTTCCCGTATACGAACGTATTGTAACATAAATGACATACAATGGAACCGTAGCAACGCGAACAATATGAGTTCGTTGAGAGACGGGCATAAGTGACACTGTAGTTACCACAAGATTGTAACTGGTTCAATAATAGAACAGGAAGGGTGACGTCAACGGGTTTCGAAAAATTTTGAACAACAATGGAGAGACAAATAAGGCGAGGTTTGAAGTGTTGCCCAGGGGAATATTAATTCAGTCCGTCTCGTGTCGTGGTGGTGAACGGATCCCTTGAGCGCTGTGTTAAGTTGGAGTGATACTTATTGAGACTTGTGATATTTGGGAGTGAATGCTGGAAAGTGATCTTAGAATATTTTCGCGGTGGAGCTACAAGTGTGGACTTATAAAATTTTACCATTGAATTGTGAGTTACAAGGTTAGGTGAGAGGGATATTATTCTGTTTTGGGGAAAGTAATTAGTTGGAAATAGGTACCCACCTCAGGCGCAGGACAGAGTTTTTGGCAGTGTTTTTGAAAGTGATTAGAAGAAGTTTCGGCTTGGTCTTGGATCCTCGTGGACTTCAGCAAGAATGAAGATTGGACTACAGTTACTACAAGATCCTACGTGGCGACGTCGGACGTGAAGCGTCGTGCGCGCGAAGAAGGAAGAACGGATAAAGGTTCTATAACGCTGTTATTGCAATAACAAAGAGATGGTCATGGCCTAATGCTAATTTGTAACAATCCATGATAATTTAGATAATTTATCTGGCATGCTTAATAAACTATAATTCATAGTTGAAAGAAAGCTGATTCTCATTTGCCATTACGGGCAGTCCTACTGTAGATATTTCAGATTCCTCGCCACTTCGTATGAATGGCAGATTGAGTAATTGGTTGCGGAGTAAGAGGCAACAATTATTTTATAAGAACCCAATCGACCGAGCTAGCAGGATTTTTATTGATGAGAATTGATAATAAATAATCAGGGACTTAACTGTAATCGTTTTCTGACGCCCACATTATTCATACATTCGAAACTGGTTACGTGCAATATATTTTGAAGCTGAATTTTAAAGATAGGTGACTCGTGGTGGAAGATCCCACACACTCTCGTAGCAGGAACGTTTGAGTATACACGGAGTAATACATAGTATAGGCAAATTTTTGGCAGAAAAAATTCATTGCCGGGCCCTGATCAGAGAAAACATGGATAAAAACGTGAGAGCGTAGGCTTCCGCGGCCGGAGTCAATATTAAGTTGGCTGTCCGGGTGACGCCGCGTCCATGGCAAAGGTGCCGACGTTTCGGTCGCCATTCTGCGACCTTCCTGCATTACGCCCTGAGGAAGGTCGCAGAATGGCGACCGAAACGTCGGCACCTTTGCCATGGACGCGGCGTCACCCGGACAGCCAACTTAATATGGATAAAAACAGTTGTTAAATTAAGAAAATTCCCCCAACACGTGGTCAAGCCAGAATCCCTGTTTTGTTGCTCCTTGATACCGAAAAATCAATTCAAAACGTCCGTCCGTCCGTCCATCCGTTTTATTCGGCGTCTTCCTCCACCTACAACATTGCACATAGAGATTTTTCATTCAAATAAAATTTGTTCTTTGTAGTGAGATCTTTAAGGTCATGAACATTTTTTTTAAATGTTAATAGTTTTCGCGCAATACTGCCTGCAGTATGTGCTATATAAAAATATAAAAACAAGATTTTCTCAAAAACAGCTTCAAATTTTTTCTTTAAACTTTTGGTAGGAATAGTGCTAAATGTACTCTCTGAGATGACATAAACGCTATTTTGCTCTATTATTTTATTTTTTTCAAAAATGACAAAAATATATTTTTTTTGTCTCTCACGTCGGTAACATTTACATTATGGCGATTTGTTCACATTATATTTACGAGTACATGTGCTTGAAGTAATGTCAAGTAAAATTTTTCGAGAACTCAAACGTTTTCAATGAAAACTAGCTCAAAATTCCGCATTTTCAGAAATTTTTCCGCCGTTTTCTCAAAAATGGCTCCAAATTGTTTCTTCAAACGTTTGTAACGGATAGTGCTAATTGTACTCTTAAATATGACGTCCCACCTGTGCAGAGAGCGGAATCGGAGACATTGCAAAAGTGTATCTAGGAAGCAGGCAGCCACGGCTCTGAGGTGGATCAGCTTGGTCACGAGAACCTCGCCTCTCGAGACCTCAAGTAAAAAAAAATTGGATTTCGAAACTTTATTAGAACTCTGAAAATCTTACCGGGAGAGGTGACTCAATGCATCAACTGATGCATTGAGTATTGCATTGCATTGCAGTATTGCATCAAATGATTGCATTGAGTCACTGTAGTGTCTCTGACGGGGAGGTCCTAGGTTCGAGTCCCGACGGCGGAGGGATTTTCGACAATAGCTTGTCAGCTAGATCAAATTCAGTCACTGTCTTTCCTTCCTCTTCCTTATCACATCGTCACCCCTTTCACATAATGTTACACTAGCATGCACTACACTACCACACATACCGGGAGACCGGTCGAGGGCTTAGAGTTGGTCCCGGTTGGGGTGGTGCCTCGCTGGTTCGGGAAAATTCCACTAGTCTATGGTAGGTCGGCGCTAGATTTCACCATTCAGCGGGGGAAGATGACCGCCACCTCTCGATGGAAAACGCGCACTACACTTACGGGACCTCAGTAGTTGACACGCCCGGAATAACAATCAATCAATCTGAAAATTGTAGGTTATTTAGTTAATTAGCAGTTTTTAATTTAGGAAGCTATATTCAAAAACATGCTGGTGAAACTGTTCAAATGATTTTTAATTTTATTCATTTTCATAATTAAGTACATTAACCCAATATGAAATACGCCAAATACAATAATAAATACATGTTTTCCACGGCGCTGGGACGAATCCATGTCAAATCTGTGTTGCTGCCAAACAATCCACTCGTATAAAATCTCTCCATGACCTACGCATAAATGTTTTGGTATAAACTCTTATGTTCAGAGACAGTTTTAATTGGTCGATTCCATTCTATTTGAAGCAATAACGCTTAAGAATTTCTTCTCTGTGAGCCTGTCAGAGACAAATTACCTGCGCGTTTGACCGCTGGAGGATTATCGCTCTGATTTTGTTAACAAGTACAGTCTACTTTTTTAATATAATTTTGGTAAAATTATACTCAATATTTCATTTGTGAAATAATCTTAATAAATATCACTCGGCTCGTGATTTAATGCTTAATGGTCTCTGTGACTTTGAATCTGAATTTCAATAGCTTGGCGATCTCTGCTTCTAAGATACCGGGTTCGAACCCCGTGTCCTGCATGTGTGCTTTTCTTTCGTGTTGCGGCGATGTAGAGCTTTATATTTCTGACCTTTTGACCCCCTTCCCTCCACCTCTGGTAGGCCTGTTTACTAAAAAATTTGAAGCTATTTACAATACTGAGTCATTGACGACTATGTGTGTGAGTACAGGACAAGAAAATATTTTCTTAATAAAGAATAGTAATTATACTTCGGGAGATATTTCACGAATTTTGAGAGCTAGTGAGAGTAGGTTGTAGTGTTGACAAACACATAAGGTCTCACATGTCTGTTAAATTTCCTGCCCAATGAGATACATTTACCGGAAATCTTAATAATATATTACGATCTATCAAGCACGTATGTTGCACTCGTATGCAAGACTAAAGTGCGGCATCTCAAGCACAGCAATGTTTACTTTTCACTGGCAAAGCTGGTTGCCGGGGGCTGTGATTCATAGTGACATTGCCCCAATATCCGCCGTCGCCAGACTATGGAAACGTAGAGACCGCGCTTAACTATCAAAACCGAATTTCCATATCCGGCGGTGTAGTGTAAATTCTAGTTACGTAATTTTTTTGATTCACAGAAGTTACTGGCTAATTATTTTTAAATTAAAGATAAATTCTCTTTAACTTCCTCATGTCGCCAGGAACTGTTTTTAATTTTGCCAGTGAAATTGTAAAAGGAGTAAAAACCAGGTGGTGCTAACCAAAAGCTTTGTGAAACTATGACTGCGTTTGAGCCTTTAATGTCAGTCCCCTTTACATAGGGAATACGATCCTCGTGAGCTTTAATAACAAAACACGCAATAACTTTGTTTGATGTTACGACCGATAACTTTGTTTTCACGATGAACAGATAATGTAAAGTTTATTTTGTTGTTTGCTCAAGCGAAATACTTCAATTCACATGGTGTTTTGACGGGTATGATCGTAGTTTATACGCCATACTTTTGCCTGTTTTTGTATGAAAAGCTAAACTATGTGTAATAATGTGCTAAATAATATTTCTGTTAATGTCGTACACTATTTTGATGATACATACTGTTTAGTGTATTTATTAAGAGCAGTTTACTTGTTTTCGATATAAGGGTTTGCCGCCGATTAATTTCTATCCAGATTAAAAAGAAATTAATCGGCGGCTATGTATTCCTAGATACATCAGTAGAGTGGATCACATGAACAAAATAAATTTAAGACAGCAGAGAACGGAAAATTTTCTTTTACAAATCGAACGATTACGGAATGAAATAGATTGCCTGCAAAAACCTTTGAACCCTTTCCTCAAAGCGTTCAAAAGTTTAGGAAATTAATTTAGGGTATTATTAGGGTACATGGGGGAGAATAGTGGGTTATATAGCGATGCATAAGTGTTCTATTGTGAAGTCAGGTGTCGTGCAGTGTATAGCAGAGAAATAAAGAAGGAAATGTTTTCAGGTCTTAGTGAAGTGAAGTGCAGTGAAGTGCAGTCTGATCCTGCGAAGTTAGAGTATAGACGTTTTTTTTCTCTCTCTCTTAATGTAATTTGATATTTAATGAATTAGTCAGTTTTTATATTATTATCATTATTTTACCATTATTATTATTATTATTATTATTATTATTATTATTATTATTATTGGTATTAGTGTTCTATGTTACTTAGAGACTGTGCATTTTTACTTTCCCGTATACGTACGTATACACGGAGTGATATACGTAGTATAGGGGAAGTTATGTAATGCTGCGCGAAAAAATGCCCATTATTCGTCGGAAAAAAATTAATTGACGGGCCGTCAAAACTAATAAGTGGATAAAACCAGTTGCTAAATTAAGAAAAAAAAATCCCCTAACACGTGGTGTAGCCAGAAACCCTGTTTTCTAGGTCCTTGATACCGAAAACTCAATTGAAAGGAAAACTTCCGTCTGTCCGTCTGTCCGTCTGTCCATCTGTCCATCTGTCCATCTGTCCATCTGTCCGTCTGTCCGTCTGTCCGTCTGTCCGTCTGTGAACACTGCTAGCGCCTAAACCATACGTACGATTTCTTCCAAAATAGATATTCCTCTGTCGATCTGATTCTAGTCAAAGCTTTGAGATTTTGAAAAAGATTCTCCAAAATTTGGGAGTACTTTATGAAGCCCCCCGGTAATTTTCAAAATTTTCTCAAAAACGGATCCAAATTTTTTCTTTAAATTTCTTGTATGAATAGAGTAAAATACACTTTTTAACATGGCATAGGTCCGATTTTCACGTACAGCTTTGAATTTCGAAAATTGTGAAAGTTTGAATTTTTTTCGGCGTCTTTCTCCAACTACAAAATTGAAGATAGAGATTTTTTCTTGAAATAAAATTTGTTCTGCATATTAAGTTCTTTAATAAAAGTCATGTAAATGTTTTTCAAAATTTTGGTAGTTTTCGTGCAATTTTGCGTGCAATATGTGCAATTTTAAAAAATTACAAAAACGAGATTTTCTCAAAAACGGCTCCAGATTTTTTCTTTAAACTCTTGGTAGGGATAGTGGTAAATGTACTCTATCAATGACATAAAAGCCATTTTGGTCTATTGGTTGTTTTTTTCAAAAAGTATAACAATGTAAATTTATTTACTTGTCTCTCACGTCGTTAATATTTACATTATCGGCGATTTTTTCACATTATTATATTTACGAGTACATGTGCTTTAAATAATGTCAAGTAAATTTCTCGAAAACACTACCGTTTTCTGCGAAAAGTAGCTCAAATTTAGGCATTTTCAGAAACGCTCAAACGCCATTTTCTCATATCTGGCTGCAAATTTTTTCTTGAAACTTTTGTAACGGATAGTGCTAATTACACTCTTTAGTATAGCGTAAAGTTTATTTTGAGTTTTTTTTTTGTTTTTTCAAAAATTATATAGTTGTATTTTTTTTGAAAGATCTCTCACATCTTTAATATGCACATTACCAGCAATTTGTAAACATTATTATATTTGTGAGTGTAAGAGCTTCAAATAACTGTAAATAAAGTATTTTGAAAACTTAAAAATTTTCTGTGAAAATGAGCTTCAAATTTCGCATTTTTAGTAGTGCTAAAATGCCATTTTCTCTTAAACGGCACATAATTTTTAAAAGAAAATTGCCATTTACGGCTAGGTTTTTGAGTTCTTTAATATTCTAAAATTAATATTTTCGTTCTACCAATAGGAAACCGAAAAATTAAGAAAATGACAAAAAAATGTACTTTTGGCGGTGATAGATGGTAGCTGGCAAGAAAGAGTATGTCGCAATTCCGAATAGCTAGCGAAGACAATAAGAAAAAACTAATACGGGAAAGTCTGTGCCATTCTGTAGCAACACTCGTTATGTTTTTGTAATTAGCAACCACCGGGTTATACCCAATTGCAGTTTAAATAAATCTGTCTATCTATCCCTTAAGGTTTGTTTGCTTTCATTTAATTTGCGTTGAAAAATTAGTATAGTGTACGCGTTACAGGAAATGCTTAATTTGTGCTTCCGCAACTGAACATAAACTTGCAAAGTATGTAAAAAACTGTCTCAAAATTGCAACGCTCATAAGTTATTATGATCCGTGAAGACGGCGTAGAACCACATAATAATGGGGCAATCTCTTTCGAGCCTCGAATATTTCATTTTAGTAATATATATACATATATATAATATACATATATATATATGTATATATATATATATATATATATATATATATATATATAGAGAGAGAGAGAGAGAGAGAGAGAGAGAAATGCCTCTTTGCATGAAAGGGACACGAATTCGTAATTATGTCTAATGGTAGGCTGTTTCACACTCAGTTTATATTATTTTTTATTCATCAAACCTTAAGTCACAGCACGTAACTATAATACTTAACGTGGAGTCGAGGAATTCCGGAAGCACAAAGTTTTAATATATCAAGCATATGCTTAAAAATGTGTTTAAAGTAGTCTGAAGATAGGCAAACTATTTCCGTTAAATAAAATTGAACATAATAAACTCACTCCTTCCATTTTCTCATTAATAATACCAGATTTTCATGTACAGGTCATTTTCTTTTTGTCCGAATCACTTGCTTTGATAAGATTTTATGTACTTTTTACAGTACTACCATCTATTTCAGACTAAATATACTTTTCTGCTGATATCTATCGTTCATTTCGTAATGGTTGTAATTCTCTATGTCTCCCAGTTCCCCTTTCTTCTTCTCTTTTTCTATGTTATGCCGTAGAAAATGGAAAAGCGGAGCACTGACCCGCAAACGCTAACCTAGTTACACATTCTTCATAACAGATTCATTTACAAGCGAGATTTATACATTTATTTATTAGTTACAGAGACAAAATATCTCAAAATTTCAAAAATGATCTTAAACTTGCTTTTCAAAATATTGGCTAATGAATTATTATGTTTCTAATCACAATTGTCATTAACTTTTAATAAAAATAACATGAACAATTACAACAGTTATTTAAAATGCATCGGATGACACCGTCAAGAAAGTTTTCCGACAGCGAGAATCAACACAAATATTTGGCATGAATAAAAGAATATTTATGGGTTGGTGTATTATTAATGGTTCGTAAACTAATGTTTTACAATGATGCAAGATAGTTATAATCATCTGCCATGACAAATATTTCTATTATATGTTTTATTACTTCCGTTACGTATTCGTTTTTATTATTAAACTCTGCTCTCAAACTTTTGAGAATCTTCGACGGAAGAATAAAAATATTTCCTTTCTCTCTCCCACCATGTTTAGTTCCCTTCAGGTCTTATTACACATCATGAATATGAAAAATCATGGAATAAAAACAAATTATTTTTACTGTAAGTACAATAACAACAAGAAGAAATTTGATGATGGCTCACGATTAAGTCAATAAAAAATGTGATCCGAAATATTGCAAGCTAAACTAGAAAAATATATTTTGTTAATATTACTCTCTAATGTGCTGATGTAATGCACTTCTTTCCTTTGACTATAAATTATCATTATCGTATTTTTCTTCGTCAATTGTTGAGAGTTCATTACGCGGGCATTGTGGTAGTAAGATCACAAATTCATCTAAGTACGAAAACTTTTTGAATTTCTACAGAGCTCATCTAGCTTCAACTAATCATTGAATTGTAAAATACCTGTACCTTTAATATTAAGGACATCAAAAAGGATAATGTGAATTATTAGTTTTTCTGAAATTTTATTTCTTATTTCTGACTCCAGATTATTATTTTTAATAATCTTCCAAACATATTATTAGAAATGTCTTGTTCTTACATTTACGTTTTGACTAAATTACATTCAATGTACCACATGTACTTCTTAGTTATCATTTACCTTTAGAAGCGAAACATACTTTTCCCCTAAGAATTCGATGTCTTTTCAATTAGTTTCTGATAGTGAGTACAATCGTCCTTGATATTCCATTGGGTATCAATGGCAAAATACGCAGTAACTATCACACTCCGATTGTCGGTATTCAGAGTTTTACACTTTTAGATCCTTCCGAGCAGGTTGAATCAAATCCATCTTTCTTCCTCCTCTCCCGCACCTTTCTGTTTTGTTGTCACCTTCCACCGCTCTCGTCATCCGCCCCCTCCACGCACCAGAGGTCTCTTAGACTCGCTTCTCCCCCGCTCGTCCCTCATTGGGTCACCGCTCCTCACGCCGCCATCCGCCTGCACCCCTCCCCATCCCGCAAAGGCATCCCAGGGCATCGATTTTCAATTTCTGCCGGCACGGCCTCCCTCTTTTAAACGCCTGCGCCCCCCGCCCTCATCACCTCTCCCCTCCCCCTCAGTCGCCCGCCGCCCGCTCCGCCTGGGCCCCGTCCCCGCCCCCGCCCGGCGCGCGTTCAAAGGAGGCGCTCCGCAAATATTTTCGCTGCTCGCGCGCAATGAAAGAAGCGCGGCGGTGCCCGCCGGGTGGGCGGGGAGGGGGGAAAGAGGGACACTTGATTGAGGAGGGGAGGGTGCGGAAACAGCCGGAACACGTGACAACGAGGAGGGCGACGCGTGGAATTGTGGATGCTGGGACATTCTCGTATGATGGAGAGGGTCTGATGGGGAACCTTTATTCACTGTTACATTTATTAACGTCGGATGCAGGGCACGGCTGAGCAAAGTATTACGCAAAATGGCGCCGAGGTGCTTTCTTTTTTTAGCTTCACGTGTTTAATCCATGATACTTGGTGCCTCTGAAGATGGGGAAATTGTAAATCACACATGTCTGGCTAATGTTTTAAAGTTAAATAACATTGAAATAAATTGTTGTTGATATATTATTAGTCTTGTTAATGTGTTATGACACTTAATTCGTAATTATTACAATGTATACAATGTAAACAATTAAAGTATCACATTACCTTTTTTAAATCATCAAAGCATGAACGAAAAGTATCAATAGAATCTTGTTACCATTACCGGTATTATTTTTATTATTTAATTCCTATCAACGATGAAATTTACCATATATAAGCACTCCTTTTTTAAAATTAGAGGGTATTTTAGTGCTGGCGAAACTACGGAAACATTTTTTCCTCATTTCTTTGCTTTTTACTTCTTGTTCGAACAAGCAAGCAATTGTTTACTTAATTGTATGTTCATCTTTGTTGTTCTGTCCTTTGTTTCCCATCATGTATCATAATATCTTGACCACAAATAAAGAAATTACGAGAAAAATTTATGATATTAGGACATGTCAACTGGAATTGAACAGAACTCTATTCCGACACCTGTGGAATGAAAATGGCAATCCGATTTCAAGAAAACTATGTAACATTGTTTTTGCAGATGAAGAGGAAATTTGCTCACCGAACTAAAATAATATTTTCTTAATACAGTAAAAATTTTTCAATGCAGAAGAAACCTCAAGAGACCAGTAGGTTTTTTTTTTATTTTTTCCCGTAATAGACGAGTTTCCGCATAATACAATGTAATGCAGAACAACTTATGTTTGGCAGGATCACGATTCACGTTCACATTAGCCATTTCCGCAATATGCACGCTCCACATTGAGCAAGTATTACTATACATGGAAGCTCCAATATTTGGGCGTTGTCTGCGGAAGCGGAGGAAGGAGCGTTGTCCGAAGGAGCGTGCGCGCCCGGGCGGGTGCGAGTGGGGTGGGGTGGGGTGGGGTGCCCGGGCGCGTCGAGGCGCAAGATATATGGGCCGCAGGTGATGAGGACGGGCTTCGGGCGGCAGGCGCAGTGCGGCGCACGCCGACACGCTAGACCAAATCGCCAGGCGAAACCCGGAAAAATGATTGCGTGCGACGATGTCTATGCGCGTCGGAGATTCAAACGCTTGGAGAAAATGTACGTTGAAGTGGTTTAATGTTAATTTTTGAATTTCATCGTTAGACGGTATATTTTTAGGTAGAAAGCACGTATAGGCACCAAGCTGTCGTTTTATAAAACAATACCCTGTGGTAATAGCAAATAATCTGTGGGTGTGAAAATTTGGCCCTCAATACAGCAGAGAGCTTGAAACCGTTGAAATGAGATTTCTTCAGCCATTATCAGGGTATTCAATACTACACCATAAAAGAAACTAAGACATCAGAAACGAGTTAAAGACTTTCAACATGACCGAAAAAATGAGCTTATGAAAGAAGTGGTAGGAACAGTTAATAAGGCCAGAAGATCGAATGCCAAAAATCCTCTGTAAGTACTACAACCCTAACAGGAAAAGAAGTAGCGTAAGATCAATAAGGCAATGGAAGGACACTTTTGAAGACGTTTGTGACCCTTGACACTAAAAGAGGAGACCAAATACGTCTAGTTGAAGGATGCGGGTTCAAATCTCGCGTAAGGCTAAGTAATTTCAACTTGTAGCGTGGTTGACGTCTCATACATCCACGTATTAAATAAAAAACTCGCCCCATCTCTAATCAATCGTCCCTTACCATTTTTCTTTCCTCCTGATTATCTCATTATTTTTGTTCAGTGGAAAGCAATTGCAAAGATGACAGCTTAAGCGTCTCAGCTTTCTTGAACTTTGCTTTGTTTTCTTTTCTGAGTTTTTTCTTCTCCGTGGCATAGAACTGTACCAGTCTTCTGGAATTGGTTTCATTTATGTGATGTTTCATGTAATCTGCGTACCTAAATTAATCTATAATCATAAATAAGCTGGCGTTGCCTTCAGTTCATGAGTTGCTAGGGGGATGTTTCATTAGTATCCAAATATACTGATGTAGTTAGAAGCTTATTGATGTAAGTATCAGAAGACTTCACTTTAAACTAACCAGATAAGCGGTACTGCGTTTAACACTATTTATACATACAATTACGATAATTAGAATCACTAAAATAGTACGTTATTCGTCATGTTCGTTTTTTTGCGTACATACCGACACACGACTTGTTTTGTTTAAATATCTTAGATGAATAATAAATAATTCCAGATTTTGAATCAAGTTGTTCTACGACATTTGGAAAGTTTTTCTATGTGGCTGACTTTCCTACGTAGAGATCTTAAAGTGTAAACTTGCTCATTATTTGGTTCTTGAAACATGTGAGATTCAGAGGTTCTGAAGTGACAGCTAGTTTTCCTTCCTGTTGTTATCTACAACAAAAGTTGTTATTGCCTCCAACCTTCCAATGATATTTTCAATAGATAAAAGATCACCGATATCTTTGGCCGTACACCATCGTCACACTGGCAGCACTTATACCTATTGTAATTATCCTCTTACATGCGCTATTCCAAAACACGGTTTCCAATTTTGTCAATTGATGTTAAGAAAATTATTAGGCAAAGGAAATTTCTCAAGATTTTCTGAAATCAAATGGCCGGTTTGGAATACAATGCTTCCAAGGTAACATTCATTATAGTTCATCACGGCGCTTACATGCTGAAGGCACTAGAGACCGTAAGCTGACTTGCTCCTTAACTCTTGTCTCCCAAACTGTTGTTCATGGAACACTGGTGCTATTCAGCCCTTGAACGTGAATTCTAGGAAGAGCGTTCCTCTTTAGAGAAACATTCTTGGTCCTAATTACCCGCTTCCTGGAGACGTCAACAATTCCTCTGTCCCCGACACCTACGTAGCATAACCTAAGCCCCTCGCACATTCGTCAGTCACTACCTCCACTTTGTCTCATCAGCATCGCATCCTCAACATCGCTATTTCCTCCATCTCCGCTCTTCTTACCAGCGCTGCTGCAGGTGCCTCGGTTATAATCCTCATCATTTCTGACACATGCACCTACTCTCATCTCCCCGCAAACATCTCAACCATTACCTCCCGCTTCCACCACTAACATCGCCCCTGCTTCTGTCACTTCCTCCGCAGACCCCGACACCCCTTCTGCCCCAACCACCCTGCCTTCATATCCACATCTCCTGCCCACTCTCACTTCACTATCTTCTCTGTATCTCCGCTCCGTTGCCTCCCTGTCTGTTGCCGCCGCTTCACCATCTTTTCTCCCGTGCCTCTTGTGGCTGCCCGTACCACTTCAGGCCTGGCCAAACCTTTCGCCGTCGTCTCCGCCACAACCAAGCCCTCCCCCCCCCGCCCTGCTCACCACGCCCCCATGCTCCACGCTTGCCGCTAATGACCGCGCCGCAATTCGATACTTCGCGTGGAGGCAGGCAAGTTGGGCAAACTGCGCCACGCAGCTCCGCCGGGGCCGCAGTGGCAGGGTGGAGGAAGGGGTGGGGGCGGCGGCGGGACGGCGCGAGGACATGGCGAAGCGGTGGCGGGGATCGGGGCCGAGTGTTTGTTCGGGCGCGCCTCCGTGTGCCGCTGGCTGTTGACTCTTGAACGCCCCCGTCTCCGCCCCGCCCCCGCGTCGAAGCCGCGCCCCTTCGCCCCGCCCCTGCTCTGCCCCCGCGCCGGCCCCACGCCACTTCCGCCTCCCCCTTCCCCTGCATCCCCGTTTCGTCCGGGCTGCTACTCGCTCCGCCTTGCCCTCTGGTTGCTTACGAGGCGGCCCTCTAGACTCCGCCAATAGTTTTGTGAGCAATGAATTGCGTCGTTACCTGAAATTGCGGATTCTAAGTGATTCAGGAAATCTACATTTCCTGCAACGTGCGTTTTATTGGAACTAAAGGTAAACTGTAACGAAATACTCTATTCCTGGCGATAAATTCAGAGCTTTAGAAACTAGATATTGGTCGTAAACTATAATTTCTTCTTTAACACTTCTGTTTCATATATTACATTTATTTACCTTCGACTGTCACACACTGAAAGACCAATATTTCTAGAACATTGTAATAATGCAATCTATATTTTATAACTTCTCAAAGAACAAAGTACTAAGTTCCTTCTTTTCACTACATCAAGGATCAACATTTGTTTTGAACATATAATGTTTTAAACAATATTGATTTACTTTATCATTCTGTAAAATGAGATTTATTGATATTGTCTAGATTTTTTATTTAAATATTCTTGAAGTTCTGATCATGCACATTTGCCAGATAGTAACTGTAGTCAATATTAATGTACATACTCTTTCAAAACAAGTTAAAAGTTGCTGAGATTCTTATATTGGTATCTCTACATCATTCGTAAAACTTTGTTTAAATAACTACGGGAAAAAGTTTGAAGGAGAGATGAGAGCTTAACGTGATAGTGGAAGTAAAAAAAAATGGAGGAGAGAGATTCAGAGTTACTGCGAGTAAAATAATATTTAGATGTAAGGAAACTAAAATAAAAGATGGTGAGAAGCACAGTGTATGAGGGGTCTGAGGAAAAAAGAAGTGCGTGATCTAATGATTGAAGAAAGGGGCTAAATATTAAATTATAGAATAAGAACGGGGAAGAAGGGAAGGCAGGAGTGTATGTCATGGACAATAGGCGCAGTTGTACAAAGAGGGATAAAATTATAGACAAAATATGGTAGGAATGGGGAAAAGGTTGCAAAAGAAACTTTGAATGCTAAGGGCTGATAAAATAAAAATTATAGTGATGAAATAGAATGACAAAGATGAAAATGCCTGCGAGGTGTAAAACCAATATACAAATGTATATGCACGTTAAAACTAAGCTCATACATTTTTTATTTACATCATTTCTATCTACTTCGCAAACCCAGAGGTCCCCCAAAGTCTTTACACTGAGTGAAACTGATACCCCGGGCCACGAAAACGAACCAATTTATCTTCGAAAAAAAAAATCTGATCTGAGCCGACCTCATCGTATTCCATTTCGTCTTTCCCTCCACGAGATCACAGCCACTTCGAGAACATACGAAATTCTTTTGTAGGAATTCCGGGCTTCCAGAGACGATTCGACCTCATTTTCCGCAAAAATATCTCCCCCCCTTCCCCCGTCCTCCACGGCGACTCCTCGTCCTCCCTCTAGAAGCAGAGCGTCGACGCCAACGGCACCGCGTTCGCCAACAGCGCCGGAGGCATCGCCAGCGCCAACAACGGCGCGCGGCGCGGACGTGAAGATAAGGCTACCCGAATTGATTAACCCGCTCAAAACTTTTTATTTCGCTGCACAAAACCCGCCGCCGCCATCGCCGCCGCGCGCTCTGCCCGTCGGCGTTTCCCCTGTCGGCGCAGTTTCTGCCGCTTTAGTCACTTCCATCCCCTTCCGGCTCGATCACTCTCGCCTCGTGCGTTGAAGCTTTCACCATCGTATCCTTTCCTTATTCTCTGTTGCTGTGTTTGTTTCCTCTGTTCCTGCAACCTTCATTGCCTTTACCAAGTCTACCGTATTTTTGGTTGCTTCAGCTTATGGCTCGACTGTTCGTGCTTTCACTGCCCCTACTTCCACATTGCTCACCATTTCTCTACTTCCGACTTCCCGTATTATTGATTTATTTTCTTCCTCGCAATTTTCAGCGTCACCGTGAGGCAACCACTTGTAGGCTTCTATCGCCATTACCTCATCTACTTTATCTTTCGCCCATCGGCTCAAGTATCGTATCTATGGTTTTTTTTTGCCATTTCTATGGTTCTTTCATCTCTTATTTTCGTTGGACACCATCTTCGTAGAGGTCTGAAAAGACGCTGCCACTTCTTTTCCAATTCCTTCTATTGTCATATTCTTCTATTCACTCAACATTTTTAGCCTCCTCTTTTTCGTTGGCTTCCTGAGATCTTCGCATCTTTCATCTCCTCCGCCACATTTTTTCTGCTCTTCCATATTTTACCACGACTTTCTTCACGTTCAATTAACTATTTTCACCATTTATCATCATCATCTACGACTTTATCCCTTATTCCTCTTTTGCTGCAATCTCTACTATCCCGTTTCTTTCTCGGCGTTCCCGACTAGTCCCCACTACTTTAGTTATCTTCACAGCTCCAATACTACCGCCTCATCTCCCCCGTTGCCTCCATCGTCTACATCGCCTCCACTGCTCTTCTCTCCTCGCCTGACGTATCGGGGTGCATTACACAGATCGATACAACGTGCGCGGGGGAGGGCGCGCGATTTGCAAGTCAATGCCGGCGGCGGCGGTGGCGGGAAGTTTAATGCGCTCAGCCGCCTGGGCGGCGGCGGCCGGATGGTTGGCGAGCGGCGGCTGGCGGCGGGAAGAGGCCGGGGGTCGACGCCGGTTGCTGCCGACAAGGGGAGCAGCAGGTCCCCTCATGTGTGGGGTTTGGATGATGGTGGATCAGGCATATGCGCTATTAGCGAACGATTCGTAATGATGCAAGTTCCAAGACTCAAGGGAGACATTTTGAATATTTTTTTCTTTACTTTAGGATACACGTCGAGGATACTGTTTGCATAAGTGTCTCAGTGTAGTGTCTCAGTACAGAGAGTAAAGTAGAAACAGGGAAAGTAATTTTTAGATATTTTAACTTCAAAGTATTGAAGATGTTCGTCGTGACAGAACTACGTGATAATTCATGCATGCTCATTTTTTTGTTTGTTCTGTAGAACATTGGTCTTACTTGAAGCTTTGAAACATAAGTATCGCTTTTCTTAATAAAATGATTGCATATGATGTAATGATTATATACTGTATAGAATGTAATGATTGATAACCATAATAAAAATAGTTTAAATTCAATTTTACCAGAATGATGTAATTTTATTTTAATAATAGCATTATGGCAAGGAATCAACTACTCCGAGAATACGGTGAATTAAAAGAGCAATTGAAGGGAAAATTATTTTATAGAATCATATTAAAACATAAACTTTTTATGTATCCACACGGTTGAAAAGAGAATATATAAGAAGTCTACAAATTACAGAAACGAAAGAAAATATGAGAGTATCGAAGGACTCTCAAGCAAACAAATGTAGTATGTCAACACTTGGAAATGAGTAGAAAAATATTATGTAATTTAATAAACAAAAATGAAACGAATAGAAAGAATGGACAGATGGTAGGAGAAACATGACAAAGTGGTTATAGAAATGGAGCGAAAACAGGCATTGAAACGCCGCAACCAACTACAAACGGTATTGTTAAGGAAAACGAGCAAGGACGACCCAACGCTCTTTGAATACATCGCTTGTTCCCTTCACGATCCGAACCGAACTTTTGCAACCAAGGAGTGCTTGGGAGGCGGTATCGGCGGCAAACAAACAAGGGCGGCAGAGCAATGACACGGCCTCCTCCCCCCGGGCGGCGGCAGCGGCGGAGGGGGCGGTGCCTTCGGCGCGTGGGGCATCTCGTTTTGGCGCCCGGGCCGCGGGTAGCGGGACGGAAGGGCAGAAAGTGGCGATGGCGGAGGAACGGAGGCAGCGAGAAAGGGCGAGGCTGGGGCGGAGAAAGCGCGGGTGAAGCAGTGGGCGTGGGGGGAGGGAGTGTTTGCGAGGAGAGTGCGAGGGAGGGGTGCCTGAGAGGGTGGTAATGCGGGAGGGACGGGTGGGAGGGAAGTCGAATGGCGGGGAGGTTGGGTGGAGAGGCAGTATGGATGTAGCGGAGATTCGTGGGGGTTAAGGGGTGGGAGGAGCGAAGAAGGAGAGCCTGTAAGGGTGGTAATGCGTGAGAGGATGGGAGGGGAGGGAAATTGGAAGGCGCGGAGGTTGGATGAAGAGGAATTGTGAATATAGCAGGGAGTCCTGGATGAGGTGAGGGGTGGGAGAGGCGAGGGGGTGAGCCTGAAAGGGTGGTGATGCGGGGGTGGAGTGGAAGGGGAGGGAATTCGGATGGCGAGGAGGTTGGAAGGAGAGGCAGTGCGGATGTGACGGAGATTCCTGGGGGTGAGTGGGTGGGAGAGGCAAGGGAGGACGCTCCCATTGGGAAAAGTTGCTCCTCCCGGAGGCGTCTCCGACGCGCAGACGCCTCCGGCGGCCGCGACGGCGGCGGCGGAGGTAATAAGCGATCGGCGCCCCGCGGGCAGAGGGCGGCGCGGGGCGTCGCACCGGTGGGCGGGGCGGGGGGCGGTGGATCCGGGAAGGGGGGGATGGCTGCTCTTCGCATGAGCGTCACGCCCCCGTTCGCGCCGATAACGGCGGCGCCGGCGCGGCCATCAGAAACAATCAGCCCGGGCGGGCGGCGTCGGCGGACGGGAATTACTTAAAAACTTCGCAAGGCGGATCCGCCTAAGTGAGTTTGCTGACTCGCCGGGCGGCGCGCGGGGCGCTGCGGGCGTGGGAGGCTGGAGCCAAGGGCGGATCTCTGGGAAGCGGCGAGGGGTAGTAATTAGGGCGAGTAATTGAGGAGACAGCGGGGGCAAGTGGTTGGAGGGAGTAGTTGCGGGGAGTGGTTGAAGATTGTGACTGGAGGGATGGGTGAGCATGTTGGATGGAGG
Organism: Acheta domesticus; assembly: GCA_031308135.1. Lineage (NCBI taxonomy): Eukaryota > Metazoa > Arthropoda > Insecta > Orthoptera > Gryllidae > Acheta > Acheta domesticus. Next base: position 130,915,066 of record JAHLJT010009419.1, read on the forward strand.
AGTTCGAGGAACGTGTCGAAGATACGAGTCTCAGAAATGCGTTCGGGGAAAGGGTCGGAAGGAACGTGACTTATGATACACATCCGATGAAACACGCAGGATGGAATGTGAGAGATGGGACGTGACGGAAGAAATGTATTGTAGAAATTGGATGGCTTAGAGGAATGTTTTAAGGCCGGTATACATGGTACAGTTTTCGTGCAGATGGACTTACAGAAAACTTGCAGTCCAGACTGCACTATTTCTGCATGAAAACATTGGAGCATGATGGTATTTTTTTCTTGCAGAAAGCTTACAGTTTTACTCAAGCGCATCTAGCGGCAGAATCGTTCTCTAACCGACTTGTTTACCCATCACGACGGTAATCGTCCATTTCTATTTTGTGACTCGGAGTGTCAAGGTGTGTTTGTGTGACTTGATATTGTGGTAAACTACCTCCTTCCCTATTCCTGCCTTCATATTTTTCTTGACTCTGCTCCTCATGGTTAATTAATATTTCATAAAAATTACACACCATAACGCACAGAAAAACTACAACTGATAGTACTCGGACGGCGCAATTCAGTTGTTACCTGTAGATCCCTAGTGGCGTGTTGTGGAGATTCATGCAGAAAACGTACAAATCGTGTATGCACGTCTTTTGGCTTTTATACTTCTAAATTGGGATCTTAAAGTTTCTGTACAGAAACTGTGCGAGAATCTGCAGGAAAACTGTTCCGTGTATACCGGCCTTTAGACTTGGAGGAGAGAAGAAACTGTAGGTCAGGCGAGATAGTCGGATTTTAATGCAAACCTAGTGTAAGGCTACCAAGCCGTAAATGGCACGACGGGAGCGGAAGGGAAGCTGGATTCGGACCGATGGCGCGGGCGTTGGTGACTGGGCTGTGCCCAAAACGGAGGCACGGGGGCGAAGCCAAGCGCGGCAGCCCAGCGGGTCGGTTGGACGGGGGAGGGGGAAGAAGCGGGCCGGTCTTAAGACCCGCGCATAATATCCCCGGATTAGCCGCGCTCCGGAATCCGCTTACCCTCGGCGGGTGCGCGGGCGGAGGTGGCCGTCGATCGCGTTGCGGCGCCACCCACGCCCCCAGCGGCTTCGCGCGGGTTAACGCGCCGCCTCCGGAGGAGACTGGGCTGGATGGGATTGGGCTGGAGGATGACGGAATGGGGCGATGGGATTGAGGTGGAGACTGCGAGGTTGGAGCGAGGATGCATTGCACGAAACCGGAGTGAATGACACAGACAACTGCATTGAAAATAATAATATTTACATTTATTTACAATCGTAACATGTAAAGAAATTTACAATTACTGATTAAACACTGGCAACCTTTTTCTTCCCCGTAGCCGCGAAAACCAAGCGACCGTTCCTAGGCCTACAGCCAGTGCCACTGCTCTAAAGCAGGTAACAAAGCGTGATGCGTTTCTATCGGGCGTTAAGTCTCCGGTAATAAACGTACATGGTCTGGCGCCAAACCGGTCTCCGCCGCGGAAACCACGTGCTTGAATGCACTGGGGATCCCACCCAACCTTTTGACTAACAACAAGCTCTACGAATCTCTCTGAATCTTCGCCCTTATATACACCCACGTCTCCCCCCACCCAGCGTCATGCCATCGGCGTCCCCAGGCTCGACAGCTAGCCAATTCCAGGGGTCTTGCACAATCGTCCCAGTCTCGCCACTAACCTTTCTCAACAGTTTGTTTGCGTTGGGGTGTTTTCTGGAGTAGCCACATCCTGGAATCTCTTTATTTTCAGCTCAGGTGCGCCCTTTCACCACAGCTTCCGGCTTAGGCATGTCGCCCGCTTGGAAACCTTGCCACGAACGCCACACCGGTTCAAGAACGAGAGAATGTATTAACGGATGATGTAAGTGAATAAGAAATGGTTGGCAGGCCTGTATAGCCGAGGTTGTCAAGACTGAAGGGTCATAGCTGCCTTGCATTCAAGCGTCGCGGGTTCGAATCCCGCCCCGTGCATGGATGTTTGTGTACGTTGGTGGGATGTGTTGCCCCATCGTTATCCCAAAGTTTAAAAAAGGTACAGTGGTCGCTATATGACTGAGCAGTTGCAAAGCGACCTAAAAAGGATGGTTGAATCATTTGTCAATGTGATTGGGAGGGATAATTTATGATACAGTTAAGGAGACAATTGCATATTAGGATAAAGGAATCTTTTGCACTTTAGAAAACGTTTATAAAACTCAGCTATTTCATTTTAATCGCGCGAATGTATCCAGGGTTATCAGGAAGTAAAGTCAGGCCGCAAAAAAATTACGGTGAAAATTCGAAGATTTGTTTTTAGTCCCCCTCGAAGCAAATAAAGAATAAAATAAAGTAACTTTGAAATAAATTAAATAAAAACGTATTATAGATAGAGAGTAGTATTAAAATTTAATACATGCATTAATGACCAGAATGAAGAGGATTAAGAGAGATTGAGTGAAACGGATCTCAAAATAAAAATATCCTCTTGAATGAAGTGTTTTGTTAAATGAGAATGTAATGAAATTGGAAACTGAGTGTTTCAGGACAGAAAATTACAACAATTCATACAAATTCAAACAGTTAAAATAAAAATTTGTGTTTTTAAAAATTCGCTACATTAGCAGTCTTCAACGGCAGTCTTCACCTCTGACTAATAGGAACCAAAATCCGTCGTATAAATTAATAATTCAATAAACGTTTTCGAACTTTTTACACCCAGGTGATTTGGATGGCTGAGGTTGGTTGGAAATCCATTAAAAGCTACTTATCAAATAAAAATGTTGGCAAAGACGACACTATTCATTAAACTATTCTACTATCAGCACCTGCTCTCCAATAAACTAATTTAAATTCACTTCAACAATTGAAATTTTCTAGACGTATTTCATACTGCACATTTTTCAGCCGTTGTGGAGAGTAATGTAAGTATTTTTTTAAGAAAATGTTCTTGTACTGTTTTAGAATAGAAAACCATTATTTTAGAGCCCATTTCCAATTATATATAATGTGAATTAATAAATGAGATGTCATGCGCATAGTGTTTGAGAGAGAGCAAAGTTCACAGGCAGTTTATTACAAATTTCGAAACCTGAGTATAGCTCATAAATTAAGCAGGAATTAATGTGCAGGAGACAACGAAATATCACAGAGTTTATCGTGCGCGCTGTTGTGCTAGATACTGGTGCGATCCGCAGATCTACAGCCAAAGCAAGAAGCAATAACCCCAGTCCTCACGCACGAAGCAGTAAATACCTGCCACGCACCAGCAGACAATGAACAGCACGCAACGCCAGGAAAGCGACGAGGCGCGCCTTGTCGGGCGGCAGGGCCGGGGGAGGAAAAGGTCTGCGGTGGCCTCGGGCCAGACCGCAACGGAGCAGCGGCCGCGGCACGGGGCGAAGGCGAGCAGGGAAGGGAAAGGGCGGACAGGGCGGTGGAAAGGACGCACGGGACAGGAGAGAGGGCGGGTGCGGCGAGACGGGGTGAAGAGAACGGGAAGATAGGACTGAAGGGCGGGATTGGAGAGAGGGTGGGAGAAGGGAAAGGACAGGATGGGCGGGGCAAAAGGTGAGCGGGAAGGGAAAAGGGCAGGCTGGACGAGTTGAAAGGTGGTCGGGACGGGACAAAGAAAACAGGATGGGAGTAGGGTGGGTGGGTTGGACGGATTGAAAAGTGAATGGGGCAGGGGAATTGGTAAGGCCACAAGACGGTCGGGCGGGAGGAGGAAAGGGCGACAGGGTGGTGGGCGAGCGGGCGGGGGGAAAGGGCGAGAGAGCGGGCGGAGAAAACGGCGAGACGAGTGGCAGGCGAGCGGGTGGGCGGGCGGTTGGGTGGGCTGGCGGTGGACAGGGCGAGTGGAGGCGGCGGGTGGTGGGCGGAGGAAAGGGCGAGAGGGCTGGCGGGAGAGCATTCAGAGGGCTGGCGGCCCAGACGGATGCGGCATCGATCGCGCCTTGGCCCCCACCCTCCGCCCCCACCGCCGCCGCCGCAATTAGCCTTGCGAGAGCCAAAGCGGCGTCGCGGGTCGCGGGCGGCCGGATGATCCGTGCTTTGTCCGACGAACTGCTCGCTGCCGTCGCCGCCGCCGCCGCCGCCGCCGCCGCTTCCTCTCCGTTTGCGCTCCGGCCGCTTCAGTCCCCTCCGCCTCAACAGCCGCCACTTTCTCTCGCCTGCCATTGGCATTGCTGATAGGAGGCAGCTCCCGTCTCTGTCTACTAGCGTCTCTCCAAATTGGTTTTCTACTGGTTCTTGCTGGTACTATAGTATATTTTTGCAATATGTAATATCGCTGGATGCACTTTATAATTTCATTTACTTTTATTTTCTCAATTTTGTATATTTAAAGAGAAATGTTTTAAAACAATAGTGTCATTGATTTGTAAGACAACTAAAAGTAAACTGTTAAACTAAGGTTTCCCCATCGATGGCAATTAGACCTTGGAGATTACTGCGAAAATAATGTAGCTCAGAATAAGGATTTGAGAACCCTGCTCTTGATTGAACGTGCAGAGCAGATGCCCTTGCTCCGTTGTCATTGACCGAATCCTTCTCCATCGTTGTACAGATGATCCAGCCTTTGCTGAGCCGCTGGCAGTCGCTTACCGCGCCTGCATTGCTGCCTGTTTCGTGGCGGTTTAAACTCCTGTGAAGCCTGAACCTCCGACCCTCTCTCCACTGTCAGTGGCATGGCTTCCGTAACAATTGGTTCCTCTCTGAAAACATGATACCATATTTCCGGAAAGCTAGAGAAGAAGCCGGGAAGTAGCTATTTACGGTTGTGAAACGTCAGTGGAGTGAGAGTGATAGAGATTCAGGCAGCACAGAAGTTAAAACGGCTATGGAACTGGCAGTGACGAAGATGGGGCATCAAATATCGATATTAATTAAAACTCCATTAATTAATTATTCCATTACTCCATTGAGTAAAACTCATTCATAGTGTATTAAATTATTCATTATTATTATTATTGTTATTATTTAGTATTTTTATTTCATTTTAATGAACTTGTGGTAACTTTAGTTAATGAATATTTTTTGATGATGATTCAATCTGACATGTTATCTAAAATCAATTTCCTGACATAAATAATAGTGGACTTTATATTATATCCCACACAATTTGAGCATTAATGTTTCGTTAGAGAAGTGTAGCTGGGTGTACTCAACAACCAAAATGGAAGTAGAAACATCAGTCGCTATTTAATCATAAGGATACCCTTTTATAATTAAATATGCCTTAATAGATAGGCTAATTCGAGCTTTGTCATGAAAACCTCTGGCCGTTACTCTGATCTCTTTCACTTCCACTTCTACTCGCTAGCAATGACATCATCATCACCACTGGAAATGTATTCGCAGACCTATATCTATTAGGACGTTTCTGTTAGCGTGGGATTGGCCGCCTCAGGCACAATGGCTCTAATCTTGTGGAGGTATTTTACTATCCGCTGGACATGTAAAACTCGCATTCCACTTACGTACTACATGTTTGTCCACGTACCTTTCTTTTGTGTAGATGTTTACCTCCTCTTAATTTTAGTTGATTTCTTGACCTCGTTAATTAATTGTAGGGACATTTTCTTGAGTTTAGGTCAATAATAAAAGTCATTTAAAGTGCTTTATGTATTTAAAGGCACTTTAAATGACGTTTATTATTGACCTAAACTCAAGAACATTTCTCTACAACATCCTCTTAATAGTTTGCATTATCTATTTTTACATTTATCTTTCATCAGTTTTTTTAATTATAACAAGGCTTCTACGAGGCCTATTATTTTTATTAGAGAAATGAGGAACAAAAAAAGAATTAGAAAGAACATAGAGAGAAAGAAAGGAGCAAAATGAAATACGTGTTACCTCTATGGTAACATCACGTCCCTTAATTGAGTCCATCATAACACACGAGGGTGGCCGAAGCGAGAATCCTCCGACATTTCCGTCCCTCCAACGGGATTACCCCACTTACGGCAACCCCCCTGCCCATTTCACCCCCCTCTTATCGCCGCCAACCGCCTCTCCCGCGCCTCCGCTCTCATCTCCACCTCCACTTCCGCCCCCGCGTCCTTTGTGCTCGGCTCATGCGACCGTCGCGCCGCATCGTCCACGGCGCGGGGCGCCCCGCAGAACTCACGGACCCCGAAAACAAATGAAGGCAGCGGCGCGAAACGGCACGTGGGCCAATGGGCGCGACGACCGCGCGGCGGTGCTTCATCGCGTCGCCATGGCGACGAGGTGGCCGTTCGGACGCGAGGGGCGTCGCGGGCGCTTTGTTGCGTTTGTCAGGGAATGGTCGCGCTGTTGTCCCCGCGCGCGCGAGGCGCAATACCCCGCACGGAGGTGGAGCTTCGCCTCGCGACGTTTCTGTACCTGTCGTTTGCCCAGCGCTGGAATGAATGGCGGGGAGCTGAATGCGATCTTATCTGCGGGTCGCAAGGAGATACTCTGCGGCTTGACGTGTTTTCGAGGAAGAGCTGGGGTGCGGTCTTCAGACAGCGTGTTTTCCTTCTTTAGAGTGTTCGCATTGCGAATGAAAGGACTTTACTCAAGCAGCTATGAGTCGACAGAAAGTTTTTCTGGGTCCGGGAGAAGTGTGTATACTATGACCTCGCCTGCTTGAGTGTGCTTTATATGACCAACAGGATAAGATGAAGTAACTCAGTCGTTTTACACACACAACAGTTGATCATATACAAATTTGTGGGAAGTAGAGACATGGGATATTTGTACTCATGTATCACAAAATTCACTCAAATTAAATCTTTTTTCAAATATAGTATGTCGTAATCTCCAAGAACTCCCATCATTCACTTTACAAAAATATTCAAGGCACCTCAAAAATCTTCGTGGCAAAACATTCTTATGTAACTAACACATATCTCAAGCATCCATACTTTATTCACAGTAATACATTAAAGAAGATTGCAACCTTTTGAATACAATTGTTCAAAAGTAAAATTAATTCAAGTTCTTTCTGAATTTTAAGAATCTCTCCAATTCTCTCAGAAAGTCTCTTGCAATTCGCCATATTTTCTGCATTCTTAAACTAATCTCTATCATTTGAATTGGCAATCACGTTGACAGAAAGAAACAAAAATGTATTGTAATTGTCTTGCTTAATTAGGTCACCTATAAATAGTCTGATTTGATTATTTTGTATTCAGAGAAATCACTATTTTACACACACATATATTTCAGCGTAAAACAAATATTTTTCGTTTTTTTCACCTTCAAATTACAGTTATATAATCTTGAGTCAAACGCTTTGATTTACTAAATCTTTCAATTACTTAATTTAATTTCTTAAAGAAAGATTGATTCGTATTTTTTCTACATTGAATTCTGTAATATTCAATTGTAAGTTACATGTCTAAAGAGCAATACTAAATTCAATACTGTAAGTTACAACATGTATTGCTAAACTTCTTATTACGTTACTAATTCTGACGCGAGTTCAGACAAAATGAAGTTCACATTGAAACGTTCTCACTTGCGTAACAAATCACAGCAGAAGTCTAATGTGTTCAACCTACAGCGAAGCACACAGCCCTCTTTATAACTGCCGCATGATCTTCAGCTGAACAGCCTCAGTCCTCGTCCGGTGAAATATACCGACAGGTAGCTCAATGACACAAAAGCTCTTGTATATGAATTAATACCTTAGACTATTCAATCCATTGAATAATAAAAAAATGAAAGAAAATAGGATACACAAGCAGCGAGTTCGATTCCTACTACACTCGCACGTACTACATCCTTCCAACTATAACATATTTTTCACGCTACATTAGTTCTTTTAAATAAGTGTTTCATGATTCTTCCAACGTGAATAGATTCTTCCAACTTCATGATTCCATCGTGAATAAAATTCAATTACCTCTACCACCTCTTTTCCGAAGAGTTATTGCTTCCAGGAGACGTTAACTTATACGGCCCTGTCTTCCAATAAACTGTTACGCCACACTACGACTTAACAGGTCGCTTGTCTCCTTCGAAAAGACAGTTTTCGCGAAATGTAGGGGATCATGTCACCTGCATTCTACTCTAGCGAATTCACTTGATAAGTTTCTGCACTTCCTCTGCGAGAAGCGCGCCTCCTTCAGTGTGAAGCCCGCATTTCCAACTTTCCCGATGCTGTCATGTCCCAGCTGTGAAATGTGACTCGTTTTTCTAGTTGTAGGAAAAAGCGTGGTTACAATACTCAATAGATGTTACAGGCATTGCAATGGCCAAAACTCTCCGGGGAGTTATTTGTCAGATGTTATTTTGTTTTCTTGTTAACAGAGCAATGCTTTGAATCAAAATATAAATGTTTATCCGTGAATTTTAGAAAACTGAAAAAAATCTTTAGTTTTATTTCCATCACAAAGTTGGTATTCAAAACAGAAACATTCAATACTTAGTACCTATATAGTACTTCAAATATATTTATTATTCTTTTTTGTTTTTGTTTGTTTGATATCTCAGCCAAAATATCATCTCAGTGTATCTGTGCTTAACAATCATGTCATTATATGCAAAGTCTCACAAACTCCGTTGGTGGGATTGTACAAGAGTGTAATTTTCAAGAGAGGTTCCCTGAAATACTCCTAACAGTTTTTTAGAATCGTGAAATGGACTGGAAATCCATAATTGTTTTCCATGTACAAAGGTATAAATAGAAATCTGTTTTTCATACGAGAATATTTGAGAATAAATATCTTCCCACGTTATCCCTCTTACTCAGTTGCTGCGGCGGCGAACCTTTCCTCCCGCCTACGCCCTCCCCCGCCACCGTCGGTCGCGGGGCGGTGGGCGCTGACGTCACCAGCGAGACGCCTGCTCCCGGACGCCGTGCCGCACCCCGCCCTCGCCCCCACGAGCAACATTCCGTCGCGCTCCCGGGGCATTCCAGGCCTGCCCGGCGCTCTGCGCGCTCCCCGCATACCTGTCGCCCCGCCCCCTCTTGCACCTCCCACGCGCTTCATAACGCTGCCCCGGCCTGGCTCGCGACACACCCTCTCCTCACTCTCCTGCAACCCTTCCCCGCTCGTTCGTTGCTTCCGCCTCCACCTACCGCGCCCCCGCCTCACCCGTCCCCGAGTCGCCGTTTCGTGTCACCACTCCGACCTGCAGTCTCTGGGGCTTATATTCCTGTCGCAAGGGCTTTCGTCTTCGCTCCGCATCCCGAACCCGCCCCTTCGCCCCCGCCTCTTCGCCCCCGCCCCTTCGTCCCCGCCCCTCCGTCCCCGCCCCTCCATCCCCGACCCTCCGTCCCCGCCCCTCCGTCCCCGCCCCTCCGTCCCCGCCCCTCCGTCCCCGCCCCTCCGTCCCCGCCCCTCCGTCCCCGCCCCTCCGTCCCCGCCCCTCCGTCCCCGCCCCTCCGTCCCCGCCCCTCCGTCCCCGCCCCTCCGTCCCCGCCCCTCCGTCCCCGCCCCTCCGTCCCCGCCCCTCCGTCCCCGCCCCTCCGTCCCCGCCCCTCCGTCCCCCGCCCCTCCGTCCCCGCCCCTCCGTCTCCGAACTTCCAGTCCCCGACCCTCCGTCCCCGACCCTCCGTCCCCGACCCTCCGTCCCCGACCCTCCGTCCCCGACCCTCCGTCCCCGACCCTCCGTCCCCGACCCTCCGTCCCCCGACCATCCATCCCCGACCCTCCGTCCCCGCCTCTCCGTCCCCGCCCCTCCGTTCTCGCCCCTCCATCCCCGCCCCTCCGTACCCGATCCTCCGTCCCCGACCATCCGTCCCCGACCCTCCTTCCCTGATCCTCCGTCCCCGACCCTCCGTCCCCGACCCTCCTTCCCTGATCCTCCGACCTTCCAGTCCCCGACCTTCCAGTCTTCGATCCTCCGTCCCCGACCTTCCGTCTCCGACCCTCCAGTCCCGCACATCCGTCACTCCCTAGCCATTACCCCCCACCGTTCTCGTCTCTCCGTTCCCATCTCTCCCTTGTCCGGCTTTCGTCCTCTCCACTGCAGCCCCCCTCCCGCTTTCCCCAGGGTCTGCCCCTTGTAACCATTCCCTCCGTCCGGGGCTCTGCGTTACCGTGGCATCACTGCTCCTTCCCTCCGTCGACTTTGCGGGACTCCGCAGGGCAGCCGCTGCGAGCGGATTAGCGTTCGGAGAAAAGTAGACGGTCGCTGTAAGCGTTAACCGATTAAGTCCGCGAGGAAGGCGCATACAACAAGGGTTTCGTCCCTCGACTTTTTTTCCCTTGGCTCGTTTGGGTTAAAAATACTAGCTCTGAAAAGATAATCACATTTATTTTCACAGTAGAAGTTTTTTTCTCTCAAATATCATCTCATCTTAACGCATACACTTCGCATTCATGTTTTATTTCTGTTTACCGTAAGTCAATTTGTTGAAATTATTCTTGCAGAGCAGAGAATAAGTAGTGTTAGCAAGATTAGTATTTAGGTTATTGTTTGTGAATGTTATGATTTTGAAAGAATATTCTGAAATTTACGAAATGATCTTTCACGTATAAAGTCATGCTCACTCTTTGGATGATTGCCTTTCTCCTCTGTAATCAATTTTCACGAAAAAACTGAAAGCAATTCTTTATCCTTCAATTCTTCAACAAAGGAATAAATGGGCATTTAAATCGCAAAGTTTCATAAAATTACATTTGCATTAAACTTGGCATTCTTTCTTTTTGAATTTGTTTCGTGTTAATTACTCATTATTATTTATCGACACAACGCGTAAACGCGTCTTTTAGCCTCCGGTCGAGCGTTGAGAGCTTCTTCCGGAGTAATCCTCCATTAATAATACTCGTAATTTATGTATGCTGCATTTACGTATGTCTCATCTCGTCAGTCAGTTGTGAAGAGGACCACCGGGTAGCATCTCCGCGAACGCGCCTCTGACACCACGCGCCCTGCGTCGCTATCCAGCGGCGAGAATTGGGAAGGAATTAGAAAAGGGGTAGGATTTAGGACACTTCACATGGGTTGGACTAGCCCCGGTAAAGGAAGCAGACATGTTTTTACAAGTTTAAACAATTTTAAAAAAACAAACATTTTAACAAATTTTACAAGAGCTTGTCCGGGAATCGAACCCGGACCTTCTTGGCGAGCCGCTTCGCTCTGAACCACAAGACCCCTTATAGATCTAATAGACCCTTCCTGCTACTTGAACTAATGGTTCCCGTCCTCAGTCTGCAAAAAAGAAATGATATTAAACGGCAGTTTCCTTTGTTATTAGATTAAAAAAAGGTTTTAAAAAATTGACTTAAATGTTTTATTATTGGATTGGATATTTATTACATATGAGATTATATATACTTCGGTAGATTTTTAAATTATTTTTAGGGATCAATTAAATCTTTGCACGATTTAATTCTGGAGTAATTCTGGCAGAGGTCACCTTTCACTGTGTTTGAACTTAACGAACTTCTTTATAACATTAGTGGCAATTTTGGTTACAGTTAGTATGTAACGTACCTACGTGGTAACTATACTTTGAATAAAATTAGAATGTGATTGACATTTGGATGTGGAGAGGGGTGGCGCTGTCGCATACTGCGCGCTCTACCATGTGCTCTCATCATTAACTAGGCATACTGAAAAAAGGAATGTTGGCAAACTCGTAACTAGTTTGCTCCTAACATTTGTTATATTTGTTCGTAACATTTGTAATATTTGTTTTGACGTAACATTTGTCTCCTTTTTAGGTGATAACAATGTGCAAATGCCGAAGCTTCTGATTGGCTGTTCCGCAGGTTACTGCGCTGGCGTCATCACGTGACCGTGAAATGTCAATCATATTCTAATTTTATTGGGACCTTAACATATGACGTGTTTTACATATTTAAAGAAGGTACGATTCTGAACCGCAGAAGATAATTCTTCTGCGTCCTTCCCAACAAGCACTCGATTGCTAACGAGCGAGAAATAGCTTGCTTTACGTAAAATTTCAAGTTCGGAAGTTTGGAAAACTGTTCCTTCATTTTACGCAACTTTGTTCATGCTTTCGTGAAAGAGACAAGTTTGTAATGGTACACTGAGTAAAAGGAATATACCATCTCTAGTCTCGACGAACTCCTTGCAAAAGTTAACTCGTGCGATAAGTATGGATTCCTTGCCAAAATTTGGTAATGCGATAAGACGAACTTACAAGTATTTTCTCTTTCGAGAGAGAAATGTAACTTCTTAGTTTTGAGTAACGCTTCAAATGTGAACACGACGTTTACGCTAAAGGTTCAGTAGTTAGGAAGTAATTAGCTAAAACAAATAACTTCAATAAAGCGAATAACTTCACTTTTAATTACTACAATAATAAAATCTTGACATTCTTTGTGCAGACTTAAGAATCTTTCGTCGGTAGCCGCAGTGTTAGAGCATCGGGAAAGGATCACCTGAATGTATGTAGAAATGCGCAGTGGAACTACTTCGCCAAGTATGAACAAATAGAGAGGGAGAATCTGAGACGGCTCACTTGCAAGTGGGTGAGTATGTCTAGGACTTCCCCGTCTTCGGACTTCTGCATCTCTTCATCCAACCCGGCAGCGGGACGCCCGTGTGCGTATCTTCCCCCCTCTCTCCACCTAGTGCCCTCGACGACCTTCTGGCATCCCCTCTCTCCTTTCCGTTGGTCGGTGCACTTCGCTCACTGGGTACGAATGGTCCAAATGACGTTAAAGCAAAAGATGAACATTTTAACACAATGTGTGCATGATTAGCAAATCAGAATGTCTGAATGAGAATCAATATCTTACGATGTAAACCATTGGTAAGTTTCTCATAAAATAGCGAAGTTCTGATTTTCATTGTTCGCACTTAAGGCAATGACATGATGACGATGATCAAAACCTATTTTGTGCGACATTTCTTGTTATCGGATTCGATATTTTCACTTGATGATGCCTGTGGGAGAATGTTTCCTAAATGCTACGAGAGTACAGTGAAATATACGATCTCTGAAAATTTGCCGTTACACATAGGATCACCCTCAGGAAGAATTCAAAGAGGTAACCATGTGCCAAAGGAAGGAGCGTATTTGACATGCGCAATTGATAGTAAATTCTTTTTGCATTGTTTCCTTCTTCTTGAAGCATGTTGCAAATGTCTCATTCTATTTGAGGTAATGTGTGGAAAACCTCAAAACTGTCCTTTGGTCTCTCGCTTCACTTTACTTGACGAATGTCACACAAAATGGGAGAAAATGTGTGGAAAACTTTGAAAATTTGCTTTGATCCCCGCCGGGTTCTGACTCCAGAATGGAATAATTCCATACCGTAATTTGAAGCATTTAAGAGTAAAATACGCAAAATAGCTGGATCCCCGAGAACTTCCTGTACTTCGTAAATAAATGTTTTCAAATTGAAAATACTACATTCATACTGGAACCACTGGAATATTCATACATTCATACATATACATTCATACTGGAACTTCGACGCCCTCGCTCCTTCGGCCTCCCATTTGGTGTTGTTCGTCCTACTGTGCGCCCTGCGACTTGGAGGGCGCGGGCGCGCGCGAACAACTTTTCGGCGGCGCGGCACGTGTAACGGCGCGGAGGAGCAAGGCGGTGGGGTGGGGTGGGCCGGGCGGGGAGGGGCAGGGCGAGGCGGGGATGGCAGGCGGGGTGGGGTGGGGTCTGGGAGGCCGCGGGCGCACGCTGCTGACGGATGGCGCTCATCTCCCGCGGCCCGCCGTAACGACGCCGGCGGCGGGCGGCCGCATCTGTCAGTGTGCTCTGCTGCCCCCGCCACCTCTGCACCGCGCCGCTCCTACCCTCGCCACCACCCTCGCCATCCCAGAGCAGTTGGCTCCTTACACCCCGCCTTCACCTCAGTCTCCTCCGTCGTTTCCGCCTCCTCTTCCGTCGTCCTCAACTTCGCCCTTGCCTCCGCTCTCGCAAGCACCTGTGCTCTCTCCTTCCGTCCCCCTCCGTCTCCACCTTCGCACCTCGCGAACGCCGGAGCAGTACCCTAAGAAACGGGCCACGCACCTTGCGCGATCTTCTTCCCTGTCCTATCCTCACCCCTTACATACACACACATACATGGTCCTGGAGCGGTCCCCCGCTGGCAGAGATCCTTGAAGGGGGAAACTGCCCACACGGCGTCGTGTAGGACGGCGCCGAATCTCACCTCCCAGTAGGGTGGAAAACGCCTACCTTCCTCGATAAAAACTTTCACTGCACTAACGGGACTAATGACGTGACTTAACGACTAATATACCCGAAAACAAATCAATCAATCCACCTTCGTTCCCGCCTCCAACTCTACCTCGACCTCCGCCCTCATCACTTTTCACTCATTTCCTTCACCCTCCGCCCCTTCACTCATTCGTCCCCTTCCATCCCCACCTCCTGCCTCCGCCTCCACATGTTTTCGACCCACACCTCTTCTGACACCACCTCCTCTACCACCACCGACCCTCCCTACCCCTGCGGTACCTCGGCCACCTCCCCCATAGCCTGCACCCTCCCATCACCCGGCCGCCAACCGCGTTCCTAACCCGCTCCTTGACAAACCGCCCCTTCTGCATGTCTTCCAGCAACGGGAAACACGGAACCTGAGTTCCGCAGACTTCAACTGCGACCAACTGTGACCCGCAATTGAGCCTCGTCATCTCTGCACTTCGTCCACTCCTGCCACGTACGCTAACAAGACCGGCTAATGAAGTCCATAATAATATTTCTGCCTTATTTGTCTGTTTATGTTCTGACTCCGGAATGGAATCATTTCAAACCGTAATTTGAAGCATTTTGGAGTGAAATACGCAAATAGCTGAATCCCCGAGAACTTCCTGTATTTCGTATATATTTTTTTTCGAATTGAAAATACTACATTCATACTTGAACACAATTCGAAACCGTATACTGAGTGATTCATTATATTTACAATGTATGGTATATGCCTAACATCGAACATGGACTAGTCAATTATTGCTAAACGTTTATTATGAAATAGAAAAATAACTCTGTGATAAAATTAAACAGAATATAAAACTTTATTTTATTTTCAACTTATCAAATATTCAATGTAATATTACACATTACTGAACACCAGTGCGGAGCAAATGCACCCCAAAGAGTGAAACCTTAAAGGGAGCAAAAACGACTTATTTTGCAGTTTACGTCTATAGAAATTTAATTTGAGAACCCTTGGGAATGCGAAAATTGGATTTTTAGTTGCCAAAGACACAAAAGGAGCAAAAACGACTTATTTTGCAGTTTACGTCTATAGAAATTTAATTTGAGAACCCTTGGGAATGCGAAAATTGGATTTTTAGTTGCCAAAGACACCGTTCTTAAGTTACGCACAACATAATAGCCCAACGTATGTTGCGGATTTCATGCCCTTGCCAATTGGTTGATTGGAGATTCCGGGTGCGTTAACTGCTAGGGTCATTAATGCAGTAAGTGTAATGCATTTTAATCTCGAAATGTGGTGATGATCTTCTCCCGTTGGATAGCGAGATTCGGTGCCTACCTACGTCAGATTGCGGAAATATTCCCGCACCAGGAATCTCCCACCCGTGGGGCACCGACCCAGCCGGAGCAAGCTTTAAGCTCCCGACTCGTCTTCCGACATGTGTGGTAGAGTAGTGTCTATAAGTGTGTGTGTGTGTGTGTGTAAGGGTTGAGGATAGGACAAGGAAGAGAAAGGACATATTACAGGCGCCCCGTTTGTTAGGATATTGCTCCGTAATTCTCCTGGTTTGGATCGAAGAAACCTCGGAAAACTACCGATCAGAGCAGCCGACCGCTAGAATTCTCCAAACAGTGGCTGGACTCAACCCATTTATATAGTGTTGAAAATCTTGCCACCGTTGGAATTAGAATCCTAGAACCTTCCTGTCACATGTACTGCATTGACATCAGTTGATGTCCTGAGCCACTTTTGCCGGTGCACACCTGTAGATATTCCACAGCATCTTCAAATGCTTTTCCCCCTTTTTGATTGGAGTACCTCTGAGGACAATTTCATATTCCGCGGTACCAATGTTACGGGTACTATGCGTGAAGCTCCATAGTGTTTTAAGTGTTTTATTCCGATAGCCATGAATAGAGAGTGAAACCTTTGAAGCTGAATGTCCAATTTATCTTTTCCCACTCTCTCTGAAACAATTCAATTTATTGTAAATCGTCTTATAGGTATTTTATTGACGAATGTACATGGTAATGTGTCATGACGTGAACATCAAAATAATCTCCAAGACCACCTATCCTCGTTATAGTGCTTTCAAGGGAAATATTTTACTTGTATATCATTAATGTAGGTGAACACTCAGGTTCAAAATTGAGTCAGATTTTGGCTAGGAAAGAAAACCCTTAGGAAACACAGTTACCTCCATTTCCTTCATGCGTCTGATGGAATTTCTCGCACTCCGCGCATTCCCAAGGGTTTTCGGGAACTTGGCGAATCTGACGGTTCCTTTTAGCAGAAGGGAAGACATATTAAGTTTTTGTTTGTACTTGGCGCGTCAGCCCGTGCACGGGCTATGGCCTACCAGCAGCGTCCCGACCTCGCGGCCTTGGGTTAAGGGTGCATGTGTGGTTAGCAGGAAGACGTATATGTACCTACGCCTTCGTACCAACGACGTATTCTGGTCTTCTCAACCTGAGAAGTGAGTTTTCTCATGGTCACACCGCAACGTATACGGGGACATTGCAAGGAAAACGCACACTATAATCTTGTCCGACCGGGAAGCAAACCCGGGGTCGCGTCATGTAAAGCGAGCACGTTAACCAATGAGCTAAACGGCCAGGGCAGACATTAAGTATATTTCAAATATTTCTGTACGGTCTATTTGACAAAACAAGCATTAAAAACGAAAATGGAAAAAAAACATGATTTAATTTGACGAGCACACTTCTGTTGCAAAGGTAGCAAGATGAGTACAAATAAAAAATTAAAGATGTATCATGACAGAAAAACTGCTCTTTATTGCTCACATCCTAAGAAAATACGAGCACATGAAAGTTTTCTATTTTTTTACACCTTTTAATTTTGTAATACTTTCTCTTAGGCATTCTTATACTAATGAAGCTGAAATTCACTTAAAACTTTATGTCTTGTGTCAATAGTTTATTACTATTCAGCAATTAGATTAGATTAAAATTGAGTTAATATTAAATATTGCAACGTAATATAATTTTGAACATTCATATTTGGGACGGGCCCTTCGAGAGCCAAAAGAAGGGACAAATATTTACGTTTGGGGCGGGATTCATATTGAGACGGTTACATGTTCGAACCATTGACCATAGGGACCGCATAACTTAACTTACACATTCCAGATTTTAAAAAGCGCTCCATATTTCTCTGCTAAGAGAAATGGATGCGTCTGTCATATCCCATGGCACACACACCTAAGGGAAATCAAGTAGATATGAAATGTAGTAACGAAGTTAACAGATAACCCTAATACGAAAACTCTTCCTTTTGGATATAAACCAAAATTACTCTCCCTGGTTTAATAGAGTAAGATTAGATATTATATACGGATTGATGAGAATGATAAAAATTAATTTCTAGGGTTCGTTGATCGGTGCATTGATAGTAATAATGGTTTGTAGATGAAGTACTTGTCTTCCTGGATGTAACTAAATTCTTTAATTTCATTGCATTTCTAAAATTTGTACAGCAATTTAACAAAGCCAATACCGAACTAGTGATGCTATTATAGTGCATACTTTTTTACATTATTTCCAACTTTTGCAATTTTCGACAATGTAGAGAGTTCAACGAAAATTAGATTTTTTTCGTGAAAACAATTTGAAGAAAAAATGTGAGCGATTTTTCAGAAATTTCTTATTGTAATTTGCATTAACTTCAAGCAGAAATTGAGCGAAAATAGCTTGTTTTTTCAAAAAACTATACATCATTTCTCAAAAAGTGTGTTTTGAAATAGATTTCGTTTAAGACAAAAATCTTTTCCTTCAAATTTGTAGTTTTCAAATGTTGCCTTCGTGAAATTTTCGAAAATGCAGGGAGTTTGGATAAAATTGGACTAGCTACTCTATTTTTACTATTCTTTAATACACATGAGGAGAAATTTTAAAGAAAATAATTGAAGTCAGTTTTAAAAAAGTAATCGTTTTAAATTTGCCTAAATTTTACGTTAAATTACACAAAAACTACTAATATTTTCCAAAAATTGAACATTGGCTTAATTCAAGATCTGTATTCGAAGAACAGGTTTTATTTTTATTATTTTTATTCAGGAAAAATCTATATTATCAATTGGACTTGTAGGAAGTCACCGAAAAACAATTTTAAGTTTTGCAATTTTCGAAAAATCTGGCACTTCAACGAAAATTTTACCTACGCCACTCTTTTAAGCCAATCTTTTAAGTCAAACGAAGCACGTATGGGCTTGAAGCACGCTTGCGGCCCGCGATCGCTTTGACAAATTTTATTATATCAACCAATTACAATACAATTGCACAATTCATTTCATTTTTATTTAATGATATATTAATTTTTTCGTTGTATGTATGTTAATAATTAATTATGTTGAATAAAAGTCGTATCTAATATATATTTCTTTCAGTATAATCTCAGTTGTTATGGTAAAAAAACATCTTTAACTATGATGCGGCCCGCAACTTAACTAGAATTTGATATGTGGCCCATACGCCCTTCTAATTTGGACAGACCTGCCCCAGGCGAAGGGAAGTCCGCGCTCCGATTTCTCAGGGATGCACAGTAGGCGGTCACGGCGGGACGCAAGAAGACACAAGTTTCAGTCCGAGTGGGCTCTTGGTTTTTTGCGCAGTGAGCGCGGAGATGATGTGCTTTGTTAGATGCAGGAAGTATTTATTAAAAAAAGTGTAGTGTTACAAGGCATAACTAAATCACCTAAAGACTCTACAACAAGTTTGTCGGAGAAGATCAGGGAAAATGTGGTGACACTTCTAAATAGAAAGCTTCAATATTGAAATTTAGATTATAACAAATTCAAAAATAGTTACGTTTCATCATTACTCTATAATTTTTGAAGTGTTTTTATCACGTGCATTATTACCCGAAAGAAATGAACATCGCATTTCTTTAACTGTTTATTTTCAGTAATAGTGTCAGTGTTGTTCTAAAATTGCCAAATAATACCTGTCTTGATGTAGTATATATTTTGGGTTATATTTATTTTCTTAAAAATAATCATTTGAATTATTTGTAGTTATTGTTACTAGTTCTCATACACTGTAATCTATAAGTAGAAATGTACGTTAAATGTTTCCTTGGTGTAATGATCAATGCTTGTTGAATTGCAGTTTCTGTTTGTATGTCAATTTCCATTAAAAAAGTGTAAATTTTAATAAACGTCTCTTTATGACATATCAACCCGTGTTTTTCAACCAACTCGTCGCATTCGTACGAAGTTTTTTCCCCCCCTGTTTCCCGCCTGTGACACGAGTGACTTCGGTAAACCTATATCGCCGCATGCCCCAAACAGTTGCGAAGGCCATTTGCATGCTCGTTCATCTGACAGTCCTGTTTTAAGCGTTTTCTACGCTATCCGATGATAAAATTTGAGAACATTTTGAAAATGTAATTGAGGCTTCATGTGAAGTTTCTCCAATAGTTAATATATCTGTTGCAAACTCTCAGGACCTCGAGTTTACCGTAATGAATCCGTGATTAATGGCAAGGCCTACTGAAGGGAAATACTAAGATTTATGTAGTAAGCCGTGGGTCGTGGATGTCATGACGACGAAAGGGATAAACAACGAGCCGAAAATGGTCAGATCTTTGTCATGAGTGAACGTAAAAAATTTTTTGGTTGATTGGACACAAACGAGGAAGATTATGAGCATATTTTGAAAGTATTGTGGGTTATGTTGCACTACATCAAGATTGTCTATACTTATGGAAAATTAAGACTTAAGACGACAATATAAAGGTATGGTGACTGAATTTTAATGTCATTAAGGGAAGTTGAAAGTAATGAAATTGACAAACGGAGAGAGGTTACACAAATTGGCGGAAAGCGTGATATAAACTACGAGCGGGTGTTGTGATAAAAAGTAGGAAGAGAGGCTTATGAACTGTTTGAATTTTTTTTTCGGAAAACTTGGAGTGGTAGAACAGACTAACTATGTCTTTAGTGTGTTTTTTGGTTGATCAGTGAATTTATTTATTTGTATGGTTTTGGTTACTATAATATTGATTTTTATTATTTGTTTCTACATTTCATTTCAATTTATCACAAGAAGGGAAGAAGGAGGTAGATATCGGTAAATAGTAGTGTGTTTAGTTATCAGTTTTAATTATTTTTTGTTAATAAATTGTCATTTCTTTGAACCTTGGATTTGTTCACATCGTCATTGCAAGTAAGATTATAATGTTTTAGACTGGACAGTGTATACTGTATTATCAGCCCTAATATTTTGTAACTGTATTTTTTTAAACTATATTATATTTTTTCTAAACTTTAATTTTATAGAAAAAAGACAAAAAATAGTACATTGATAACAGGATTTATCCACTTTTTCATTACCAGAGCCCGGCAATACGTTTTTCTAAAGAAAATTCGCCGTATTCCGGCGCATATGAATATGAGGATTTAGTACAAAACCTTTGTGTTATGAATGATAACATAAAACTTTGCCAATAAAGTATTTGGTAGTTCACTCATATACATTAAAATAAAAGAGCGAGAGAGAGGATATGAGCAATATAAACTTGTAAAAATATAATTGCATGTCTGATTTCAGACCTAATATTTTTCAAATCACTCTACAAATTTATTAGCGTTCGAAAATTTACACAAGTAGTCAGTCTTGTCTCTAAGTTGTCAGTACATGTCTATTTTAGAGTACCATGAACATTTGAATTTCCTTTCAATCGAAAAAAATAAATGCATACCTTTATAATGCATTATGACATTGTTATGACGTTATTGTAGTTTCCAACTAAGCATTTTACTCAGGTAGTGGGCTCACTAGAGAAGGTATGGAAGTAAGCGCGTATTGTAAAACACGTATAAATAGTATGTGAATTTAATTGCGATGAATTTTATAGCCAAGCAGGTTCTGCAGTAGAAGAAATATAGAAAGCAACTGACGTCAAAAATCAAACAAGACAAGAGAAGGGAAAAGCAAACAAAGAATTCAGAAACGTATATTGTGGAACTAAAACACAAGCAAGAGAGAAATAATGAAAAGGAAGAGACCGAGAGTACTTTTGGTGGCGCTCATCGCAAGCCCGGAGCTTACTGTAAACAGCTCGTCACCCCTCATCTCCCCAGCCCCGACCCCAACCGCTGGCTGCAGCGGAGCTTAAATGAGCAGCGCAGCTTTACAAACACC
Source organism: Acheta domesticus (assembly GCA_031308135.1). Taxonomy (NCBI): domain Eukaryota; kingdom Metazoa; phylum Arthropoda; class Insecta; order Orthoptera; family Gryllidae; genus Acheta; species Acheta domesticus. The sequence continues at coordinate 130,936,288 of JAHLJT010009419.1, forward strand.
AACACGCAGCCTCCGCTCATATGTCTCCCCGCGACAGCAGCCAGGTGGACTAACGGCGCTTCTCTTCCCGCCCCCCTCCGTCCCCCTGCCGCCACCCTCCAACTCTGCGCTTCATCGCCGCCCTTCACGAACCTTCTCCCCCTTCCACTCGCCCACCCCCGCGCTCCGACGCTGCTCCAGTTCTAATTTCGGGCGTTTCGTTCCTCTGCTCGTGCGGGGTCACATCCCTGCTTCTGCAATTTGGTGGATCCCTTTTCCATGCAATGCCTCTCTGCAAGCGGACGCTTTTCTTTTGCTACTGCCTCTTGCGACTCCTTGCGTTAGGTTTGTTTTCCAATCAAATTACTTCATCCCGCTATTTTTAGGTGTATTCACTTTGAAAGTATCAATTTTTATGACAATTTTGTAAATTACGCCAATCACTTCATATGTCTTTTCTCTTCTGTCTAATTTCCTGACCTATTTGGCTTCCTTCTACTTCCAATCTTCCTTCTCGGTCTCTTCTTCTACTTCGTTTCCCGCATCTTCCTTTCTCTCTCTCTCTCGTCCTCTCTCTCTCTTGTTATTTCTGACACTCTCTCTCTCGCTCTCTTGCTATTTCTGTCGAATCTCTCTCTCTCTCTCTGTCACATACGCACATATACAACCATCCTTTTTCTCAATTTCTCTCTCTAAATCCTCCTCACTTTTACTTTTCCGCAACTTTCTGCTTTCCCTTTATCTCAATTACCCGTTTGATCTCTTACTCTCCTTCTTTTCATACTTCCCTACCTTTTGCACATCCCATTTCTCTTTCCTATCTCTCTTCCCACCAACTTCATTCTTTCCTTCCTTCCTTTCGTCTTTTAAGTTTTTTTCTTTTCTTTTCTCTCTTTTTCTTCTTTTGTATTGTGCACGTAACCCGCCCATCTCGTACCATCCCGGTCCCGGCCTACCACGCCTCGCTTATTCCCGGCCTACAACCTATCCTGCTGGCGCGGCTCCCTTTTTCTGCTAACGAGCCCCGGGCGCTAAGCCGACTTACTGTTTTCGGCGCGCCGGCCGGCGTGGGCGGCGCGGGCGGGGCGGGCGGGGCGGGGGCGGGCGACGCGCGCGCTTCGCAAGTGCGTGCGGGAACGCGAATGCGCGCGGACGGCTGCCGCGCGATATATTCCCGCGAATTCCGTTGTGCCGACGCGCGCAGAATTACGGACAAATCCGCCCCCCTAAATCATGCACTAGTGTTGGCGCGGGGGCCGCCGCCAGGCGCAACACGGCGCGGGGCGAGGGGGAGGGGCGGGGCGGGCCGCCGAGGGCGCGAGCCGCGACGGATCAGAGGGACCGGACGGCCGTGGACGCAGGGGGGGGGGAGGGCAGGTCCTGACATGAGGGGAAGTGATGCGTAAATATTAGTGCGAGAGGCTCGTGAATACCGCGTCTATTGTGGAGTTGGGGCAACACGTGGTTGAGGGGTTTTAGCACTAGCTTTAGACGTCAGTGTAATCACTCTAGTTGTTTTTTTGCGATGGAGAATTTGATAGTCAAATGTTAAGATATTTTCTATATTCATGAAAAAATTTTAAAATACATGTTACCCTCGCAATTCTGTGCTAAATCTGTTAAGTGAAAAATGAAAAGAAAATAAGTGACACATTATACCTCTCTCATAAAAACCGCAAAAACCTATGCACTGTTTGCAAGCTGTATATAGTAGCAAACATAATTGTTGTTTTACAAGCTGGATCGGGCCTTGCTGTGTATTGATGATAGTCCACATGTGAAAAATAACTTAGAAAAAAACTGTTTATCAAGCTAACGTAAATCGCCAAAAAAAAATTAAGATAGTAGTCTTTTTAAGACATTCGGTGGCAGATACACGAAATGAAATGCAAAGTCTGAAATGCAAAGTGTGTGTGTCTGTGTGTGCGTGTGTGTGTATGCGTGCGGGTGTGTGTGAAAAATTGAACACAAAAAATTTTACACATGATCTGGGTAAAAAATATAGTAAAAGTGAATTAGTCTTTGTTTATTGTATCTCATTCCTTGTATGAAGCGTAGTTTCCTACCCATTTCTAGAGATGTCGTTTGGGTGGGTCGGAAATGAACGGATGTAGTCATTGCCAGTGAAGGCCCCTTTGCGTCTCCGTTTAATTGTTCGCTTCATTCCTGACGCGTCGACATGCTCAGCACTCCATTGAGATCGAAACATTTGGACTTTCGCTCCTAGTGCGCTGCGCCGCCCTCGAAACTGCGGTCGTACTGCAGTTGAAGCGGCCAGTTAGTGTAGGCCGACATGCGTGATTATCTAACAAATTGCTCGGATAATTTTCGCGAGATGAAGTTTATCACAGACTGCCTATACCGGTAATGTCCAGAATGAATTTAACGTTTTTCTAGAATACATTCATATTCATCAGTATACTGTAGTAACGTTTACAATGAATTGTGCATCATATGAAAATAAAAGTGTATTACTGAAAAGTAACATAAGTAGATTATCAGATTTTAAATATTAACACGCCCACGCATTACAATTTATATCAATACAAATCGTGCTTTACATCAATATTGAAACAGATGTAAATTCATCCATAGAGCTATGTGATACTTCTAACAAGATGAGATTTTCTTACTCACATTTAGTATTATTATGCACGAACGAGGAAGGTAAATAATGTAAATTACAAAACTGTTTTTTTGCCCAAGTTTTGTATTAGTAAGGTTATGTGTAAAACGCTAACGTCCATTCCCACAAAACATGAAATATAGAGAAAGCAATTGAAATAAAAATGAAATCACGCAAGCGCTAGCTTAAAATATTAGCGAGAATCGTTGATGCAAATTTTAGTAGCAATACACCACAAACTGGAAAATGAAACTTGTAATATTTTCTGTACCTTGCGTATACATTTTCTACCGATTTGTTCACTTCACTTCATTAATAATACGCAGGGAATAGTAATGGAAATGTTCCAGATATGTTCTCTGAATGTAATAACGTACCAGCCTCAAAGGATTAAACTCCTTCCTGCTATCCTTAAGCATACTTTGATTATTTTCAAGATCTTATTATTCCGTGATTCAAATTAAGATATCGTTTACAGTCAGTACTCCCTTCAAATTTCGTGAATTCTAAAATTCTTGACAATATAATGTAATCTGGTTGAAATGTTATATTTTTCTTCAACGAGTGCTCAACTTTATTTCTGAGCACATAATTAATGGTAATATAAAATGCATCTAATGCCTCAATGTACGTAGTTCATTTAGATCGTGGTACAAGGGACTACACTCGTACTGCCATTACGTGAGGGAGACAATCACTCTCGAACAGCATTCTCAGACGACGCAGTAGGACCAGATCTCCACTGGAAACTCGCACGTTCGACACACGTGTGTACTACTGAGTCATTAACCGCGGGGCGGCTATTAGCGCTTCCGTGGAAATTGGGGAACTAATACTTGGAGCGGCGCCGCGTGTAGCGCGCGTTTATCCACCGGGCGGCCATATTGCAGTGGCGGAGGACGCGTGAGGCCGCCATTAATCCCGCGGAGATAGAGACGCCTGAGGGGAACCCCCCGCGAGGCCCGGCCACCAGATGGCGCCCCGCGCGCTCGTTCTCGACAAGGCTTCCGGCTGGGGAAGCCTAACAACCTAATGCTCCTAGCGTTGCCTCTTCTCTTTTCTTCTTCTTCCAATTTTCTACTTCTCTTTTATTATTACTCTTCTTCTTCTTCTTTTTTATTCTTCTTCATATTTCTTCTTCTTCTCCTGAATCTTTTAATATCGTTTTCGTATCCTGTTTATTCATTCAGCTTCTTTTGCTTCTTCTACTGCCACTTTCCTCGTATTTTTCATGCACGTGGATGGCATTAAGGGGTTACTATTCATAGTACTGCCAACATTCCTATTGTGTAAAATTCAATGAGTTGTGGTTTTCTAATCTCAAATAGCCCACTAATAACAACTCAACATAATTTTTGTTGCTTCATATGTCTTTAATTGTTGTAAAAAATTAAATGAATTGTGAAAATACCAACAACTAATACATGTATTTTTTTGTTGCAGGTAAGAAATTATTCCGGGTATAAGTCGCCTGAAATATTATGTGAGTACTACTTCTTACTATTATTAAAAAGATGTGTTCTAAAGACTAACAGAATAGAGAATATGTCTTCAACTCATAACTTTAACAATTCTCACTCTACATAAAAATGTAGATGTGTATATTAAGACCAACCCCTTTTTGAAAGACGCCTCTACTAACTGAGGAGTGTCTTTAACATGGATCGTTACACAACTTCCATTGCTTAGATCAAAGTGTCTTCAAACTGCAATGATCAATCCTTTGGTGGTAGGATTCTGCGCCGACCTATTTTTTTCACATAGTTGTCGTTTACATAACCTAGACTCTTTTTGCCCCTCAACTTTCGCACCCCCTTCGGCGCTGTAAGAGGCTCCTGCGCGCATCTTATTGGTGTTTTTCGTCTCGAGTCTCTTTCCGTTCTTGTGTGCGTGAGTGCCAACCCACCACAGTTCTCTCGGCACGTGTTTACGTTGCTCACGTTCCAGCAGTACACTTCCCACTTCTATCTCTGCTCTGCTGCCTCCACAACTGTTACTGCCCTCCTTCAGCCTCAGACACCTTTTCCATTCTGATTGCCCCCTCGGTCGATCCCGAAGCTCTTGCCGTTTTGCTACCGTGATTACATCCGTTGCTAACTTTGGTGCGACTTAAATTCCCGTCGGCATATATATATATATTATGTGTGATTTCGTTCATTCTACCGAGGATATTATCTTAAAAAGAGAATATATGTATTATTTATTTTAATGTTGAAGCCGAACGAAAATGTAACAGTAAAATATAAAAAAAATTAAAAAATTAAAAATGGTTAAAATATATGAGGATATAAAACCATTAAGAGAAGATTATTAAATGCATACGTTTATACAAAAATGTTACTTGTAATAGACTCTGTTCTTCATTTTTTACAATCGTTGATGTTGTGTTTTGTTAACTTAGAAGGTGAAAGTTCAATACTTCAAAAAATATATTTGTTGAGTACGTATCGCAAATGTCTTCTTTACATATGACTCAGACTTAGTTTTTATTTCAGTACCAATTAAGAAACTATAATATGACAAAAATAATAAGAAATGGTTTGCAAGAATGAATTAATGCTGGTTATCACACGACAAACTTGAATCTATAACTGTCTTTTTATAATTTTTTAATGTCACACTTACTAAATTTCTTGTTCAGCATCTACAAAAATCTTGAAAAATTAGATATGAGAATTGCTTTGGAATATATAAAATCTTGCTAATAATTTCGTTGCCTATTGTTACTCGTCTTATTGACAAAGCAATGATTACCCCAGCGATTCCTACGGTTTCGAGGTTATCTTTCAGCTGTTTTAGAGATAACTGTAAAACAGTTGCTGAGAACATATACAAACACGTCTAGAAAATAGATACACACACGTCTGAAAAATGTAAAACTTTTATACCACACTGTTATTTCAAAAAGCCTTTTAAACGATATTAAGATATATATTATTTGTTACGTAATCAGTCACAATTCTGGAAGGGTTTTCAATGAGTATGTATGTTCAATGAGTATGTGAGTATCTATGTATCAGCTTTCGTTACGTCATGTTTATTGACGTTAATTGGCTGATAAACAGCAAATAATAGAAGCAGTTGCCTATTTGTATTCTTAGTCGTGTGTTGTTTAATTTTTTTCGTAATTGTCTTCTTATTCAAAATGTCATACAAACAAGAAATGTGTCTTCGAATAACGGCGTCTTAAGCTAAAAAACAATTTCTTCGGCTGTTCTTTACTGTCGGCAAGTAGTTAAATCCTTAACGGACACTAACCGTTAGGAGGGGAATTCAGTTTCTCTATCTAGTTGCGCAAAGTCGGTAAAACTGTACGTTATTACGAAGTCTTTTCAAAATACGCCTGCTCGAGTTTGCATTGCATTGCTTTGCTTCTCAGCGCGTCAAGCTCTCATTTATCTTTCCAGCAGAATTCACAACAATACGATACAAGCGTGTAGGGTTAAGACCTCTAATATATATTTCTGTAACAACCCTCAATACTCCTGACATTTATAGTGTCTCTGTCTTTCTCTATCTCTATTTTTGTTTCTCTCCTCACGCACAATTCAAATTGCCGACGGTGCCACTCGATTTTGCAGCATTCATAACGCAGTACAAGTTTTCATGACACAAATGAGAAGAGAATCTATGTTACTAATTCCAAGTCTACCAGAAACTGAACGAAAACTATGCATCGTCTAGCTATGAGAGATGTGCATACGAGTATGGTTTCCTTAGAAACCTAGAATTTCGGAAAAAATCAAAAACAATGGAACAGTTTCGAGTATGACTAAAAAATGCAAATATTTCATTTTGCTATTTCCGCGTGTTCTCGTACTTCATGTTCCGACTGAACTCTCATACTTCGTGTTTCGTTGCCTGTGGTAGGCCTGTTGTTATGCACCAGGAAGGCTCCAAAGAAGAGACCACCAATCAGTATTAGCTATTCACTTGTTGCATTTTGGAACAGCAACGTTTTTGATTATTGGTAGGGTGATAGAGAAGAGTGTTATATTTGTTGTTCTTGAGCAATATGCCTTCTACGTTTTGGAAAGCCATTTTGTGTGATTTTGTTCAGGACTAATTGTACTATTGCGCAGTACTAGTATCTAATAATTACATAAAAACACCTACCATCTTAGTCATATTTTTTTAGAATTACAGAACTCACATAATTGAATTTACGACATAACATACTGAACACATTCTGGACTCATTTCATCTTCCCATAAACATGCACAATACTAGTGCGTGTGTGGAAGGAACTTCTTTCACGGCATCCGAAACCAAATCTAAGCCTCCCTCTCTCCTCTCGCCCTAGGTAATGTAATGGCTTAAAGGCCTTCAGCCTAGCCACATTGTTAAAAGAATTGAAATTATATATAAATATGTTATAATATTAAATAAATATTAACCTATTAAATAAAAATAAGAAAACTTGAAAGGATTGAATACCATAATTTTGTACGAACTTTTATTACGTTTATTTTAAATCCATCGTATCTTGCATTGGGAAACAATGCCGTGATGGATATTTGAAAAGTTCATTGTTGAACAGCGGCATGTTGGGAATGATAAGTGGATTTTATTTACTTAACGTTAGTATTACAATGTTCTCTACGAAGAAAATGGTTTATTCACGTTTAAATATTATTCAAGTCGCGAAGAATGTATATAAATGTACGCATAATGTAATGATATTGTCGTTTCAAATGCATTCCTAATGTGAAATATTGTATGGCCTTAAGTTCTGTATGTTCAATTTATATTATCCTTGTTTGCCTATACGATGTGGTGAAAATATTGCGAACAGTTACAAACAATACGAGAAATATATGATGTTATAGCACCACTAGTTAACGTAAGAGACACAGGTCTTTGAATCCTAATTTAGTCCAAACATTAACATATTCATTATTTAGCAAGCTTGGGAAACATTATTTATTTTTTATCGCCAGAACAGCCACTTAGTCACTAAATTAGCCTCTAATACTAAGCCTCCCTCTCTCCTCCCCCCCCCATAAGAGCATCCGTCTGCTCTACGTACACCAACATTGCAACATGGCGGCGGTGGTGATGGGAGCAACGCGGTGGAACGGGAGCTGGTAGTGGCGGCGTAGAGAGGTCATGTAAATAGTATGGTGTAGAGAGGAAGAGGATTCTAGAGAGTTGGGAAGAAAGATTGAATGAGCGAAGATGTGGGACAAGAATCAAAATTTTCGACAGAATCTCGTTTATTGTATAAGAGAATTCGTTCAGTCGTTTTGATATTCTTTATTACTTTATTAAAATGTCAATTCTTAAACTTATATCAATACCTTAATTTTGAACATGTTAGACATTTATTTCATGTTCTCACATACCTACCCAATAACATGATAGCATGGTGTAGGCCTTTAACACTGTTTTCCCCTCCCTGTAACAACCCACGGTATTACTTCTAACGCATTCCCTCTCTCTCTCTTCCTTTCCTCATCTCACGCTCGCAACCAACATCCGCCGCCCCAGCCCTTGAGCAACACCAACATCCCGGCCACGTGCGCGGCTCCTCACGCAGCCGCCATCTGCTGCCACCTCCGCCCTTCCCCCCTCCGCCCCCGCCGCCCCCGCCCCAAACCTCCCCCTTCGCCCCCGCATCCCCCGCCTCCCCCTTCGCCCCCGCATCCCCCGCCGCCCCCGCCGCCCCCGCCGCCCCCGCCGCCCCCGCCGCCCCCGCCGCCCCCGCCGCCCCCGCCGCCCCCGCCGCCCCCGCCGCCCCCGCCGCCCCCGCCGCCCCCGCCGCCCCCGCCGCCCCCGCCGCCCCCGCCGCCCCGCCGCCCCGCCGCCCCCGCCGCCCCGTTGCCCCCGCCGCCCCCGCCGCCCCCGCCGCCCCCGCCGCCCCCGCCGCCCCCGCCGCCCCCGCCGCCCCCGCCGCCCCCGCCGCCCCCGCCGCCCCCGCCGCCCCGCCGCCCCCGCCGCCCCCGCCGCCCCCGCCGCCCCCGCCGCCCCGCCGCCCCCGCCGCCCCCCGCCGCCCCCGCCGCCCCCGCCGCCCCCGCCACCCCCGCCGCCCTTGCCACCCCCCGCCGCCCTCGCCGCCCCCGCCGCCCCCGCCGCTCCCACCACAGCCGCCGACACCACTTCGCCGCACGCCGCGCCGCGCCGCGCCGTCTGTATAGAGCGCGCTTCTTCCTCCCCCGACTCAATAACGGCAGACTGCATTAAAGCACATCGCCTGCCGATACGCGGCGCTCGTGAAAAGCGCCTTTTGTGCGCTTTCTTGGAGGGCGCCGCGCCGCGCTGCACGCCGTGGCGGCGGCGGTGATGGGAGCTGGAAGTGGCGGCGTAGAGATGTCATGTAAATAGTATGGTGTAGAGAGGAAGAGGATTCTAGAGAGTTGGGAAGAAAGATTGAGTGAGCGAAGATGTGGGAAGGGTTAGCATGATGAAATGTTGAAGCGTTGCGTAAGTCTAACCGATAGTTGTGGTCAGCGCTGCAAGTGGTACTGGCTGTGATAATCAAATATATTTAACTGCAATTGAGTACACTTTTTGACGCATGTCACAACGCGTCACTGAACTATAAGATACTATTTCAAATTTCTTAATTTTAATAAAAGGTTGATGAGAGGAAGCGAAAAGAGAAGAGTGGATGTAGTGGAAAGTTACGAACCGGAAGTGGAGGAAGGAACGAGAGGGCAAAGAAGAGAAAGACAGTAACCTCGCAAATGGAGCGAAGGCTAACAATGGCCATTAGAATGGTGGTGCGACTGGGAAAGAACTCGTGTGGTGACGGGTGCGGGCGATATTAGATATAAAGTGAGTAGAAAGGAGTAGAGTGGAGTCTCTGCATGAGCGAAGAAGGACGAGACTGCAGAGTCGCGGCGGCGACTGAATGGGTATAGAGTATGGATTCCCAACCTTTTTATTGCTACGACCTCTTTTAAATAATTGTTTACTTCTTCGACTCACATTTTTTCTTAATGATATACTATACACATAATCATCACACTACGACTTGCTCACAAATGACTGAAAGATAACAATTACGTATTACAATACTTTCGTAAATATCTCGATTTATAATTTTTGGAGTGTCTTACGAATCTGAATCTGAATAACAGAGTTTATAATCTTTAATGTTGTGCAATGATTAAAAAAATGCATATGTTGAGTGTTAATTAAGAACTGACAATAATTTTCACAGTGCGTATTACGGATAATATTCTCTTGAGCGATGAAATAACCTTGTGAATACATGGCTACAATTTCTAATGTATTCCAAGTATCCTGTCGATGAATATGTTTTTGTAATCAATAAATTATCGGTCTTGATTATGCCAATCGGCTACCGGTTGATATTCGGCTACTGACGCCCAGTTGACTCCTTAATCCTTATTCCCCCTTTAAAATTTCATTCACCTCCAAGGGGTCGACGGCGACCCCGTTGAGAAACCCGGGTGTGGTTGTAGTGCAAAGTAGAGCAGAGCCGCAAGAGAGGCGAAGGAGGATGGTGTAGGAAGCAGGAGCGACGCCGGTGCCGCATTGGCGGGAGTGGCAGGAGCCGCAAAATTTGTGTTTTTTGATTGATTCTGGGCGCAACTTACCGTCGGATAGCGGGTTTTGCCCACAACAAGGTATCTCTCACCAGCTAGGTACCACTCTATTTCTTCCATTATGTATGGTAGTGAATGTGAATGTAAGTGGATGTAAGTAAGGGGTGAGGATAGGACAAGGAAGAGGAAGAAAAGATCGCGCGCAATCCGTAGCCTGTTTTTTAGAATTCTGCTCCGGTATTCGCCCGGTGTTGATCGGAGAAACCACGTAAAACTACCGATTAGAGCAGCCAGCCGCATCAATTCTCCTCCAGACAGAGGCTGATCTCGACGTACCTATCTAAGTAGTGTCGAAAATCCTGCCTCCGTCGGGACTCGAACCTAGGACCTCCCGGTCAGAGGCACTACAGTGACAGTAGTTGATGTACTGAGACACCTCTCTCAATGGCGCGTTGGTGTGAGTGGTAGGGGGTCGCAAAAGTTGCGAGAATGTCGGAGCCGCGAGGACGAAATATATTGGAGTGACGAAGTGGCGACAGATTGGAAAGGCAGGTAAAAGGCTGCGTTAGATGGCTGGAGTGAAGGGTGGCTCAGGGTGGGTAAGAGGGGCGTTGGCGGTGGAGCCTGCGGCGAGGCCGCTCGGAGCTCTGTGCGTCACCGACGCGCATTCAACGGCGATCGAAGGCTCTTCCGTGGAACTAATGAGCTAATCGGTGTGTTTCGCTTGGTTTTTGAGCGCAGCTGCGAGACGGAACGATGAATTGGCGCTTGTCACGGGCTTTTCATGAAAGGCGGCCACGAGAGAGGCAATCTCGGATCGATGGCAACAATCAGATGATACCGGAATGGATGAGAGCCTGCAGCTTGAGGGCTTTTGAAGAAAAATGAGATGCAATCGAACGGTTGAATGGCTTTTGTAAGCTACGGCTACGCTAATGTATTAAAAAGAAAAGAGTTAATTGGGTAGTTATTTTGAAGGTTTTGCTATACGAACCAATTTAGCATTGATCAACGTGTTGCTCATTGGAAAGTTAGTTTGGAATATGAAAACTAATATATACATGTTGTGTAATTAGTAACATCAATTTTTATCATTTACGCATTAACATTTCGTTTTAATAGTTAAAATTTATTACATGAGTGCAATTGCCGACATATCGAAAACATGAATAAAACATTTGATGAATGTGCAGAAAAATTACTGAGTGATGACTTATTTCTTTTTTGTTGCCCTTCTGTTTAGGTGTGAGGGTTTACAAATGATTGGACGTTTTTATTTGGAATTTTTATAATTATATTTAATGATTTACTCTTCTACATTAGATATTTTGTTAGTTCATTAATGCATTTCTATCTGATAGAATGGGGATTGGATAAATTACTTTCGAGAATTACTTAAATTACTTTCGGTCAAAATAATGCAAAATTAGTTTAACACTCTGAACATACAATAGGTACCAAGAGTGAGAAATAAGCAGGAAATTAGTAGCTGTGAGACAAAGGTGATGCTCAAGGCATCCACGGACGAACATTCAGGGGTCGTATTTTAGAACCAGGCGGTCTTAAGTCGACATTAACGACCTGAAAGGGAGATCCCGCAACATACCGAAGACAGAGAGGGCGAATCAACAGTAGGTCGGATGGAGGTGACTAGGAAAGGCAGAGAGATACGCGCGCAATTAGCAGAGGAGAATGAAGACCCCAGCGGAGGGCGATGCAGGACTGATTAGCAACGAGGAACTCCCTGCGCGAATTAACCTGCCAACGCGGTGTACACGCAGGACACGCGCATGCAGTCTGAGATGAGGCGAAGACGCGCAATGAGGCAGATGAAGGCAGCGGCGGGGATCCACTAAGGACAAGGAGTTCACGAGGGGAACGGAAGGCCCCGGGGGGATGAACGCAGCTGCGACAACGGCGACGACGGCGACGATGGTGACAACGGCGATGGCCACAACGGCAATGGCGGTGACGGCGATGGTGGCGATGGCTGCGACGACGACGATGGCGGCGGTGGCGGCGGCGACGACGACGGCGACTACGGCGACGACGACGGCGACGACGGCGACGACCGATGACGGCGACGACCGCGGCCGTGACGACGATAAAGACGATGACGATTACGATGTGTCGACGACGACGTAAGCGGGAACAGTTGACGGCGATTATGGCGACGGGTATTCGGAAGCGGCGAGACGTTGGCGGCGACTGCGGTGATGGCACCAGTGGCGGGGGCGGAGTCGGCGGCAGTGGCCTTGGCGTTGGGAGAGGGACGGCGTAGGGGCGGCGGCCCGCGGCGCGTGTCACGCTAATTGCCCGCCGGCGGCACTGTGGTCGCGCGCGTCTCTAATTGCCAATTAGGTGGCGACGCGGAGCCGCGCGAGGGGACGTCTGCCGCTCCCCGTCTCGCGCCGCACCACCCCGCGCCGCTGCACCCGTCGACGCCGTCCGCTGGCTTCCGCTCCCCCTCCCGCCGCTCCACCACCTACTGCCCTGCTGACGCGGCCTTGCTCTCGCCTGTGTGCCTCTTCACAGTCATCGCATTTCCTTGCTTCATTTTCTCTCTTCGAACAATTTTGTTCTCGTCCAATCATCCGTTCATTTCTTTTTCTTACAATTATGTCTCCATTCAATCATCTGTTCATTTTCTCTCTCTAAATAATTATGTCCTCATTCAATCACTCCTTAATTATCTATGCTTCTATCCATGAATTATATTATTCTTTTCATTTTCTTGTTTCATGAGTTTGTGTCTCAATGATAATTGTATTGGGATACATTCCTGTGTGCTTGAATGACACACACGACAGTCATGGGAACAAAGGCGTTTATCTGATATTTGTTGTCAATCATACGCATCTTCTTCTTTCTCACTCTATCATTCCTTCATTTTAAAAATGTTCTCTTATAAATTAAATTAGTGGGAATAACGCAACTTTAAACGGGTATTTATCACAGTCATTTATTAGTTAGGAAAAGGGGGAGATTTCTAAATATGGTGTACTAGCAGAACGTTGTCCTGCTCCCTCTCTTTCTCTTCCTCTCACTTTTTCTCTCACTGTCTCTTTCTCACTATCTCTTTCTCACTCTTCTTCTTCCTGACTTTCTGTCTCCTTTTCTCTCGTTCTTTCTCTTTTCCCCCCTCTTTTATCTTTTTCGCTCTCTCTTTCTTTCTTTCACTCTTCTTCGTTGAATCACTCTTATTCTTTCTTTCACTCTTATTCTTTCTTTCACTCTTATTCTTTCTATCACTCTTATTTTTTCTTTCACTCTTATTCTTTCATTCTTATTCTTTCTTTCGCTCTTATTCTTTCTTTTACTCCTTTCTTTATTTCATTCTTTTTCTTTCTTTCACTCCTTTTCTAGCTTACTTAATTTATTTACCAACCAACTCGTCAAAACACAACATAAACCATGAACGCACGGTTGCCCTACTTCCATTCCGGCATACACACACATAACGCCCATAACGTATTTACTTTCAAATAATTTAAAATGCCCGATTTTCTCAAAAAAATATAATACGCAATTACAGAAAATTTGTTTCCAAGGTGAGTCGTGACCGGTTTCGTACGGAAAGCCATAAACTGTAGCTTAAATTTGCAGTGCATCCAGGTTCCTAACTACTGAAATAATGACACATTAGTGTGAGAGAGAAAAAAACTCGTCGGCAGCCTCACCTTTCGACATTTAATTTATTCACCAAAAGAATATTTTCCTTTTTGCATCCACTTGTGATCTGCATTTAAACCAGCCCATCACTTACACACAATGCACATAAATAAGACACATAAATAAAAAATTTCTGAAACATATATATCACACTGACAAAACAAAATATACCATCAAAATATATACACAACAATAACCATTTCTCCTTGGAATTCTTTTCTTTTTATTTTTGCACTTGCTTTCTTTTAAAATTTAATTAATATTTCTAGATTTTATTCTGATAAATGTAAATCTGCCTATTATTTAAAAAAAACCTGAATGACATTTGAATACTATGGAAATTTCTGCACATTTTAATGTTTTAATGTTTTTTCATGGACATTCATTTATCGATTACTACTAAACAATCTTGTTCTTAGAAAATTATTGATGCATCGCCAAGAAATTCTCTATGGTGAAGAAAAATCACCAAAAAAATAGCGTACACTTCCCATTTTTGCTGCTGTCGTCTGCTTGATTTCCAGACACCACATCACATCTCCTGGGCTCCGAATCACTTCCCCAGCATACGCGATCACTGCATGGACGTGCACGTTATCACGCTTCGCCCGTCGTCGCCGGGTTCCAATCACAAGCAATCCTCTAATATATGTCGCGCTCCGTCCGCGGCAAATCGACTCAGTTTTTACACTAGAATTACTATTGACGCGACTTCTCCATTTTATCGCAAAAAATCAAAACTTTAAAATTTGCGCACTGCCACATTTTCAAAATATCTATACTGTTCCAACTTTACTTTGATTCGTAACTAAAACTTGTTAAAACAAATTCAACTTCAAAAATTAAAGTTCAAACACGAAACGTTCTCTCACATATTTTTTTACATGCCTACACGTTCATAACATCACTGCTATTCTGCTACTACCTCATTGTTGTGTTCCGTAGGTTATATAATTTTGATCCAAAACAAACAAACTGCTTCTGCCATTCTTGTTAATTATCACCATACTAAGAAAAATTCTTATTTTCCACAATTTTCAGTTGATAACTCTCCCACAGTGTTCAAAAATTGCCATTCGATTCCAATGTCTCACTTTAGTTTCCAAAACGAGCATTTTCGGCCCCATTACGCCGAAAAACGCTTATTTCTATTTCACGTACTTGTACATTTACACGGCAATTGTTCTCCCTTGTTGTGTTGTAACATGAAAATTATGAAAAATAAACTTCTACGGCATCCTGCAAGTCTTTTACTATTTTCGTAAATTTGCCGCAATTCATATACACCGACCTGTAATTACTATTACGGCACAATTTACAGGTTTCACTTAAAAATCTTGAAAATATTTATTTTTCCCATACATGACGTTGAAGCTCACTTATGCATTTTATTAAAACTGTTCTAATAACACAACCCGTGGTTAGATTTCGACGAAACAAACTGTAATTCTTCTTAAATCAGTGGCCATGTAATTGTCATGTTGAATTATGTTTATTTTTGCGCGTTTTAATAAACTTAAAGTATTGATTTTACGCAATGCGGCTATCTTTTGTTGTTTTTTTCTGTACCCTGTTCACCACATATGGTCCTCGTTTTGCTATAGTCTGTTCCGTGTAAGTTGAGGCTTCTTTATTGAATAACTTAAAATTGCCGTAATTCATAGTAAATCAACGGTAAATGATCCAGAATCATTACAACATAGTTACGTGACGTTTTTATATCGGTACTCTCTCAGTGTAATCCCAATCGGTCGCAACAATGTCGTCTCCGCACATACTTAATTTGGTTTTTATTTCCTTTCTATGCACCACGAGAGGTGGATCAGGACATCAACTGATGTCACAAGAGTGCATCTGCCCGGGAGGTCCCTGGTCCCTGGAGATACCTGGTTGACGAAAACTCGCTAGACACAATAGGTCGGCACCGAATCACGCCAATCAGGGGGGAAGATCACAACCGCCTGTCGAGCAAGTATACATGCACTACACATACGAGACCAATGGCCTTAGCTATTAACGCCCCCGGAATCACTAACAATCCATCAAACCTCCTAGTCATAATTTATCTTATCAATATTTCTTATTCTATCGACCCATATTATCATCCTTCTTATAATTCAATTCTTTTCCCTTTTCTTTTTTATATTTTTCAGTCATTTGTCTATCACTGTCTTAATGACAGACCCATCACGCCCACAGTATGCTAATTGATAAACGTACCCTTATTTTGTTCTTCATACTCTGTTTGTAAGCCTACTAAAATTCCTCTTTGTTTTTGGTTCGATTTGAGTGTCGTTTCTCTATTCCCTTTCCTCTTTGTTCATCTGCAATTGCCTCTTTTAATCTACGTCGCTCTTTGATTTTTATGTGAGTTGAAACTTCTTCTTCTAGTGGATACTACATTTCCGTCAGTGTAGTCTTTGTTCTTCCAGTGACTATCCCTGGTCCTCTTCCGTTAATAGGTTCAACTTTTCTGAAACTTACTTCTCTCATGTTACATACACACAAACGTTGAACGTACATGATTTATATTAGTTTTCCTTTTGCTTCTCTTAGTTTCTTGAGTAAACCTGAAAATGAATTTTTAACGTCAGTGTTCATGTATCACCTTGTGAAGGTAGAGGTATAAGGCAAAATTAACCAGACAAGTTAACATAACACTCTAAATTACTCAAGTTGAACTAGTTTGAATGACTCTCTTTCGCTAATTTTGAATTACAAAAGAGGAGCACGGAGCACATTTATAACAGTTTTAATTATTGTATATGAAATATTTTCCCTTTTGCCTTCCTTACTTTATTTTTTAAGAGGAATTACAAATAAACTGTAATATTTTTTTCTAAGAATTGTTATATTTCTAAAGGAAATACTCTCTGAATACTGCAAAAACCTGTTACAAAGAGGAACCTGCGTTATTCACTTTATACTGTAGTACTACGAAGTAAGTAGGGATGCCGAGCGCATCAACTACCGACACCATTAGTTCTATAAGTGTAGTGCGTGATGTATCCGGGAGATGGCAATGTTTATATCTCTCTTTAACGCTAGATCCGTTGTACACTACATATCGTCTGGAAGGTTTGCCTCATCCAGGTATATTCCTCATTCCGCGCAGTGGAAGCACTCCAGCTCCTCCTCTTAGCTCTCGGCTAGTCTCTCGGTATTATTGGAGCCGTTTTTGAGAACATCTTGTTTTCGTGATTTTTTAAAATTTACGAAATTTTTTTTAAAGACGCCGGAAAAAATAGTCCTTTGCAATTTTCGAAAATTCAGAGTTAACCGTAAAAATCGGATCTATGTTGTCTTTGTAAGTGTATTTTATTTTTACAAGAAGTTAAAAGAAAAAAATGGAGACGTTTTTGAGAAAATTTTGAAAATGTCCGGGGGGCTTCACATAATGTACCCCAAAATTTCAAAGAAAGTTTTTCAAAACTGCAGCACCTTGTGTCGAGCAAGATCGACCGGGGAATATCCATTTTGAAAAAATCCTACGTATGGCTTGGGCGCTATTGGTCCTGGACCGACGGATGGACGTTTAAAAAAACCGTTTTTCGGTATCAGGGGACCCCAAAACGTGTATTTAGGTTGAAATTTCGAAATCGATTTTTCTCAGCATTACGTAACTATCTCTATACTATGTGTATTACCCTGTTCATACGTACGTATACAAGAAAGTAAAACCTTCAAACTGTCGATTTGGTACGAGTACAAAGGACTCATTCAATAAATGTGGTCAAATTTTCTGACTACAGAAAACTGAATAAAAATGACAAAGTAGATCAAATTTTGAACACTCAGCATGTAGATGATATCATAATTGTATATTTTGTGACGTTTCGTCAAATTAAATTTGGTTTCTTCAGAAAAAACTGAAATTGACTTGTTTCGCCTACGTGGCTAGTCAGTATTTAATAATTAAAATGTACATTATGTGATGAATTTAGCATATTTACATGTTTAAGAGACCAAATTGACAAATTAATCAATCAGATATATTTTATGTATTTAATTGTAATAATTAATATATTATTGCCAACTCTCCACACTCATAAAATTGTGGATTAATTTCTGTTTCTGCTAATGAAGTCAAATTTTTATTAATGGTTTCGATTCCATCTAGATGCTGAATTTTTAATGCTCAATCAACTTGCCTATTTTCATTTCTCCTTCTGTATTTGCATTTGGATGAATCAGCAGCCATTTTAATTTACATTTTCTTATAATCTAAATATTGCAGAACATTTTATTACAACTGCACAGTTTTCGCGTTGTGTAAAAATAAAAAAAAAGCATTAATTTGTTTATATTACTCTCATAGTCGTTGTAAAAGAAAATTCTTAATAGAATTGGATATATTGCAGCAGAAACACGGTACAAACTTACTAGTACTTAACGAGACTAAGAGCCGTATTTATAGTTGTCACTTTATGACAAGGACATACTTAAGCTTAAGTAATTGTTTTTGATAAGGAAATGCTTATGCACTGTTTGTATTCATACACGTTAAAATACATCGTCTCGTATGGCAACAGCAAACAGGCTGTTTCAAAGCCACTTGTATTCTGTATAAAATGTTCCATCAAGCTGGATGTAAACTAGTCATATGCTTGCATCCGTGAACAACTTCAACTTCATAGTTTCTTAAATAATGGTGGTATCTTAAACAAAGTCTTAAACAATGGTGAAACAATTACTTAAATCTGGTTTACCCACCACTGTTACTAAAACGTGAACAACAGTCTTGGTAAAACGATATCGTTTCTTAAATTCTTGATAGTTGTGCATTTCCAAGAGGTTTTCCATGCCACACAAATATCACTTGTTACTACGAAGAACAATGCTCTTAAAAGTCCATGTAATTCTCGAAATTATTTTCCATTTCTATTTCTTTCAAATAACGATTATTTTCAATGCACCAAAACAGCTTTTACTTATCCTTAAAAGTAGCTTGCACTGTGAATTGATAGACGCTAGATAATTTGGGACTACGAATTGATAAACACTATCAAGAACTCCTTATTTTTCCGACTATGTAAAAAGGCTCTGAATCCTTGACTTTAGTAGTTACATCGATGTGAAAATGGCTTGAGAAAATAATTTGGAATACGAAATCAAATCTTTGAAAAGTGCATTTGGAGCGCCCAGTATCCATTTTAATAATCAATTTCCATTTTCAGGCAAAACTGAAGACAATTCAAGAACTTAAGTTGTGTTCTTTCTTGTTTCCCCCATTAATTGTATATCGTATGTCTATCATCTTGTTTTTACGTTCATTAAAATTATTATTATTATTATTATTAATATTATTATTATTATTACTCCATATCACGACTACAGATGTTATGAGTCGGCTGAATATACAATATACTCCAGGTTGCAACCAGCTACGAAAGGAGCAGATTTAGGGACTGTCGGTGCCTCTACATTACTTTGCACAAAATGTGAGCTGTACCAAATAAAGCAATTTCTTGCACTTTGCAGTCCTTTGAATGACCCGGAAGTTTAGCCAAGTTCTTACACAAATTTTGCAGAACTAATACCAGAGCTCCGATAACTCTCGGGACGACCTGTGCCCCACATTCGGCTGATCTCGATTTCCAAACTCTTGTATTTAAGACGTTTCTCTGCCTCCTTGGTTACATTTTGACCACAAGGCACAGCAACATCTACAAGTAGACACGATTTTTTCTCAAAATCCAAGATAACAATATCCGGTTTGTTTGCTGCTACCGTGCGATCAGTTTGAATTTATTGGTCGTAATATTGTACAGAGTCCAACCGATGTCACCGGATTTGGTGAGTGTTCGTACCACTTGGGCATGTGTTTGGAACTTCGAGGGCGGTACAGATCTGCCAGTGGAGGTAACTACACACCCTACCGTGTCTTTTTAAGTATTCTGTCTTTGCTAGAATTGGACGAGCTGAGACAATATGATCAATGGTTTCTACTTGCTCCAGGCAAATGCGTCATTTGTCATCTTAGGAAATTTTGAGAACCGCTTTATCATGTCGTGTTCTCAACGCCTGATATTGAGCAGCTACTAGAACTGCTTCCGATTCTGGCTTCATTCTTCCCCTTTAAGCCACATAAATGATTTACCTTTATTGATCTGCACCTTGTCAATTCTTTTTACATAGATATTGTCCATGGAGTGGTTTGTCCCTCCATGAGTTCTTTAACATTTTTTCTCTCACATTTCATTTTTGTAGTACCAGAAGTTCAGTGTCTGTATTATTCGACGCGTCTTGCATAGTTTTCTTTGCAATGCTTTTTGCTACACTAGCAATGCCTCTTGTTTCCTATTCTTCGGTCGGGTTTCATGACCTGCCTCATTAGAGGGTCATCTTGATGATTGACTAAATATTATTATTATTATTATTATTATTATTATTTGTTGTTGTATAGTTTTGGCCAGCATTTTCAAGTTTATTCTTATATATTCCAATATATTCACTCAACTATTTCATAGTTTTTTCTTCTATGTCATTCATTATCATCGTTTGAAATATTTCGCAATGCTACACTGTAGATTACTTTTTACTCCTTTACACTTATTAATATACTTGCTTTACGAAGAAGGCATGATATTTTTTAAATGCATTAACATACCCTGTAAAATTACTATATTCGGAAATCAGGTTGTTATGTAGGTGTATTGTTTTCCCGCCATGTCGCGCTTGGAACACTAGTTAGGGGATTGGAATTTGGAACTCTTAAGTCGTTGTTTTGGAGGAGTTGAGGAGTTCGTAATTTGATTGCTTTTACATGCTTCATCACCGAGCGAAGTGACTCAGGGCGCAGCGCGCTGACTTCACATTCTGGAGGTCCGGATTCAAGCCCCGTACCGGCCCTCCTGACCGGGTTTTTCGTGGTTTCGGTCATCCAGGCGAATACTGTGATGGTTCTACTGAAAGGAAACAAACTCGAAACCGGCGTCGTAGACACACGAAGTCACGAAGGTTAAGCGAATTTGAGACATCGCTTGTTCCTGTTTGGATGCCCTATTGGGAACTCCGGGATCTAACGGCGCCGAGACAATTGCCATTTACGGGAAATATAATGGCTAAATCCAAATCCAAATACATGTTTCACCTCCTAAACACACACAAAGACTCACACGATCTGTTGTAAGAACATGTACACGAGCTTACTACGTTACGTATGTGAAAGCTTCGTGGCACTTTTGATGACGTCTTTAATTAGGGCGGTGCCTTACCCGCAGCCTTCTCCTCCTCCTCCTTTTTGTCCTCTTGCTCCGCCGCCGCCTCCGTGGAGATTAATGGCGGCGGTAAAGAATTCATATGCGCGCGCCGCGTCTATTATTTACGCCCTGAAGTTCCCCTTCCCCTTCCCCGTCTCCATTCCCTCTCTCCCTTCCCCCTCCTTCCTCCCAACCACTGAGGAGGAACAGGCGGCTCCCAGCTTCTTGCGTCGTCGTCTTTGCTACCTTCTCATGCCCCTTCGGTGCCTTCTGCCGCTTGTTAAGATCTTCTTTAAAATATACTATTATATTTATAAGTTTTATTTAAGTTGTTTTAAATATCGTCCCATGTACCAGAAGAGTTTGATTTTTTTTAGCTGGCTCAAATTCTACGTTCTTTCTTCCTTTCGTTGTATTTGCATATTTTCCTTCCTGTAACATTAAGACATTGTATTATTGTTCTCTTGGTACGACGAGATGTTAATTTATTACTACGCTTCGTGTTATTATTTAGTTTCTTGTTTCGTCTTTAATATGTTGTTTAAAGAGTACTTTTTTTTGTGAAAATGTTTTCGCCATTTTCTCCTATCATTTATTCTCATCTTTCTTTGGTATTGTACAAAAATTTTAACTCTTTCAGTTTAGTTATCTCATTTGACTTCAAATTGTGCGCCTTGTCTCCCTTCATAACTGTCATTTCTCTAGCGTATTTTCCTTGTTACTCCCTTCACCCTCTCGGCTACAACCATTAGACTCCGCCTCTTTAGCTCCATGCGATTTTCCTTCCAACTTGTGTTTCCCTCTCTACCTTTTTTTCATTACGAACGTCCCTTCTCGGTAACTGCTTCCGTGATCCCCGCTACCTGCCCGCGCCCCTCTGCTACCTTTCCGTCGCTTAGGGGGACTGAGCGCGCCTGAATATTCCCCTCAGGCCTTCCGCCGTCTTTGAGCCGCCGCGACGCGCGACGCAGGCGCCTCGCATCCACACACTGCACCCGCCTTCCTCGGCGCTGCCATCGCGCGTTAAGGCGGAATGGTCTGCCAGTTGCCAGTCAAGCACCCAACCCCTTATTACATTTACGGATTAAGAATAGCTGTTTGCAAATGCGATTGCAACATTAAAATAATTATTTTTTTCAACTCCCATTGTATAACGCTGTCATTTCATGGCGGCAACCAGTTACATAATGATAGTCATTTCGATACAGTTTTCAAACGAAGTTTACAAACGAAGTATTGACACTTAATAAATCATTGAAAATCGTTTTAGCAAATGTTTCGTTCGATTGTGTACATAGAAATTACATTTGATATTATATTATGCTCAATAGTTTTAATTTCTTTTATTATTAGTATTTTTCGTGGAATGTGATTTAAAATAAATTGGATCGTAATTTCATTCTGATCCTATTTGACTAGCACAGTACTCCCTAGCAGGCGGACAAAAAACCACTACCACCTGCGGCAGCATGCGAGGGTAGATTTAGGTAGCTGTCCGCTAAGTGACCTTGGCTGAATCAACTGCCACGAAAGTTTTTAATGTAAAAGTTTAACTTATAAAAGTCGTAGAAAAAGAACTGTATGAAACTTGAAGTAATGGGTATTAATACACTCGTGTGAAGTTTACGATACTCGCTTGTTCCTCGCTCGTATCATAATATCACACTTGTGTATTATCGTTTCATAATGTACTATTAAATAGAAGAAAGTATAGAATTTATAAACCATAGGCAACATGTGGCCTTTATTATTTAGGACGGTACATAATTTTTCTCTTTGATGTAAAAACACTCATTAATAGTTTTTGAGCATGTTGTACACAATTTTTTAATGAAGGTCACTACATTGAAAGCGACGTTCCCGGAATTTTGGTTCATTTTCACCATCAGGTTCAATTTTCTTATATGAGAGGAATCAGAAACACTTGAAAAGGTGGTGAGTTGGAGCGTAGGCTTTGTGTCAACGTAACATGTTGAAACGTCAACAAGTGGTCATCTCCAAACGGCGCTCTGATTCAGAGCTGGCGTGAAACTAAACAATCTAACTTCCGAAAGTGTGGATGTATTGCTCTGTAAAAACAATCTTTAAAATTATATTTAGTCTCTCGTATAATTTTCCATTTTCATAAATTGGCAATACCTAATTTTAGTTATATTGATTTCGGCTCCCGTTCTTTTTTCATTTCTGCGTTGAATGTCATTTGACATTGTTTTCATCTAAAGTGAATTGTGATAGAATAGTTTGAAATTGTGTATGACGCAAAATTTTAACTTACTGCGGTTTTCTATCGTACCCAAAGAGAAACATTGCTGACAATAGCATATTTCGTGCACCGTAATTCCGAGATCCAGAGCCAACACCTCCGGATACGATAAATTTCGTAGAATATTTTATCAATTACTCCTCAGAATGCCCTGTGAAGTCTTCTACATTTGTATAATCTGATTTAACCGTTAACTGGTGACGTGTCTTCAAACTTCTCCTACTGGTGACGTGCGGTCTGGGAGACCCCAAAAGTTTTAGGCAGATTATTTTTGGTTTTCGATTTCATGTTGACTTGACAATTGGTTTTCACGTTAACATTGCTACAATAAAGAAGAAAATAAAAGCATTTGTTGTTAATATGTAAAATGAAAATAATATAATTATTATTCGCCAGCTAAATTTCTTGTTAAAATTTGTTCCGTATTGTTTCTTCATTATGAATTATCTTAAGAACTCGTAAAATGGCATAAGATATTATTCACTACATTAAAAAACCTTAATTTAAATTATCCATTAATAAAAGAATTGCAATGCACATTCACTGTGAGAAGAAAAGTCCTACTACTGGCGATGTCTGCGTGACCGCTTCGAAATTTCAACTGGTCCTAAAAGGTGAACGGCCTTAAGCGAAGGTCACTGGATCCGTTGCCCCGCGTGTGAGTGTAGTTTAGAAAGAGATAGGAAGGTACTCTAAAGAAAAACGTATTGCGACGTACCAGAAAGGAGGGCTACGCGTTTATTTTTACACAGCGGTCTCAGAGACTGCACGTAACCAGTTAATGGTTAAAAAATAAACTGTGAATTTAATACAAAAAGAGGTATTTTGACTGTTATATTCTTCAATGCCTAATTTAAAACAACCTCAGCCCGCGCAAACTTTTTTAAAAGTGCCTTTATTAATTTAAATTTATTTCAAAAATAGGCCAGTAAATGCCAGATTTTTTTACTGTCTGAAAGAACGAGATTTTTAGCTTCATTTAAAGTATTTTTAAGCGTACTTCACCGTGGTCGTTCAAACAAACGCACTACATTAAGACAGCTGATTCGTGTTGCTAGGGTTATTGTACGTGCGGTATAAAATGTGTGCCTTGTTTCTCCCATAAATGTGTGCCCTGTTTCTCCTATGACCTTATGGGAATGCTCACCTTCCTTTTTACAATTACACTTCAGTTTAAGGAGGTAAACGCAAAAATCACTTTCAATAAAAAATAACTTTTATCATGAACCCACAAACATATAAATTGTAAGATAATGGTTGAAGGGTTGCAAGAGAATGGTTAGAGGTGACCGCCGAAACCTACTCATCCGGTGGCAGCAGACTGAAAGCATCTAGTATTCTTTAGTTCCTGAATCGAAACTCATGCTATTTAGCCCGTTTAAAACTTCAAAATTCCGTGAATTCTTTTCAAATGCATAAACGCAGAGAAGACAAACAGTACAACGGTGTCATTTTCATAATCATTTTATAAATGAGAAGTTTTGACCCAGCATTTTTTCTTGTTATTTATGTAGTCATTTGGAGACACCATGATGATGTGAAGCCTGTACCATAGTTTTCTGAGTGGTTGACTCGTTGAAAACAATAATGATGATGATAATAAAATAATGATGTATTGTGATACGGATAAAATTGTAAAACTGAGAAAATGGACTGCAAAATCCTCTGCTCACTCTCATAAATATAAAATATCCAATATGTGACTCAATATTGTAGAGATATTTTGATATGAATGAAATTACATCTCTTAACAGAATTTTCAGTCATTGCTGATTTTTCACAGAGCGTAATACTATTTCATATCATGAACATGAAAATTTAATGTCATATTTTTCTTTACAAGATAATTTTATACCTGACACACTCAATATTAGGGTATTTATTTAGAGCTTAAGAGGATCAAATTTTCACGGAGTTTACCAATAATTTGCCGCGTATAATAACTGATCTTCCTTCCATCGCAGCGTTATGCACTTCTCCCCAAATTCATATCAGCATCCCTGTCATTGTCAGGGTCCCCTCTTCCACCATTCAGCCCCCCCCCTCGGCGCCGCCACCGACGCAGTCTGTCACCAGCGCCGCTTCCTCCGTCTTTGTCGGACGGGTAACCGGCGCGCAGCGGAGCGTGGGGAGGAGGGGTTAGATTAACCGTTTAAAAATTAATAGGGGCGCGGTGGCGCATGGCGTTGGGGGAAGGGGCTCGGGGCAGAGCAGGGCGGAGAAGGATGAGGAGACTCCAGCGGCGGTGGCAGCCGCGGCGAATCGGAGGAGGTGGCGGTGGCTGTGGGGGAGACGGGGGAAGAGGTGGAGGGGAGGCGATGGTGGTGGAGGTGGTGGTGGCGATGGATGCGATGGTGAAGGTGACGGTGATGTTTGTCGAGGTTTGTGATGGAGGGGCGGCGGTGGCGGGGGCATTGGAGGCGATGGCGCTGGTGACGGTCGTAGCGGTGGTGACGGTCGTAGCGATGGTGACCCTCGTAGTGATGACGGCGGTGATGACAACCGTAGCAGTGAAGGGGTGGAGGTGGCAGCGGTTATGACGACGTAGCGGAGATGGTTGGCGGTGGAGGTGATAGCGGTGATGACGGTGGTAGCGGTGAGGATGGTCGTAGTGATAACGGCGGTGGAGGTGGTAGCGGTGGCGAAAGCCATAGCAGTGAAGGCGGTGGAGCTGGCAGCGGTGATGACGGTCTTAGTAGTGACGGCGGTGGAGGTGGTGGCGATGGCGAGACGGCTGTAGAGGAGTAGGCGACACGCTTGCGCGTCGCAGAAGGCAGCAACAGCGGCGGGCGCGCCGACGACAAAGGCGTCGTTACTCATTTCGCCGGCTTACTTATTCAGAGCATGCCTCGCATCGCCCTCGCTTTTTCGGCGCCCTCGTTGCCGCCGCCGCTGCCGCAGCAGCAGCAGTAGCAGACGCCGTGGCAAACACTTGGCAAACGCAAAAATCATCATGAAAGCATTTCTAATGGGAATCAAAAGTCGTTTCGCAAGTCATTGCAATAGTGTGGTAGCATTCATTGAATTTGGCGTAATAGAAATTCATTTACGTTTTAATATCACTGATAAATCATTTCCAGCAGCTACTTTGATGCCAATTCATTGTTAACGCCATCAAGTTACAAATGCATGCCCATTATTTGATGAAGCAACATCTGTTTCGGCTACATCCAGCCCGAATTGCTGTAAGGCAGTGCTTCTTTTCTCACAATTTTAGAGCCAGAGAACTGTAACAGTGTCATACCAGTGGCATTCCGATTAGCGCAAATACAAGATTCTAGTTGAAATAAAATTACTCATATACTTTTACCATTTTAAAAAATAAACTGAATTTCGACGCAAATAATATTCACATATATCTAAAATATAGTTTGTCCTTGCTCTTTACATTGAAGAAACTGTAACTTTATATTAAATATTATTATTTAAACAGCATGAATATCTCTTCACTGCGCTATTTTTAGATTATTAATTTATTTACATTTGTTGTACTTGTATACACTTCTTAATTTTTACGGATACGTTATTGCTTGTTATTGCCTTCGATTCTGAGCTTGATATTCACTGCATAACTTACTTGGATCGAAAGGATCGTGGTGACGAAGGAAATATGAAAAACGTTGAATGTTGTTACATGTTCTCTTACGGAGGAGAATATAAAATGACAAACCGAGTTAAGTTAAGCACTAGTTAATACGCAAATAAGTAAATATGGGTAGTTGAAATTAGGTAAAAAATAAAAGCATATCTGTGCTACAGGCGTTAACTGGATCTAATGATCTCGGGCTACAAAGAAAGGTTTTGGGGCTGTTCATTAGCACCTTTCTAACTCCCTTGGTGCATAAATAACTTTAAAGCTGAAAATTAATCTATAATTTATAATATTTTTTTCCATTTAAATCTGGTAAAAGTGTAAATATTAAAATATAAAAACCGCAGAAGAACCATATTCCCGACATACTTTTTTAGTAGGTTCATCAAATTCTGCTTGCAAACTGTATTGCATATTTTTTAAGATTAAGAGAATAAATTAACTTTGTGATCTGGTTATGATGTTACGACGTCTATGTTCTGGGACCACAATGGTTCCATAGTGGATCATAACATGGAAAATGGTAAGACGGTGACCAGTGCCACCTACAGTGAGTTGGTGCGTGACATTCTGAAACCTTCTTATAAGCACCAAGCGCCACAGACTCCTCTCATCAAGCGTTCTCATCCAACATGACAAGGCACGACCTCATACACTTCCTGCAACCTTGGCGACCGTCAAGGACTTGCGTCTAGAGTATCTCCTTCCTTCTCCTACTCTCTTGACCCCGAGTCCTCCGACTTCCTCAACTTTAGCCCATTAAAGGTGTACCTATGTGGTAATAAGTTTGCGACGGACACGGAGGTGATACAGGCGATGCATAGACAAAATATTTTTCCCCCGAGATATTCATGCCCTTCGACTCGATGGCGGAAAATCATCGGAGAGCAGAGGGGATACATTGAAAAATAGTGTACTTGTCCCAACTCTGTCTGTAATAACGGTGCTGTAAAAAATTCTGGTTTTCATTTGACTCACCATAGTACTTTATCAACAATAACTGTATCAACAACGGCTACGTCATCTGAATATTTACCATATTCTCTTGGAATGTCCCGAAATAAATCCATCAGAAACAAGTTTTTGAACCTAAACATTTTAATTACATTTTAATAAACTATCTATTAAAACTGAAGGTAATGAACTTCTGTAACACGTCAGCATATTAGATTTCATTTAATCTTTATCTATTTCTTATTTGTTACGTACTTTTTGTTCTTTTGTCTATTCATACGTTCAATTCCAAATATCTGTAATATATCTTTATAATAATATTCCTAAATAATGTTGTGTCTATTGACTGTTGTTTTATTGTGTATAATAATGTAAAAGCAATGTATCTCTATGTATACGATCATGATTGATATCGTTGTCCTTACAATCAATAATGTGTTAAAAGCTATTTAACCAAAGGAGTCGCTAATAACTACTGTTGTTGATCGGACTTAAAATACAATTTAATAATTCAGTAACATGAACAACGACAATTACAGCAACTTCTGCTTCAAATCCATTGCTACAGCTCTGTTCGCAACGTGTACTTCGCTCCAGTGGTGGGTGCCTCAGATCGTGACTGCGTCGCCTCGCATCTGACAATGAGAACGGGTTGCAACGCGGGCTGCGTCCGCCCCTGACGCGGCCTGTGCCGCATCGTTGTGCCTCTATTCAGACCGCATGGTAGGAACGTCTCTCTTCTAGGGAATGGGAAGCTCGTTGTGGTTGTTTATTTAAGATACTGCAGAGAGCTGCGGGCACTACGTGAACTACTGTGTATGTGCGCAATGACATATGCGCAATGACGCGGATCTCACGGTGACTTTTGTTCAGTGAATATGATATCATTGAACACTCAATTATTGAATATGAGCAAGCAGGATGGAATACAATAATAATTATTATATTTTTAGTAAGTATTATTTAGTATAAAACGCACTTGATACAACATTAACATTAAAGCAAAATACTTTCAAAATTAATTTGCACATTTGAGCGATATCTAATGTGATCTTCAGAAAACACCTGCTGTGATCTCCAAATAAAATGTAGGTAGATGGAGATTTTCTAGATAATTTTAAAGTCTCGCGAAAGCTAATCATATATAACAGTATAGCAGCTGATGTTACACGTCGCAATGATTGTCTTGCAAATAGCAAATAATTTCCCCACGAGTGTAAATAAAATAGTCGGTAATACTGATGATTTGAGTAGAACTGTGACCGTTCATATCTGCTGCTGTCAAGATAATTCAATTAAATTGATTTTTATTAATAAAACTGATAACATATTAATTTAACTGATAATGTGTGCGCCAGTGCAACCGTTTTTTATCCTTTCTCCGTTGTTTCTCTGCACTATTATCTGGAGCATATTTTTAAAGTCCATCTGAATCTCGACGTATGATTCCATCCTCGTGTTGGCATCTTTCTCGGATTTTGCATTGAATTGTTGAAATGGCTCCAGTAACTTATACAGAGCACAAATGACTCGTGATACCCTACCATGCAGTTTTTAAATTGCTTGTAAATAATTAACCTTTTCAGTTATAAAGACAATTGCTTGAATAAAAGTTTATTGAAGAAGAAATAATGCAATTGCTTACGCAAAATATTGGGATAATGTGTCTACACTGCGATTACTAATTTTAACCATCAAAACGTTACTGGACGTAATTGACGAGGAAAAATGTACGCCACATTTTCGTGAATCTATTAATTTTGTTTTTGCAGATCTTACCAAGGAATTCAGCTACACCCACTCTTGCGTACTTGACTGTTTTATGCATGTCGACAGCGAGAATGAAACTGTGTAAATGTCCCGCAAAAGAGATTACCACATTCGAGCGACTAAAATCTGCAGCCCGCTACATCAAATCAAGCGGGTATCACATGTACCTGATTTCATATTTGGCTTCCAACGAAATCAGATCCAATACAGCGACATTTCTAGTGATTCGTTTATTCAGAAAACTATGAACGAAATTCCTCTAAATAGAAATTTGTTATGTAATGTATTCGCTGACGACGTCAGAGGAAGTTGTGAATTCATTCCATATTAACGAAATCTTTCACGTGTTATAGACTCTTCATAATACTCTCACTGAAAGCATACACTAACAAGGTTTCCCAAAGCTATTTTGAAATACCGATGAGTATATTCTCGTACCAGTGTTTTAATAACAAAATGTCTCTTTGTATTCTTTTTTTATAATTTCCAGAACTTGCATAATAAATCCACGGGAATTTTTCCACCTCTAAAATTATCAATTCATTGACCAAATAGAACCTTTTGTTGATTTGTTAGCGTTTTCCTGCACGTGTGGGCACTCTTTCGCGAGGAAAACGTCAAAAAAAGCGTCCCCGGGCACATTCATCTCGCAGGCGACCTTGAAACTCGCCGAAGAAAGCCACGCTCCGCTGCACCTGCGGTAAGTTTCAATGTATGTCGCCGCTATCGTTGAGATGAACTCAATTTCTTTTGCGTCTATTCCTGCAGAAAGTTTGCAAGTAAACACGCATGTGTGGCAACACTTTTTAACAGGTTTATGTGACCGGCGACTCAACAATATCGCCCACTGTTGTAAGTTTTCAATGCTCCCGATGACGGCGCAATACGCTGTCTATTGTCAATTTGTGGATCACAATAACAAATTGTTCCTTATTCTTTCTTAATATGATTTTTCCTGGAGTTTTCTTGTTTACTCTTGTAGTTTTTTAGTTTCTTCTTTATGAGTGATATTCGTAGTAATTATGAAAATAGTGTATAAAATGACCTATACATTTTTTTTCACTTAAAATGTCCCTTACAAGTAAACAAAAGAGCATGAAATCAAAAGTGGTAAACATGAAATATTTGCCTCAAATTTAAAACGGGAATGAAAAAGTGTGAAATTTTTCTGTTGGTCAGTGTCTTAGGGTGTAAAATGTCGTTAATAATTTAGGATTAACAAATGCTCAACATTTCAGTTCAACGGCAATAATTCATCATCATTATGTTGAACGTGTAATGTATAGCTCTTTCTGAAACAGAGAACAGTAATTTTGTGTGATAAGTGACAATAGAACGCTTAGGAAAGTCGAGATTATACTATTATTTTAAATGGAGAATGAGTGCTACTGTGAAATATGGAAGAGAAAATGCGATAACGCAGCATAAAAACACTTCAAACCTTTTTCATGTACTAAAAGTTTCATATAGAGAGACCACAAAATAAACCTCACTAGCTGTAGATAGAATTGGGTTGCGCAGTATCGTCATTAAAACATAGTTTTCATCAATAATGTGGCTGTTGGGGGCCGTTCTATCTTTAATGAGGCGATTCATTGAAGAGATTTCCCCCGATAATAATCCACGGCACATAGTTTGGAACGAGACTATGGGACTTACATTTGTTTATAGGCCGGTTACCCTGGAATCACGACCTCCAACTGGCACTCCCACATTGGCGGCATCTCCCGGGACGCCATATTGCATAATTCGCGCCCGACCTCCCTTCAGGGTCGACCGCCAGCTGCGGTCGGTTCGGCCCGATCGCGCGCTTCTCGGCTAACTGCATTACGTGGCGCTGGAGCCGGTGATTGACCCCTCATCGAGTTGCAATTGTGTATTTTGCGGACGAGTGCGTGTGCTTCGCATTGCAATGCGACGCAGTGCTCCGCGCCCGTCCGCGTCGACCGTTCACTCACCCACGCACACAGCCAACCACGCGCGCGCCCTGGCAAATGGCAATTGTATATCTAAGCAGTGACGCAAACACGTCCCGATTATTATGTTTACATCCTTTTGAAACGAATGATACCCGTGCGCGACCGCCCCCGCCGTCGGCATTTTATTCACCGGCGCCGCCGCTAGAGCTCGGGCGCTCGGTTGGTCGGCTGCGTGGGCAGATGGCCGTGATTGCAGACGCTTGCGAAAAAAACAACAACATGCCGATCCACTCGATCGCCGGCAACTAGTCGCTGCTAATTGGCTCTTCATCGAGTTGGGAAAATTTTATGGACGGTTTTAGCGAGCGCCATGCCAACGGGAACTCAAGTGGAATGTGTCGGGCAGTGGATCGTTCGACGATTGTACGTACGGGATAGTTGCCAACCTATAGTTGTTAGAGGTTATAGGCAACAAGAAAATTCCAAATTGTAAGTTTAGTCACAACTAGGATCCTCGACTACAACTCCGAATTTGATTCTAACAGAAAAAGTTACCCTGACAGGAAAGCAAACCCTGACAAAAGGACATTTTAATTATAATTATAAACCTTATAATGATAAAAGGAGATATTTTTCAATGCCTAAAGTAAATTAATTTCAATGCCATAAGTAAATTGTTATACTTCCGAGTACGGCATTTTATGCCTACTCACTCATATAACTGAAGAAAGATAAATATTTGATCTCTCTTAATCCGAGTTTTTCTTGCATTAAATTAATCAATTTCCATAAAAAGATGAAGAAAATTTAAAAACAATGACGCTTACAGATCTTATTTCATATCGTGCACCACAGTTTGAGTTATCTTCAGGAGTGTTTTCCCTAAAAAGAGTAAACACTAACGACATAGCGTTTTCAAGTAATTCGTGCATGTTTTTCATTTGTCCATTCATAATTTTGTTTATTAATTAAGGTTCAGAAATCAACCCACACACTTGAAGCATCGAAAGCCAGTTAAACTGGAAGTAAGTAAATATTTGTAGTAGTCTTTTCTGAATATTTTTTGTCATAATTTCAATATATATTTGAATGTTAACTATATTTGATAAAAAATAGACGCTTAAACGTTTTCTTCCCATGAAATAATAATTATTGTAATTATCTGTGAACAAATCTCAGATCGCGTCGAATTGAAAATTTTTCAATATAAAAGTAATATTATGTAAATAGTCATGACAAGATGAAGCTTTAGCTCAAAATCCTAAACAGCAATTTTTCGCCTTCATTAACCACTTTAAAAAACTTTAGCATAAAAAAATTATGGCGACTCAATGTTTTATGGAATCCTTTGCTTTTCTGTAATATGACAGGATGGATTTACATTTACATTTTATATCGATGCTTTCAAACACATAGGAATAGCTTAATAAGTTCATAAAATATTAAATGGCATTTATTAAATATAAAATATGTAACATTTTGAACATAACTGAAATATCTCATCTAATCTTGTCAGGAAACTTTAGAAAAGGAAATAGTCAATTCAGTAATTTAAACTAGTCTTTTCCTACTTACAAGTCTAATCATTATTTATAAGATACATTTAAATAACATATATGTAATGTAATTCAATTTAGCCAGAAAAATTCAAATAAAAACAACAACAATACAGACATTTTTACTTTCTTGCCTTATTTTAAATGCACCATTATGGTTGCTCTGAAGAATGAATACACTTATGTGGTTTTTACGTCAACCTGTGTAATCTAAGCAAGAAACTAAATAATTGGACATACAGGGTAAATACTTATTATGTTGATGAACTCGGATGGAATCGTTCCCGAGAAGCGAAGTGTTCTCGCAGCTCGAATGTAGTCGATTCATCTCGCGAGCGGGAAGCGAGTGGTCGGAATGAGGCGGCCTGGTGTAATACGGTTTGCGCTCGTCAGTGCCTCCGCAGATTTCGCTATCACAGATACTCGCACACTCGCACCACACTTGGAAACTCTATTGCTACTGCCCTGATGGAAGCCTTCACCAACCCTACTGCAACTGCCCGTAGCCTATTATCGAACGCCAATTCTATTATCACCCACATGCAGCTCACCGTCCATCTCCCTTCATCTACCAACCACAGACAACGTGTCAACGATTACTGCCCGCCACCCACCGTTCACCGCGTACCACCCTGCGGCCACCGCCCGCCTGCCTACTTCTCACTGCGCGCCGCCCGCTGCCCGTCGCCGCCACCGTTCACTGTCCGTCGCCGTTCACTGCCCGCCGCCGTTCACTGCCCACCGCCGTTCACTGCCCACCGCCGTTCACTGCCCGCCGCCGTTCACTGCCCGCCGCCGTTCACTGCCCGCCACCGTTCACTGTCCGCCGGCGTTCACTGCCCGACGCCGTTCACTGCCCACCGCCGTTCACTGCCCGCCACCGTTCACTGCCGTAAATTAAGCTATATTGATAAAACATATTCTGATATATTTTAATCTATGATTTCACATTTTTGGATTTATATTTAAACATTGATGTAAAAACAACCCCCTGCATATGTTAAAGAAGAACATTACAAGACAACAATTCAAGAATACTGTACGACAACTACATATACCTAATGACGGGAGCAGAGATAAATGTAGAAATTCACAAAGCAACTCGATAAAAAGACCCAATAAAAGCCTCAGATTCATTACATGTTCGATTTTAAATTAACGATTGATCAATTCGCGTTTAAATCCTTATTTCTAAAGGTTTCATCATGCCAAAATTTAGTTTTGCGACCTTGAGAGAATTCCTCTAATATCCTTTTGTATTGAAGATGGTCTGCCTGATACGCTTCATCTAGATTGTGAAACCCCTTTGCACTTGTATTACGTCGAGTGTCTGTAAATCATAGAAGTCATTAGTATCGCCGCGTTCTACGTGATACCTACGCACTAACTCATTTCGTTCCCCCTACCTCCACGAGTCGTATGAACGGACTTCTACCTCAGCAGAGCACAGCGATCGCTGCAACTGCACCTCCACCACCACGCTCCCCCACACCTCGCCGCCCCTGCCCCCTCACCCCTGCCCCCTCCACCCCTGCCCCCCTCCACCCCTGCCGGTCCCGTCTCTCCCGCCATCACCCTCTCCTCCCCCGCCACCAACCCCGCACTCTGCGCCGCGCTCTTCGCCTGCGCCACCCCCGGCCCACCAACCCCGCCAGCCCCGCGGCTCCCGCCTTCCCCATTAGCACGCTGTCGCCTCGTGCGCATGCTCACAAAGCGCATCGCGGGCGCTAAATAGTTTCCACTTCGCCCGACGCCCGCTCCATTTCCGCTGCGGCCGCGCCAGCGCTCTGCGCCAAGCGCCCGCATCTGCCCCCGGCCCAAGCCGCAGTGGGCCCAACACCCCCGCAACACCAACGCGCTATGAATGACAACCCGCACAAGGGGAATCACTGTAACATGAAATAACTCATTATGAGACCATATCGTATGTGAGTATCAATTGGTCCTGGCCGCGTCAACTACTTACGCTAGTACTCCCGCAACTGTAATAAATGCTATAACCAGTGGAGTGGCAACGAGTTTGTAGTGTTTCTTCTTCCAGGTACATCCCTCAGCAAAGCACCACCCCAGCCTGGTAAAGCGCTATGACTGGTCTCGCAACGTGTATGATACTCTTTTGCGTAAAGTGTATACGTGTTGTGTGTGTAAGGCAAAAGGCTAGGACAAGAGTGAAAAAGCGAAGACCGTGCGTTGTTCTTGGCTCATTTATTAGAGAATTCTCGATATGAGATATTCTCGAGATATGTTATACTGACCCGGGAGCTTAAAATTCTATACCTTGTCTTTCAATAGCCTTAGAATCTTCTTATAAACAGTCTTGTTCTTGTTTATCACTTAATGCTTGCTTTTCTTTGTTTCCAAAATGTACTTTTATTCGAGGCTGTCTGGAATGTAGCTCTTTGTGAACTGTTTTACGGCAACAGACTTGTTCATTACAAGAAAGCGTTGTGTAATGATATTTTTCTTGACTCCACTGTCACAATATTTTCACCACTACTGCCGTCGAGGAACCAAGGAGCCTTGCATTTACAGTAATTTTGGTTAACCTGTAATAGATCTAGTTTGTCAACGCTTACAGTGCTGTTACTTGTAGCAAAAAGTCACGCCATCATCTAGCTAAGAAACAAACTACGAGTACAGTCAGCTAGTCACGTGAAGTCACTACTACAATCAGTTAGTTTCGTGTCAAAGTTTCCGTGTCAAAATATATTGAGTTAGATTTCAATACATTCAAAAGATGTCCTTATCAATTGATCTTTTACTTACAACTATTTATATTAATTATAATTGAACAATCTAATAAAGAGTTGTTTGACGGTAGTTTCCCCTCATTTCGGAAAAGAATGGGAGAAGAAGTTTTCCATGAGACTTCTGTCAAAGAATACAAAAAAAACTTTAATAATTTCACAAACTTTAACAATTTCACAAAACTCTTGCAGTGTTGCGAAACACAAAATTAAAAGCACACACTGACCAAGCGATGCTACCTGACTAACACAGCAAGCAAAAACCAAATGAATGTAACATTGAAAGGTTACGAGGCACACATGGCCGGGTTGTCGAACCACACCACTGTCACAGCACCACCGCTCCTACCAATCACACCGCTGTCACGCAGAGGGTCTCAAATGCAGAAATCGTGAAAAATGCCCTTCACCGCCGTGGATGCTTCATGCTCCCGGTCCACCATCCGCTTGGCCCACACTCCATCAGCTGTGTCGCCCGCTGTCCGCACATGCTCTGGCGGTGCCCCGGGTTCGACCCCGGGCAGGGCGCAGAGGGGCGGGCAGCCGGCTAGCTGGCGGCGGGGGGCGGACGTAGGCGGGGGGAGAGATACGGGCGCGACGGCGCGATGGTGTTGGTGGCGGCGGTGACGGTGGTGATGTAGTGACGTCACCGGTGTCGGCGGCGAGGGTAGCTGATTGCAACCTGGCAGGGCGGCGGAAGAGCTGTCACATGCATCAAGGCGCGGGGAAACAATGATTTAATTAATGTCTTCATTCCATTTCACTGATTGATTGATTGATTGATTGATGATGGATTTTTTTTTTAAGTGGGACGCGCGAATTTTGGAATTGGCGCCCCCATGACACCCTGGTCTAGCATGGAACTCCCATAATTTAGCGGAAAGCACTCCAAAGAGTGCCCAGGTGGGCGGAAGTCGCAGGAACTTGTCCGCGCCGAGCAAAATGTGCTAACACTTCTTATCCCTCTCGCATCTCACCACTTACAAAATTCCCTATATTTTGCCACTTATCTACATTTTGATTTTAATGGAAACATGCTAAATATGATGGTCTTTGCTCTTTTCTAATATATGGGGGCGGAGTTCCTATTACTTCCAAATTATCTTCAATTTCAAGATTCATTACATCGACAAAACTTGTCATTCTCTTTACAAGTAAAGAAAACACAAGAATAACGATCAACGAGTATGAGGCCTAGCTAACAGAACAAATCTGTGGTCACGGGGTAAAAGTTCTTAAGTCAAAAATCTCAATTTGGAGAAAACAAGAGTTAGATTATTGAGTCACCACTTGTTTCTATGCTAAACTCTATTTTTTAATATTTTTTTCTCGATAAGGAGGCAACATTTGAATTCAGTCCTTTTTAATTAAAATAAAATATTGAAGTTTAATTTGTAGTTTGAGTACTTAACGCAATTTTGCCAAAAATTGACTTAAGAACTTTTATCCCGTGACCACAGAAATGATCGAGTGATAACCACACCACATTTCATTTCAATGATAGTATTTAATTACATGAAAACATGCATAAAAATGGATCTCGAATAATATATTGTACATCACGCGGCAAAACACCATTTTTAAAACTCCATAGGATTCCCCGCCACGACCTTTCTTGCCTTGGTTCTTCAGTCTCGCAATGAAAAGGTCGACTTTCTTGCCTTATCATGTAAAGTACTAGTCCTTCCCTAGCCACCTCGTGTTGAATACTATGCAATTTATTCGGCTAGAGTGTGCATGTCTGTGTGCTTCAAACCTGACTGTTTCAGACCTGACAAATCTGTTTTAACCCACTCATTTTGGATAAAAATAATAGACTAATTCGCCAATTATCCAGATTAGGACTTTACACGCAACGTATAAATTTTTTACATTGTGGAAAGAGTTTTCACTGCTTATTCATTCTCATTCCTTTTTACTTTCTCGCTACAGCTTACGCGGTAGAAGTAATGTAACGTTGCGCGAAAAAAACTGACTTTTCGTCAGAAAACTGTCATTACAAAGCCCTGGTAACAAAAAAGTGGATAATTCCAATTGCTAAATTTGGGTAAAAAATCCTCTAATACGTGGTGTAGCCAAAATTAATGTTTTGTGGGTCCTTGATACTGAAAAATAGAATGACGGCAAAATGTCTGTGTGTCTGTCTATCCACCCGTCCTTTCTGGAACAACACTAGCATCTAAGCCGTTCAGCCGATATTCACCAAAATTGATATTCCCCAATTGATATGTATGATGTCGGGCTCACTAAATTTGAAATTGTTTTAATTTTGGAGGGTACTTTCACGAAACCTCTGAGACATTTTCAAAATTTTCAAAAAAGGCTGCATCGTTTTTTATTAAATTTTGTTGTTGAATTCGTGAAGGACGGCTAAGAGAATGGTGAATGTCTCACTTTCGTTAAAAACTCTGATTTTTCGAAAATTGCAAGAATGCACATTTTTTTCGGGGTTTTCCTAAAACTATAATTATGAAGATAGAGATTTTAAATGAAATCTATTCCTTAAAGACAGATTTTGAAATAAGGTCATGTACAATTTTTCGAATATTTGAGGGCTTTTCACGTAATTTTGGGTAAAAGTACGGGCGAGAAAGTACGTGCAATTTTAGCACCACTAGTTACCACTGTGCGCTCCTTTTGGCCCACCGTGGTCCAGTGCGCGGCGCGAAACGGGGCCGCGTGGCGCGCAGCGAAGTCCCAGCGGCCGATCCCTTTGCGCGACACCGCCCGCCCCGCTGCTCCTCTTCAAGCTCTAGCCATCCGCAGCAGCTGCTAATGTGGCCCTGACGCAGCTCTCGTCTGCATTAGCAATCGCGGGAGTGGAGAAGAGTGGTGTGAGAATAGTAATGATGCCCTTATAATCCAGCACTGCTGGCAACGGCGCACTTTGTCGGCGTGGTTTGGTTGAAACGGGCTGTGGAATAGTAATAGAAATAGCGTGGCAAAGAGAACGAACATGAAGGGAGTCGGCTGGAAATATGGCATAACGGTGCGTGCATGGTCGACTTAGTATAGGTTACCCACAGCTGATTTTCTGCAGTGATGATTAGTTTGTTATTGAAGGATGGACAAACAACTATCAGAGGTAAATAATTGTTACAGTGTTGAATTACGTATACCGATTGTAATGTTACTTACAGTTAAGACCCACAAATAACTGCGGTCCCTCAAATTTATATGTATTTTGATCTGACGTAAACAGTTCTTTTAACAGAAGGAAGCCATGATAGTGGCAACTTTCTTCTATTTGGATGTAAATAAAGTGTTGTAAATGACATATATGCTGTGATAATAAAAGCTTGCGGTTCAGTAATAATTTGACAAATAGCATAACTTTTTGTGTGTCGACAAAATTTAAATTTTTCAGCCTTGTAATATTTCAACATAAAGTAATTATATTTACGTGTTTGTATGATGTAAGACATAAACGTTATTTTATTTGGAGAAAATTCATTTGAATATTTCCGGACTAGATTTTAATATTTAATTTTGTTATTAATCGCGGCGCATTTTTAAGGATTTCAAATTAAATTTTCAGGGAAAATCATTTAACTTGTATGAAAAAATTGTATATAAAAATGTACGGATTACGAATGTACATATATAACTACCGCCCTCCTATACATTATATATACACACACACGTCATTGAAATGATCAAAGAAGATTTTCGGTGAAGAGATCGGAGTTACTCAATACTGCAGTTTAATTTAGTCTTCGATTATACAACAGTTTCCTTTCTAATAATGTACAAATATTTAAAAAATCTCATATGTAGTATTGAGTAATTCCGAACAACAGCAATTTTTCTAATATATTTTGCGGTTGCCATTAAATATTAACCCGACCGTCGAAGGAAAAATAATTTTGAGAAAGAATATGAAGTAAAGTAAACCGTAACCGCATGAAAGCACAGAAATTGAGATACCTGTGGTATTAAGGATCCAAGAGAGGGAAACGGATTTCGATAGTTATTTCTCCGAAAAGCGAAAGGAATGGCTATTTTTGTGGGGATTATCAGAAATCGATGTCAGAATTTATCGAGAGTCTGTGGTTCATTATGAACGAAAAATATTTGTCCTCTTTCCACTTACTTCCCCTTGTATTTCTCCCTTGAAAAAATTCACCTCGAACGCCAAACACAGAGAGGGGATTTATGACACCATCGTAAGCATCTTATCAGAAATTGCATTGAAGCTTTCTGGTATTTGGGCAATTAATTAACACATCCCGTATTTTCGCCCCTTCATATCATTTTCGTGTCACCTCCATACATCGGGATTGGCAACACGGAGCGAATTGAACACGCTGAGCCGGTGAAACCTAATTAGTTTGTGAATGCCCGCCCTCCGTCCATGATGGATGTGAAATGGGAAACTACAATAAGACACCGTCCTGTCATATGAATTGCCATCGCATAGCTCCATGTCCGCCACAGCGTACCTTTTGTTGTTTGGCAGAACAACGACTGTCGTTTTGGAAACGCATCTTTTGTTCTATACGTCGATTGAAATTTTTATTTTTCCATGCCTTTGTTGTAAGGCAGATATGTTGTATATTGCGTATCGAACTGATCCTTCCTTCCTCGCTAGCCGGTAGCGTTGAGCTGTCCTCATACGCGGTCACATTTTTGGGTTCAGAATATATGTATTTTATTAAAAAATGCCACAGAGCCACAGTATTTCCTTGTACGATTTTTATTGCACTGGTTTCGATGTTGGCCTTTGTGTGTTATCTCCCGCTTGGAATTTCTGTTCTTTGTTCTATGTGTTTGTTCTGGTCGCGTGACCCTGCATTGGAGAATGTCGTTAATTATCTCTCCCTGCACCAAACTTTTCAGTACGGTTGGGAATTGGAGTCGTAAAGATTTCGCACTACCGGGTCTTTCAACATTCACATACTCTAAATACAATAATATTGGTTGGAAAGAAACGTTGGCCGCTAGCCAAAAAACTCCGGTCTCTTTCTTTCAGAAGGGTCATAATTTGTAAATTGCTCTGAAATAACTGTGCTCAATCCATTGAAGCAACGTAAAGAGAGAGATTGTCAATTCAAATTCTCATACAGAAGGTAAAACAAATGACCATTTTTTTCATAAGTAGCTGACGACTATCAAAGTAAGTAATGCCAATATTTCCCATTATATTTCTGACATGCAGTTGTGCTATTTCTTCAACCTATTGTTGAACACGATGTTGTTATTGAAGAAGTGGTAACTAACCTTCACTGTGATGCACACTATTTGAAAATACCTTTAAATTGGAAACGCGAAATTAATGATGATAGGATAAGCATTACTGAAATACATAATCGTGATGTCTGATTTTATTTCCCATCCACGACGGTTATACAATTTGATTTATTTGAAGAGTTGATGTCTCTCTGATTTTCATTCAGCATAATTCACGTCATTTTACCGGTAATAAGTTGTTTGCTATTGTTTCTTCCTTGCAATTCGAGCACCGAAAAATTCAGTGTGTGAAAAAGCACTCCATTAAGAGAGCCTTCACCTCTTTAGAATCTATTTTCCTAATTTTATTCATCTCTTCCCATTTTATATTCTATTTTATTTTGATTCTGTTGGGTTTTATATCACTTCTATTTGACTATTTTAATTCGTCCACATTCGCTGATAAAGGTTTTTCCAATTTTTTCATCGTTCTCACTCTCAATTTTCTCTGTGTGAATGTACTATCGTTGGTTGCATACAGAGTAAGAATTCTCTATTGTCTTAGTGTCTTCTCCGGGAAGTGCACAAGGGGGTTATTTCGGGGAAGCTTAAGGTGGTGGGAAGTCTCGGTTGGATCCCGGAGCCCTTTTGCTGTAGTGGCGGGGAGAAGCGTGTTGGTTGTGGGGTCCTCGCAGGACCTCTCGGATGCGGCCCGTCCACTTGCCTGTCTGCCCCGCCCACCCACCCTCTCACCCACCAATCTAGCCATCCATCCACCTACCTACCTACCCAACCACCACCAATCTAGCCATCTGCCTACCTACCTACCCAACCACCCACCCACTCGTCTTCACATACCCATTTACCACCAGCCCACCAGCTTCGCCCGTCTACCAGCTCCTTCCACCCGCCCGCCCGCTTGTCCGCCCGCTTGTCCGCCCGCTTGTCCGCCCGCTTGTCCGCCCGCTTGTCCGCCCGCTTGTCCGCCCGCTTGTCCGCCCGCTTGCTTGCCCGCTTGTCCGCCCGCTTGTCCGCCCGCTTGGTCGCCCGCATTGTCGCCCGCTTGGTCGCCCGCTTGGTCGCCCGCTTGGTCGCCCGCTTGGTCACCCGCTTGGTCGTCCGCTTGGTCGCCCGTCCGCCCGCCCGTCCGCTCGACTTCTCGCCCGCTTACCACTCGTCCGCCCCACCACGCCCTCCTCCTGTCCAGGGCGCTCCGCCCGGGGCAGCGGGCGCGGCGCGCCACCACTGCACGCCTGCAGCCACGCGCGCTGTGCTGCTCGGGGCTCAGCGCACGCCGCCGCCGGCCTCTCGCCCGCGGGCGCGCCGCCCAACGCCAGCGGCTCTGCCCCCCACGCCCTTCGCCCTTCGTCCCTCGGCGCTCCGGTTTACCTTACGCTCCCTCTGGGCTGGTCTCGAATCCATGGTTTGTGACTGCAGCCGGGGACGTCTCTCTGCTCTCTGTTTTCTTCGAGAATCGGTTCAGTTTCCACCGTCACGCTCGTGGCCAATTGTCCATTACTAAAT
Organism: Acheta domesticus; assembly: GCA_031308135.1. Classification (NCBI taxonomy): domain Eukaryota; kingdom Metazoa; phylum Arthropoda; class Insecta; order Orthoptera; family Gryllidae; genus Acheta; species Acheta domesticus. The sequence goes on from JAHLJT010009419.1 coordinate 130,978,776, forward strand.
TTATCATTGACTTCACTTCACACTCATTTTCTTCCACACCTTCTTGGAGCTGTGATGCTTCCCCTCAACATTTTACTATCCAATAATCAAATCCCCTCATATTCCAACACATTCATCTACCTCTTTGAAACTCGAATCTCTCCTTCAATTACTACATGTACGAGTGCTCCACCAATAAGCAGCGCGTCAGACTGCAGAAGTATCATCACAGTGTGCTTCAACGCTCCTCGTGCGCGACGCTGAAAGCCGACATCCTCTCTAAAATTCCCCGTCAATCCGTGATGTAGCGATGTCACATCTGGTTTGGGCGGCGGCGGCGGCGACGTCGCTGGCCGAGGCGCGGGAGGGTCGCGAAGCCGATCCGCTCGGATTCCGCTCCGCGTCAAACGCGCGAGAACGACGGCCGCCACTACTATCATTCATTTGACTCTAGATGCATATGTCCCGTCCATTCCGGTGCGGAATAACCACCGTTTGTTTTTCTCCGATCTCTCTCTCCTCTTTCTCCATCCTATCTTCTCTTCTTTCTCTCTCTCCACTCTATCATCGTTTCTTTTTCCTCTCTCCTCTCTCGTTTCTCGTCTCTCTCCTATCTTCTATCTCCTCTCCTCTCCTCTCTTCTCTCTCTTGTCTCTCCGCTCCCTCTCCCTCCCTCTCCCTCCTAAGCCATATTCTCTCTATCTCGCCATCTCTATCCTAAGCCATATTCTAGTCGAATTTTGAATACTTTTGAGGTTAAAGTACATACATACAAGGTTAAAGTTAGCTCCGTCATTTTTGATATGACGGGAGTAAATGGGAATCCTCCGTTGGTGCGGCGGCGGCGGCGGCGGCGGCGGCGGCGGCGGCGGCGGCGGCGGCGGCAGCGGAGGCGTCCCTGTGCGTGGGCCAGACGCGAAGCCGCGGCCGCTCGGGTCCCGCGCTGCGCTCGGGGGACGTGGTGCGCGCCGCCCGCATATTTCCATAATTAAAGGCCGCGCGCGCCCCGAGCCGGAAACAGCCCCGCCCCGCCCCGCCCCGCCCCGCCCCCCTCTCACAGGAACAGAAGCGGGCGTGGGAGGGGGAGGTTGGAAGAGGAGGGACCCGGCGACTGCGGTAGCTCAGCGCCTCTGCGTCTGAGTTGACAGAGGGCTTTGGCGGTGAGCGTCCTGCTGATAGTGCCGCTTCGCACTAGCTACGTAATAATCAGGGAGAGGATTTTTATGCTCTAAAAAATCTTGAAATATGGTTTTAAAAATATGCATTTATGACCTACAAATTCTGATATATGCTCTTTAATTTTCAATTAAAATTAACAATATTTCATTTCCTATATACCTATATTGTTGATAAAATTCAGGAGAGACATGCTTGGAATGAAAATATATATTTTTATGCACACATAATATAAGCTGGCTTACTTCGCGGGAAAAGAAATTGAAATAAATATGCATCTTAGTGAAGTCATTTTTATGTCTTGTTTCATTTCTCTTGCCAAATTTAAAAATAAGACATCAAAAATATATCCTACATTTGCACAATATTATATACAACTGTAACCAATAGACTGTAAACCATTTTAGAGTCACTTTTTACCAAAATATGCGCCTGTAATTACACTAATATGCACGGACAGGAAAAATCGGCCAAATATACACAAACATATACTAACATATTACTTTGTGTAGCATCTAATTCTAACCACATGTCAAGAAATTTTACTTAGCTATACCCTCTAGCAACGGACCAAAATATGCAAAATCATAGAAATTCGTTGCTTAATAATACTACAATAAGTCCATATCAATCCTTTTCTGGCAAAGGCCTCCTATTCGGAAATAGGGAATCTCCAGGTATACATCAAATGAGCTAATTCTGAATATTATTATTCTTCACACTTAGATTTTGCTGCTTGTACATTATAAAAAGAGTTTTCACTTATACTTTTCTTCATGCAATACCACTTTTAGTTATTACAATTATATTGTCAGCTAATACAAATTAAAGTACACTTTTGTTTTATTAAGTACCCTTACTTATGCACCTTTTCACATGTTTTTCCCCCTCAACCAGGTATCTCCCACCAGCGGGCACCGCCCCAGTCGGGACAAGCTCTCAACTCCCGACCGGTCTCCCGACATGTGCAATAGTGTAGAGCATGTTAGTATGTGTATAAGGAGTGAGTATAGGAAAAGGAAGAGGAAGGAAAGATCGCGCGCGGTCCGTGGCCCGTTTGTTAGGGTACTTCTCCAGCATTCGCCTGTTGTTGATCGGAGAAACCACGGAAAACTACCGAACAGAGCAACCGGCCTCCAGACAGCGACTGAATTCGATCCAGCTGACAAGCTAGTGTCAAAAATCCTGACACTGTCGGGTCTCGAACCAAGGGCCTCCCAGTCAGAGGGGATAACATTACAGCAGGGCCGCTCAACCATTTGCTCCGAAGAGGAGCAGTCGGTTGCTCTCTCCTCTTCCGCCGCAGAAAGAGCTAATGACGTCATCAAATATCGATCGGTGGCGTGTGGCACAGTGGGTCGCGTCGTATTTCTACGGGGTATTTTACGTTGTTCGGAATGAAAAATCTCACTGCTCTGGGAAAGGATATTACGACAGAAAAAAACAGTAAAATACTTTTGTAACATTTATTGGAACAGTTACTACATATAAACATATTAGTGTGATTTGGAAATTAAAAACACGACAATTTGCAATGCAGCATGGGAAGAAAAGTATCTTTTTCCAGATTGCGCCGGCAATGCCAAATGTTTAGTTGCAAAACAAGTGCTCAATAACAAAAAGAAATTTAATAGCGGTGACATTATACAGTTTATCATGCTGTTGAATATGAAAAGTATTATAAAGGTTGCACAAAAAATGTTATTAAATAAACTAGTAATAAAAATACTAAAAGTAAAGGAAATTAACAAAAAATGAAGTTGATTGCAAAATGAAATACTCTAATTACACCTTTTAAATGGTTTTTTTCGCAATATACTTTCTATATTTGGAAGAGATGGCATGGTGCTATTGAGCCGTAACATGCATTTCCGATTGTGATCTGTAATTGTACTTTTCATTCGAGATTTACAGATTTTCAAAGCAGCAAAAAATTGCTCACAGTTGTATGTTGATCCAAACGTACTTAACAATCGAGGAGTATTCCGATGCAGTTTTGGAAAACGGTTTTGTAGGAAGTTCTTTTCCTACATACTCACGTTGTAGTATCGGTATGCAATGAAATTAAATTCTTTTGTATTGTGTTATTTTACTGCAAAAACAACATAAGAACATCAAAATGCATCCAAAACTTACTTCTAGTGAGGCATTGTTTTTCAGAACACTGAAAACTTCCTTTTGTTCTTCTTCAGCGTACTTGTCATTTTCATCAGCATGATTTAATGTATAATGTCGTTGCAAATTAAACTTCTTCACGTGAAACCCTTTATGTAAACTAAACATTTGGCATAGCTGCCGTAGTCGGCGAAAAGATACTTTTCTTCCCATACTGCATTGAAATTTGTCGGTGTAGGTGCTCTTGTCTGTGAAGTGCTCGAGTGGTGTTCCATGTTTCCGCGACTGGAGTTACCGGGACACTGTATCAGAGGTTATCGCCAGGCGCGCAACGCTCGGGCTCCGGTGTCCAGCTCTCGGCTGACAACGCGGCTCCGCGCTGCCGATTTGCTCTGCTTGAGCGGCCCTGCATTAGAGAAATGAAGTGAAGGGACTAATGATTTATTCAGAGCACTTGGTGCATTTTGTGCCATACAACATATGTAATATAAGAAATGAGAGCAGTATTAAAGCAGAAGAATCTCTGTAGACAGCATGCATGTGAAAACCGGCTGGATGACTCAGGGAATCAATGGATGCTATTGCTGTGTTTCTGAGAGTAAGGTCTTTGGATACGAGTCCCGATAGTGGCAGGATTTTCGACCCTAGTTAGATAGCTAGATCGAATTCAGTGGCTGTATGGAGGAGAGTTTTAGCTTCGGGTTGCTCTGATCGGTAGTTGTCTGTGGTTTCTCTGATGAACACCTGGCGAACGCCGGAGCAGTATCCTAAACATCGGGCCACGGATCACGCGTGATCTTTCCTTCCTCTTCCGTGTCCTATCCTCTTCCCTTACACCCTCACTCCCATACTTACATGCACTATGTTATCACACATATCGGGAGACTACTCGGGAGCTTAGAGCTTGTCCAGAGTGGGACATTGTCCCGCTGAGAGAAATGCATGCTTTGAGGAAAACCTGGCAAGAACGGTCGGCACTGGACCTCATTGTCAACCAGGAGAAGAATACCGCCACCTCATGCGAAAATCAGAAACTGTACCTAAATAACCACAGCATTTGACGCTTCCGAAACACGAAATAATCGATCGAGAGTGAAGCGTGGGATGTAGTTGTTTCAGCATAAACTAGACAAGATTCATGGGGCATACAAAGAAAGAATGTTATTAACAGTAACTTACAAGAAATACACTCAATAACATAAATTGGGTAAAGGACAATGAAACCACCGGGAGCGGTGACTCAGAGCATCAACTGATGTCACTGCAGTGTCTCCGATCGGAAGATTCTTGGATTCGGGTCCCGAGGGTAGCAGGATTTTCGACTCTTAGCTAGGTCGAATTCATTCGCTGTCTAGAGGAAAATTATAACGGTCAGCTGCTCTGATCGGTAGCTTCCGTGGTTTTTTCGATCTACAACAGGCGAATGCCGGAGCTGTACACTAACAAACGGGCCATAGACCGCGCGCGTTCTCTCCTTCCCCTTCCTTGTCATGTCCTCACCTCTTACTTACACACTAACATGCACTATATTACCACGCATCTCGGGAGACCAATCGGGGGCTTAGAGCTTGTCCAGGCTAGCGCGGTACCCTGCTGGGAGGAGCAAACCCCTCCAGCTGACGGTAGATTGGCGCCGGATCTTGCTGTCTAGCAAGGGAAGGCCACCGACACCTCCCGGTGAAAACATGCACTACACTTCCGGGATGAATGATCTTGGCAGTTTACAAGCCAGGGATCACTACCAATCAATCAAGAATGAAACCGTCGATGGTGTGAGATGGACGTAGTGAATTCCGATGGAGACCTGAATTGCGGGTGGACTTCAAACGTCAGAGAGAGCTTAAAGAGGCTCGCTGGTGGGCAGTGAAGGGCCTGGGAACACAGAGGGCGTGTAACTCGAATGGGTGCGGGGTGGGGTCGGCGCACGACACACCGCAGACCTTGCAATTGCTGGAGGAAGCGAGGTCGGGGAGGCGCGTAATAAACGGCCCGCCCTGGCCAGCGGCGCGAACACGCCGCTCGCGTGTCTCGATGATGAAGTCCGCGTTCGCCCCTCCCCACTTGCCCTCCTGCTCTTCCTCTTTCGTTGAACCGCACCCACACCCCCGCTCTTACATTTCCTTCTCTCGCTTCTTTCTATTTCATACTTTGCCTTTCGAGCATTTTCTTCTAACTTTGATATTAGTGATTGTTTACTAGTGACTCCGAGCGAAACAACTGCTAAGGTCATTAGTACCATAAGTGCAAGGTATATTTTTTTTTCGGGAGGTGGGGGTGATCTTATACCGCTGGATGGCGAGAACCGGCGCCGATCTACCGTCGGGTAGCGGGGTTTTCCCGAACCAGGTATCTCCTATCAACGTGTCATCGCCCCACCCGGGACAAACTCTTAACTCCCGACCGGTCTCCCGGCATGTGTGGTAGTCTATTGCACGTAAGTGTACTAACTTTGAGTATTGTATTAAATTGTGCATTTATTGTTCGCATATCTATGTTTCTTTTCATGATTTGGTATCCTCCAGTATCTGATAGAACAATAAAAATGAGGGGAAATTATTAAAACACGTTTATTCGAATGTATTTGAAAAATGTAAGGGAAATTGGGGAAAATTAATAATTTTTATTCATTTCTCAATTTGCTCGCCGTTTATCTCCCCTATTCAATGCCTTTGTTTTTAATATATGACTTGTGTCATATCCCACTTGACGTTTTTAGTTTTCACATCTCATTGTTCGTCTTCCTAGACCTCTTCTGCTTCTTCCTTTCCTGTTCTTAAGGCCCAATTCTCCTCTATCCATTTTTATTCCATATTTTGTACATTTATTTGTTGTTCGCAGCATTCCATTCTATTGCATCGTATCACTACTAAACTCCAATTCATGCACCACAACCTTCTCTTCTGATTCTTGTTCCTTGTACTTCCTTCTCCAGTTACCTTCCTTCCTTATGATCTGCCTCTCATTCGCAACCGCCCGCATTCCCTTCGCCTGCTGTTCTGGGTGCTGGCCAGCCCCCCCCCCCCCGCCCGTTCATCCGCCTGCCTGGCGCAATACCAGCGGCGGGCATGCAGGCGAGCGGGCGGGCGGGCGGGCGACCTCCAGCGAGCGACGCAAAAAAGTATAATTTAACTGCGTTGTTTTTCCGCAATTTCTGCGTATGACAAGGCACGCGACCCCGTCGGGAGCTTTATACTCTCTCTTTATGCCGCGGGTGGGGTGACTGTCCCTCCCGCTGTTTGCTTGCTTAAAGAGCTTATGTATATCGGCTTTGCGAGCCGGTAACGCACTCGTTTTCGTTTTATTGCTAGAAACAAGTTGAAGTAAGTAGTACTAATGGAACAGAGAGGTGAATAAATAATTACTGATCGAAGTTCGTCTGTTTGTAGGTTTGATCTTGACAAAGGACAATGTGTTTCGTTGGGCGGCCTACGAGCTAGTTAGGGAGTTCATTGGAAGTTACATATGAAAGTGTGAAAGTGTATGTAACATATATTTTCGTAATTTCCAGTGTGCGAGAAATTGAAAGAAACCTACTACGTGCAGCCTACAGAGATGTTTCGTTAGATACCCAGGAACTGCGGGTAAATCCCCAAACAAGAAAACTAATTCTAATTTGACTGAAAATGTAAATATTTGGTTGTCTTATTCCACATGTACACATACTGCGAATGACATCTTAAATATCATTATAAGTGCTTCCCTGTTTATTATACGCCTGGCGTCAAGCAACAGCCACATTCCAAGGAAGAGGCCATCCGCCATTAAATATTTGCTATTAAAATATTTAAATATTCAAATGTTCAGTATTGCGTTATTTAGCGGCAACTTTTTTTTATATTTGTGATATGTAAAGTGTTGCACTGGTTTTATTCTATGTTTTCTGCATTATATTATGCCAGTATTCGTGAATACTGTTTTTGTTAAAAAATTTAACTTATTTCAGAGTGATGAGAGAGTATTTTGTTTGTTGTTCGTGAACAGTGAACATGTTAATTCTTGAACAAAATATTTTGTGTCGTTTTATCAAGCAGTATTCAGCAGTATTTTTGCTAGTGCAGGCCAGTAGCAATTATTATTTATTACGATATAAATATCATAAGTCATCGTATTGCTATAAGAGATTGAAGAGTTATCAAACGATGGCGTCAGGCCAAACCAAACGATTATTGTAATATATTACGATAATAATATTTTACGTTTTATCCGTTTGAAAATATTTCAATAACAATTATTATCGTATAAATATAGTACATTTTCTTACTCATTGATGACATTGATGATGATAGTAGTTAGTATGATGCCATGGATTATACGAGATTATGACATTTCTTCCATTTATATCCAATTTGACATTGGAAAATGTAAGTGTATAAAATATATTAATTCTTGCTATTGAATCACACAATCACCAGCAAAAATCAATGAAACAATGTGTTGTTGCAATTATGTTTTCGATAAAGTTTCCTATTGTAATTCTGTGCAAAGGACAAACTGGGACTGGAAATTGCTAGCAAAGGCTTCTTGAATAATCTAATCGCGATTTGTACAGTATTGGAATTTGTGAAGGTGATAATGAATGAAGAATTATAAAATAAGTTTTAGATGTAAAATAAATTGTGGAGCCAAGTTCTGATTCACTATTAAAGAATATTTAAGTACATAACCATCTTAACCTTCCATGTATGCGTTTAATATTAGGCAATAATGATATAGTTAGCTAATTGTGATGAATATTTTACCTTACCCTGTCAACGTAGTACTGAAAATAAATTTACTCTCCCTGTAAAATTAATAATGAAATTTCGAAGGGGGAGGGGTATGTGTGTGAACTGCGTATATTGGCGGCAACAAATCTGTTTTTACTCCCATTTTCGAATGACGTTGAACCTTACTGCCTCCAGCATTCCGCAGTAATATTGCATGTAGGAATCGCAGAAATTTGCAATCAACCCCATTCTGCCCGCACATTACCGTGCACGCGGTCGCGAATACAGCAATTCCATCATTTATCCTCCACGCTCGAACTGACTCGAATGCATCGCGGAAGACGACCGCGTTGCCGTGAATTTTCCACGTTTCCTCTTCGATGCGATCGTCCGTAGAACCGCATGCGTTAATCAAAGATTTACGTTTTTTTCACGCTTCCGAGTCGCGCATTGCCTACATTTCATTTTGGTTTTGTGCGCTTTTTAACGGACATCGATTTCGTACTCGTCGGATATAATTTCGTTATTGGCCGTCCGCATTGAATAGCAGCACACCAGCGCCCGGGGCCCGGCGTGCTACTGTGGTAGCTCCAGGGACTTGGTCAGTGGCTCAGAGAGCTCCCGGTTACGTTTGCTCCCATGATTCTACATGATTTGGTTGTGGATCGGTGCTCCAGTGAAGGTATTTGATTACTTTTCCCCTTCGTATTTATTGAAACGGTGTACACATGACTGGGGTCAGTTTTCAATTGCGTTCGCTTTTGCTAGAAGTTCAATACTGTATTAGCAGTTATTGTCCTGCGGGGAAAACGTAGTATTTTATGATACTTCAAAATTAAATACGAATATCAAGTTGTCTATAAAAGTAAAAAGTTTATAGAAGTTAGGTTTTAATTGTAATGAGAATATTATCTTCTTTCTCTGTTAATTCAAATTTTCAATTCAAATCTATATTATTCTACCCTGTCGAGATTGTTTGATAGCTATTAGTCAAAATATTATAAAATCTCCTACTCTTACACTAACCCAACCATGTGCTAGAAGTTGCAAGAACGTGAATCGGGGGGAGGGGTTGTATCTCAATCTAAAGGTTTGTGCCTGTTTTCCGGAAAAAGTCTAAGTTACACTATTTTACTTACCTGAAGCCAACACCTATCATACACACAGCATAACTGTAAGAATGATAGAATAATATAATTTTATGATGTATCTAATACAAATAATTCATAAAAATGTATAATTAGTATTAAAGCCAATGAACTTGGAGTTGTTTAAAGCTGTTTACATATCCACATCAGAATATCACCATCATAATTGAAATGTTTCCGAACCTTGCTTTCGCATGCCTCTAGCCAGACATTGTTTTGCTTTTAGGAACTAGAAATCAACATAAAAAGTTGAGGTAACAAGAACTTCTACTATTTTGGTGACTTTCAGGTCGGCAATCACAAGCGGGTACTTAGAGAGTGACTTTTAACGGGAATAAAACAGGGAATTTTTGTTTAAATTCCCTCTCACATTTACTGGTAGATATTAGTATGATTTTGCGTGTATAATTATTGTGTTCATCTGAAGATACAGCGACATTTTGGACATTTTTACTTTCCCGTATACGTACGTACACACGGGGTGATATATGTAGTATAGGGAAAGGTATGTAATCCTGCGCGAAAAAATGGCCAATTTTCGGCGGAAAAAATTAATTGCCGGACCGTGAAAACGAATAAGTGGATAAAACCAGTTGCTAAATTAAGAAAAAAAAATCCCCTAACACGTGGTGTGGCCAGAAACCCTGTTTTCTAGGTCCTTGATACCGAAAACCCAATTGAAAGGAAAACGTCCGTCTGTCTGTCTGTCTGTCTGTCCTTCCGTCCGTCCGTCTGTGAACACTGCTAGCGCCTAAACCATATGTACGATTTCTACCAAAATGGATATTACCCGGTCGATCTGGTTCTAGTCAAAGCTTTGAGATTTTGAAAAAGATTCTTCAAAATTTGGAGGTACTTTATATGAAGCCCCCCGGGAATTTTCAAAATTTTCTCAAAAACGGCTCCAAATTTTTTCTTTAAATTTCTTGTATGAATAGAGTAAAATGAACGTATTAACATGGTACGTGGCCTGCAATGGAGGCACAACACAAAAAGTCAGATGTGGAGATAAATGAGTTTGAATTTTCACCTTGTATTGAAATACATCATTCTTCCGTTTTCACTATTTCCATTTATTGGTGGAATATGTACTAAAAGATGCACTGTTACTGCTGGAAGGTAGACAAATCTGCAATCTGCAAAAGCGCATTAACTCAAAATTCTTATTTTTTGAGTGGTACAGCCACACGAACCGTATAAAAAGTAGTATTTTTCTTCAGGTATTACTCGGTATGGTAGAAATATTATCCATTGTTTCTTTTTCTGTATCATACATATTATATAATCCAACAGGGTATATGTGATAGCAATACCTTTTCATAAGCTTCACTTCAGCAACTACCCTAATAGATTGCTTTTCGCACGCCAGTAATCCCATTACATTCAATCATTTTAATACGGTGGATCTTTGTAGCATTTTGGGAGGTATATCAGATGAATATAATAACAGTTTACAGTGGATTCATTGAAAAGTTGTGATTATGAGCCCGCGACAGCAGTTTAGGCACTAGAAACATTTTACTTTGAGTGCTTTTGGCGCTACTTGCAATTGAAAATGTTTCAAACTATTACGCACTTTTACGTTTGTAAAGGTTGCGAATTTGAACCTTATGGTATAATACAGCAATAAATATATTGACAGTGGTAAGCATGTTATGAAATCAGACTTAATAAACCGCAGTTAAACAGCTCAAAGATACACTTATCACTAACAAGCAGAGTATTCTGTATTATAAATCTCATTTAAACACCTCTATTTATATATTTATATGTTTTCTTAGGTTTACTCGCCTAGAAATTATCTAGTGCCACCCTCGTATTCAATTCTCATATTGATCTTTTTTATTGTGGCGTAATCTGTTCTATTTTTCACATCTGAATGGACATGGCTGCATTATTAAACGTTTAATACGAAATGTGCCTTTACAATTAGTTTTCAATACATCTTAAAAGCATCTCTCTACGACAAATGTTTACCCTCCACTCGCATGTACTTCAGTTTTATAACTAAAATTTTTAAAACAAATGTTTTTCGTGTTACTGCAGTGTACATTCTGAGTAGAAATTTCATCGGAATGTTTGCTGTGGCATAGGATTGTTAGATTTTAATAGAGGTGGAAGCGGTTAGAGGGAATTTTGCGTCGGACAGAGCTAAAATAAAGTTCCTTAAATCAAGCATGCACATTTAATAAAAACATTATTTTGAAAGGAAACGCACACATTCAATACACAGACCGTTTCTTTTCTCTTGGTAGCATATGCTATTGAAACGTAACATGTTCTAGATCTACAGCAGTAATTTTTAAAGAAAAGAGAACAATTTTTTTATTTATGTGACTGGTTTATCATAACTTTAAAATTCAAATCCGTGCTCATTTATTATTGTTTACACAGACACTCACACACCACAATCATATGAACCATCTTCATTGTTGCATTTGATTTATTTTAAAGCTATTGAATTCATGCAATTGTGATTTTACACATTAAAAAACTTTTGATTATTACCATTGTGATCTTTAAAAAACTGGCGTAAACAACAATGGTTAAATGGTTAAATTATAAAAACGATATCAGATATTGTTATGAGATTTTGAGTTTTTTAATATTTTTTTTTCTTGGTGAAGACATAAATGAATCTTATTATGAAGTTCCCTGTAGTAAACCATGGAAGTAGCTTTCTTTTTCATCTCTCTAATTTCCAATACTTTTTGTACATTGTTATCAACTGGTTAACGGTTAACTTTATCAGACTGTGTCCCGACGTGATAGCAAAGAGCCGACTCCACTGTAGTTACAGTTTGCGTCGCGTCTCGCTGATCGGCGTCTACTACTTTCAGATCTCCAATCTCTGACCATCACACATATCCCACAACGCAGATGATAAAGAAGCTTAGATCTGTCCCTGAAAATGTTGTGCGGATCGCGGAGCGAAGGAAAAAAAAATAACGTGTTGGAAATAGTAGGAGGAGGAGTAGATAAAAAATCCAGGATGTGGCAAGCCAAGAGTATGAAGACACAGGGATTTAAAGTAGTGATTAAGAGTAATGCGAAATAGTAATAGTACGTAGAAGTAGCGTAAAATACGTGTAGATGAGATGGAAAAATGAATGGTGCAGTAGTTGAGAAGATAGATAAGCTAGCTCAGGCGGAAGAAAAAGCGGAGAAAACTGATGCGATTTAAGAGCCGGAAGAAAGTAAAATAGAGGGAAAAGAGACAAAATGAGACGAGATAATAGTGACGTGAAATATAGCGAAGAAATCAACAGAAGCGTCAATGATTATGAAAAGGCAGCGCAACAGAAGCATACGGCCGCGGATGGGAGGCGAGATGGAGATGATAACGTGACGATGATGGAAGAATCGTTTGAATATTTCGTGTTTCCGGGCTCATCAACGGCTATGTTCATTAGTCGCGTATTGTTGCGCATGTTTTTATCACGGCAGGTAGCGGTGTTGCTCTCGGTGAATGGTGTAATTGGCGCCGACTTACACGTCGGCTTTCCAGGGTTTCCCTATACAAGTATCTCTCCCCAGCGGGGCACCGCTCCAGCCGTGTCAAGCTCTAAGCTTCGAACTAGTCTCCGGTAGTGTAAGTGGCATTTAAGTAGGGAATAATGACAGGAAAGGAAAAGGACGGAAAGATCTACGCACGGTCCGTGACTCGCTTGTTAAGGGACGGCATTTATTTGGCCAACATCCCTTGTCCCGGCTGGAGTGGTGCCCTGGCAGGAGATACCTGGTTGTGGGAAAGACCCGCTAGCCGACGACTGCAGGTCAGCGCCGCATCTCGCCATCCCGCAGGAGGAAGATCACCGTCATCTCCCTAGGAAACACAGTACACTTACGTGAATAATGGCCTTTGCCATTGATGCGCTCGCAATCATTAACAACCATCAACCACCCTGATTTATATTGGACCAACAGCTTTGGACAAATTATCAGAGCAACCAGTTGGTAGAATTTTCTCTACAGCGTCTGAACGTGGCCTATCAGTTATCTATCTAGTGTCGAAAATAGATCACCGTCGGGACTGGAACCATCGGACCTCCCAGTCAGAAGCACTGCAGTGCCATCATTTGGTGCCCTGAGCCTCCTCAGTGGAAGAATCTAAGAAGCCCTGAAATGTCAACGTCGAAACGCTGGCGATGGTGGGAGTGGTGAGAGTGACGGCAACGCCCAAGTCGGCGTTTCGGGAACACGTAAAATTGCGACCCACACAATAAAAGCGGCCCTTGTGCCCGGGGCGACGGGAGGCGGGGCGGGCGCGCCCTGGTGACCGTCTTAAAACGCGGCCCAGGCGCGGCCCGTTATGCGTCGTAAACTATTTTAAACGCTCCACATTATTTAAGGGCGCCTCCGGTGCACTGGCGACCCAGCTGACTCTGTCCCCGCGCTTGGGAGGCCAAGCCGACGGCTGACCCGCTGTGACGTCAGGCAGCCCCGTGCGGTATCGCACTCTCGCCCGTTCTCCGTTTGACACTTTCTGGAAATCGTTGCTATTTCAAAGCGACATCAGTGATGTCTGGGGACTTTTGATGATATGCAGGAAGGAGTCTGGAGTAGGAAAAAAGTGAATAACAAAGTGGTGGAAGGTAAAAATATAAGAAAAATATGAGAGAAATATAAGAAAATGTGTGAAGATTGTTGGAAAATACTTAGAATATATGGACAACTGATTGGTAAAATATGATTTTTATTTTTCCCTTTGGGAAATAAGTATTAATATAGACAAAGTAAAATATCTTTGATAATTTGTTAATAAGTAAAAATCAAAATTTCAAATATATTGATGTCAAGGATGACAGGAGCATTCAGACGTAGACTTTCATTGCTGGAATCCAAGGATTATTTACCTTTTGAGAGACAATTTTATTATTTTATGGAGTCTCCATTACGTTCGTAAACACACTAACTTCTATTAAACAATTAATAGAAAAAAAATAATTTTATCGCAATAAAACGAAACTCGAATAATGACTAAAAATCACACAGTCACAAGAGTCCCTAGGGTATATTGTGTAATTTTTAACATTCATTTATAATTACAAAATATAGAGATATTGCTGCACAAAACTTAAGAAATCTAATATTGTCTAATTCTCTTGATGTAATGGTAAGCAAAGAACATTATTGCTATGATTCCTAATGGAAAATATTTCATTTCTTAAAGTAGTAGCAATTCAAAAATACTTCTTTTACTCCAAAGCTCTAAAAGTGGTTGAGCATTTAATATAGTGAACTATATTTTCACAGACGAACGGTCATATAACTTGCGTTATAAATTACTGCCTGTGAATGGGAGTAATACAGAGCACAGAACACGAAGAATAGCAACGAGCAAAGAGCCAGTGTATCCCCCGCCTGAACAATGGGAGCGGGAGGAGGCGAGAGCCGAGAGCCAAGGCATCCACACGCGGAACAGCGAAAACGCGGCGGACCGCGGGCGGTTCCGGAGGGGGTGGCGGCGAATGTGTGGGGGCGGCGGCCGCGAGGGCTATTCAGAGAGAGCGGCCGCATTTAAAAACCATTAGTCATCACATTAGGAGCGGCCCCAGGCCGATAAGGCAGCGCGCCGCCGCCGGCAGCAATACGAATTTATTCGGCCGTAAATCCCGACGTCTCGGCGCGCGCGGGCGGGCGTGAGCAGCAGGGTTGGGGGAGGGAGTCTGCGGGTGGCGAGCTAAGGCTGGCAGGCGAGCGAACGGGCGTCTGGCGAGCGGACTGTGCGCTATGGGACGAGTGACCGAGGGAGTAATGACCGGCGAGCGGCGGGCAGTGAGCGGCGGCCGGAGGGCGGCGGGTAGTAGACGATGGGCAGTGGGCGGTGGGCGGTGGGCGGTGGGCGGTGGGCAGTGGACGGCGGGCGGCTTGCGGGTGACAAGGTGGCGACCAGAGAGCGAGGGGGGACGGCGGGTAATAGGCGGTGAGCGGTCGCCAGCGGGTGGCGGGTGGTGAGCGGCGGGCGGGTGATGAGGTGGCGGCTAGGGAGCGGTGGGGATGGGGGTCGACGGGTAGCAGGAGGTCACCAGCGGGCGGTCACCAACGAGCAATGGGCGGCAGGTGGGTGACGAGTTGGTGGCTAGCGAGCGGGGGGAGGGCGGTTAGCAGGCGGAGGGGTGGCGGCTGGAGGCGAATTGGCGAGCGGGCGAATGGGAGGGTGGGTGACTGGCTGGCTGGCGAGTACGCAGCGGCAGAGGGTGAGATGTTAGGGGTGAGCGCTCTGGCTGGCGGTGGCTGGCAGGCAAATAAGTGCGCGAGGAAGATGGCGAGACCGCGAGTGGCGGATCTTGCAATGCTTGGTTCGAGGCGGAAATTGCAGAAGAAAAAGTTTCGACAAACCAATATTACTGAACCACGTATCGATATTTCAAAGTGGAAATTGAATGAGCTTTGCCTATCATTTAAGACTTTAGCTACTTTTATTACATCGATGCTAGCTGAGCCCCTGCGATAAAGTCTCACTTTGTAAATAATTGTTTCAAAACTGAAAATTTCTTTGTAGTGGAAACCAACTTTAAACGATCTACTCTAAACAACATTACACATTCAATATTGAGCGAGAGAATCCATTCTAATATTGTTAAGCGTTGCAATAGTTTTTATCCCTTTAATTTTTTCGTGAAAGACTTTTTCTGTATTTTCCTTCAACTTATTTTTCATAGACTTTGTTTCATGTAATTTTCTAACCATCCAACTAGATCTAAAATTGTAATAGAATGTTCAGGAAGATCTTCATTTTCCCAAATGTCTTACACACACTCCACTTGTCACCTGCCTCCACAAAATCCAAGTCCCTTAAGAATCACAAAAACCTTGTTTTAAGATCGGAGGACGCATCGTTTCCGAGTTATGCGCGACTATCATGTGATAATCTTTGTATGCGATAAACTGCAAGTTTATATTTTTCTTCTTAAATACGTTGGGTGCAGGACTGGGATATAATTCTGTATCCATCAGTAGCACATATACAAACTTTTGTGACATTATTTTCTTATAAATTGTAAAAACTGTCATCTATTCTTAACGTATTGTATATATAGAGAGAGTAACTCATATCTGTATTTCGTAAACAGCGTTCTGCCTGCCTGGAAGTTGCAAGGGGTTGAAGCAGTTTCCAAGAATGTGAAGTCAAAAGGCGGGAGTTCAAGTATTGCGTATGACATTGACATTTTCTCCATTTGATTTAGACGTCATTGAGTTTCTCAAATAACTATATACTTCCTCTGAGCATTATTTCCCCCACTTCATTATTTGTCATCGTCTCTGCGTAACCATTCTTCATGCAGTGGAAAGCAATGGCAACTTGCAAGAACCAATGGCAATATATCACTGTCAATAATATGCTTACGCCAAGGAAAAGAGATAGCATAAAATTCACCTTCGTCGCCTATTTCAAGCAGTCTAGAATTTTTCTCTTCATCATAAAAGAACAATGATTTTATTATTTTATGAAAGAAAAAAGAGTTTCTCAAAAACAGCTTTTGGGGAAAGCGAAAACAAACGATGAAATGTATGAAGGAGGAACATATTGACATGTGTTAATGTATAGATAAAAAAGAAGACATAGCCATTAAAAGATAAATGTTTGACAGCTGTGTGTTACCTGTCCTCATTTATGGAGCACATGGTCTCTTAATGTAAAAGAGCGAAATATGATAAAGCTTTGCTAAAGACAGATGGAGAGGAAAATGCTATACATCACTTTAGGACATAGGATCAAGAATGTTGACTTTAGAAAAAAGACAAAATTAAAAGATGCAGCACAAGAGGCATGGAAATGGGGAGGACATATCAGCCGACGTGACCCGGAAAGATGGACACATGCAGTCACTCAGTGGGACCAAGAGTGGGATGGAGACGTGTAGGAAGACAAAGAAAGAGGCGGCAAGACGGATTTGTTAGCGAATCAGGTAATTTATGGGATCGCATAGCTAGAGACAGTATAAAGTGGAAAGAAGTAACAACAAAAATTATAGAAAGAACAAATTTGTATATATATATATATATATATATATATATATATATATATGTAAATAGAAATGTAAATAATAGATTTTAAGATATGTGAGTGTGAAACAGTGGCTAACAAAAACAGTGTATGTCTAACAAAACTATTGTTTAACTGTGAAAATAGCGCTACAGGAAAATTGTTACGGTATTGTTAAAAACTTGTAGACTAAAATATATATATATATATATATATATATATATATATATATATATAAAATTATTGTGCCACAGTTTAGTTACCATACCCCTCCGAAACAGCTTGACCGATTTTGATGAAATTATATATGTATATTCAGTAGGTCTGAGAATAGGTTATCAATTTTTTATACCCTTTAGTGATAAGGGTGGTCCATCCCAATTTTTTTTAATTTTTCGGACAAAACTTTTTAGGGAACCCGCTACACACGGTAGGTATTTCACACGGCGGTATTTTACCCGCTGCACGGTGTTTCTCCATATTACGAATCTGCTCAGCGATGTGCAGAATCTGCTATTAAATGTGAATAACACGGAGAGAGACGGTGAAAGAGAGAGAGAGAGATTGACGGTGAAAGAGAGATTGACGGTGAAAGAGAGAGAGACGGTGAAAGAGAGAGACGGTGAAAGAGAGAGAGACGGTGAAAGAGAGAGAGACGGTGAAAGAGAGAAAGACAGTGAAAGAGAGAGAGACGGTGAAAGAGACGGTGAAAGAGAGAGACGGTGAAAGAGAGAGACGGTGAAACAGAGAGACGGTGAAAGAGAGAGGGTGAAAGAGAGAGACGGTGAAAGAGAGAGACGGTGAAAGAGAGAGACGGTGAAAGAGAGAGACGGTGAAAGCGAGAGAGATGGTGAAAGAGAGGGAGACGGTGAAAGAGAGAGAGAGACGTTGAAAGAGAGAGAGACGAGAAAAAGAGAGAAACGGAGAAAGAGAGGGGGAAAGAGAGAGACGGAGAAAGAGATGGAGGGGCAGAACAACGTCTGCCGTGTTCAGCTAGAAAAATATTTGTCTCCGTGATACATTGTTGCGTTAGATTTGAGGAGTCTTAAGCATATTAGAAACTAATATATTATTAATTCTATAATTAGTTGGAAAAAAAGCACAGCAATTACTATTTGACTACAGGTAGATATGACATGGGACTAGGAACTTTGTTTTAATAATTTGTGATGTTTGTTGCTGCGAACTGTTTAATTAGCCTTAATTAATTAATGTTCAGTTAGCCTTCGGAAGTTGATATTAAATTCTCGAATGTACCAAATGGGGAACACATTCATTGTTGAACAGTTAAAAATGTGTACATGTATTTTATAGCAATTTTTTAAAATGATTTTTCTTTAGAGATGATTTAATTATTATCGTATTTCTCCTGCCGTCTATTGATATATAGATTTTCGTTTTTACTGTCATTTAGTGCAACAATAGGTAAAGAAAACCCTGATTGATTTACATGATGTAATGATGTAATTATCACTTGATCAGTATCCCTGCAAGGCGTCTACCGGCGCCACGTCTGACCAGTGTTGCCAGATGTTCCGCATTTTATACCGCATTATTAACATCTCATCCGCATTAAGCGACGAGGGTGCCAAACAAATCTGCATTTCCTTGATAGTGGATTAAAATCCATTTTTTTCATTTCCTCAGTTATTACAACGATCGTTAGATGTCCCGCTCACTATGGTTGGCAAAGTTTGAAAGTTCAAAATGCTGTCTCTCTCTATTCGATTAAAGTAGAAAGCAATAAAACACCAATCATCTACCAATCATTAGGGCTTTATCCAATTGCCTTATTCGAAAATTGATGACCAAGCACCAAGGTGTTGTCGTGAACTCTGTTCTTTATTGTCTTACTGTTAGAGATTCAGAAGACAAATAGGTGACATGTTGGTTAGTCGTTTTCGAATACGCCAAATAAGAATAGGGATTGTCGTTCAGATTCTTACTGCGTTTATTCAAGCCCGAGAGATGATGCACTTCGCGGGATATTGAAATTAAAAATATTGAAACTACGTTACTCGGCTTCACTGAGATTAAAAATAAAGTGAAAGTACATTTATAACAAAAATACTGATATTTTATACTTTAAATTTCTTGGGTGAATCGAGAACATTATATGTATAGTGAGAACAAACATAGAACAAATATAGTGAGACAATATCGCAATTATTTAATTAATAAAACGGAATGATATGCCGATATATGAATTATTGATGTTTTCCCCTATTTTTAAATGATATTAGTAAATCCGCATTCATTACAAGAAATCCGCAATTTCGAACTTTTAAACTTCACAATCAGAAATTTCACATCTGGCAACATTGCTTCTGACCCAGTAAGCAGCACGGAGTAGGGATTAGATCTCTCACACAATTAGCCGTTTCTCACTCACTACAGTTTTCGGTCATTATTTTTATTATGTGGGCGTTAATCATAATTTTACAATAATAATTTTTCTATTTCGGTGTAATTTTTAATTAATTTGCCGGGCTGTACTGAATAACGTTGTCGAAGCCATCATTTTAAATGGCAAATTTCGAGGTGAGAATATATTACTGCCACGGATCCCTATTATACCCACAGATGTGCCAATTCAATTTAAACGTCTTCAATTTCTGTTAAGATAGGCATTTGCGATGACTATCAATAAGTCTCAAGGCCAAACGATGTCTGTTTGGCTTCATTTTGAGCACACCATGTTTTTCACACAGTCAATTATACGTGGCATGCTCTCGAGTTCGCCAGGTGTTATCTCACCTGGTAAGTTCTTATTTGTGAGCTGTCCCACCAGAGAGAGGAGGCTTTTGCCCTGGGTAGGGCTGTTATACTTTAATAATAATATTAATAATAATAATAATAATAATAATAATAATAATAATGTGTAGATACATAGAAGTGATTTTTCGCAACAAACGTATTTCATAACATTATATTACGGTGTTAAAGTCTTAAGAAATATGTTTTGAGGATATTTCTTCAAGTTCAGTGCTCTCCATGTAGTGGAAAACATGACAATTACCACAATAGGTCGGTCGTACACGCAGACCAGGGTGGAGATAGAGAGACCACATGGACTGAAATCTTCACGAGAGGCCCGCAGAAACGTATCTTACACAAAGAAAAATGGATACGTGTAAAATTACAGAATTTTTACTTGTACCTCATCTTACTAAAAAGTAATTGTCTGCATTTTGTCGAGGAAGATGTGGTGTGTAGTAGTTATCACTAACGACGAACCAACAGTTTATAATTTAAGTTTTGGGTTTTGTGCTGATTTCACTTTTTTGGATTTTTTACTGTTGAACCCAAGAATGGACTCGACAAGAAAAGAAGACCAAAGACAAACATAAAGATACATAAAAACAGACATGAAAAGAGTTAGACATCAAAATATTGTTGATAATTAAAATACTTTTAATAAGCTATTGCAGATTTTCAAAAACGTGTATCGGGGAGGGAATTTTTTAGGATAAAATATTACAAATATTTATTCATTTAATTAACGATTATATTTCTTTCATGAACTTTACAAATTAATAAGGCCAGGAAGGAGAATGTTGTGTGACATTATACATTTTAACACTACACTTGTGACACATTTCTATTATTTACCTACATATGAGAGATAAAAAGGAATTGAAGTCATCGTAAAATGTATTTATAATTTCACCATGGAATAATACATGAAGAACAATTACCTCACCTACATGAAAATGGTGCATCAAATCCTTTCAACAAAGTACAAAAATTTTCTCCTGATCAAGGCTTCTTCCAGCAATACGGAGTTGCTTCCTAACAATATTCATAACTCGTCTCTGTCCTTGATGCCAATGCTCATTTACTCTCCAGGCACGACCCACCTCTTTTTCAACCGTTCAAAAGACGAGTTAGTTCATACCCCAAGAAAATAATTCATTCCTTCTCAGCAATAGATATTTCGTTTCCAATTCGAAGAACTCAAGTAATGGGTGTAGCGCCTTCCACTTCGTATCTGCTTGCAAAGACGAATCGGTAATAAACTAGGAAGGGGAACGTGCTTCTTCGGGAAGAAAGTGACATTTACGACTCCAGTTTATTTCCGCATCGGTGCAAACTGTCGGGATGGATCAGGAACACGCCGTCGGCTGGGAGTGTACGAGCCTCCGAGAACTTTGGCGCCAATGGAACTGCGGTTTGGGGAACGTAAAATAGGAACACGATGGATGTGTGAGCGGGGGAGGAGGCGGGAGGGGGAGGTCGCAAATGGGCTGCGAGAAACACGAGCGGGAGCTTTAGTTCGAAATCCTGTGGCATTTGTTTCACATTCGGTGCGTGCAGAATTGTTTACGTTAAATATTTAGCTTCCAAGCGCGTATTAATATAAAGTCTGTTGGTTCGAAATCCCATCGCATTCTGTACAGCAATGGACGAACTATGTTACATAACCGGAGGCTTAAGTAGTGGACAACAGAATCCAAAAAAGTAGTAATACGAATGGCCATTTATATACTAATATGATTAGTTTAGATTCAATATGTTCTGTGAATTGAGTAAATCTGATGGTTGTTTTCCAGATATACGTACTTATTACTAAATATATAATACAACGAATCATGACGATTAAAACGGAAGGACAACTAACTCCGTAAATTAACCAACAAGTAATACGTATGAATATTCTACACGAATTGATGATGGTTACATTGAAGTACAGAGAAAACTATATTTTAAATGGCATTATCACATTTCACTGATATATGCTTCCAAATTTGACTTTCTTTACATGCAAAAGAAAATGTTCAACAATAAGACAATCACATCTAAGACGCTATTAAACGTGCTTCAAATGACGAGACAGTGTAAACTGAATGATTTCTCAATAATTTAAAAGTTAAGATCTATATTATTGTATTAATTAATGCGTTAAGTGTTCTTAAAATGATAACAGAAACCAGGAAATTAAAGATATTTTGCGTTTCAAAAGTTTAGAAACAAAATTATCGTTGCTAAGAATTAACATTATAAATGTTAAAGTTCTTGTAATTGGTAGTAATTGCTATCAACAGTCTTTACATTTTTTCTGCAAAGTGTGAAAATGATAACTTGTGTGTAATTATGAAAAATAATTAACTTGTGTGTAATTATGGAGAAGTGCCCATACATATGTAAAATGAAATATTTTCCAGCGTGTATTTATTCGTTGTGTTATTGAATATGTACATATATAGCAGTTTAGGATTAGCTTAATTTGACTTCTGCCAAGCTAGCGGTTTTCCCAGGCCTGGAATTGGAGGTAAGGGAGACGTGTTGAACATGTCGTAAGTCCATCACCTTATATTTGTGGTCTTCTTGCGCTTTCTTTTGTCACACAGCGATAGGAACTGAGAGGATATGTATTAGAAAGCTACAGCTTTATTTTCACCTCTACCTGGATCCAAAACCAGAGCCGCCTCTCAGAAAGCTAACGCGTGGCTCTTGAGCCACCCAAACGGGATGTTATCGAATATAGTATATATATATATATATATATATATATATATATATATATATATATTGTCAGCACCGCGGGCCCTCGCGCGTGCGACGTCGGGGATCGATCGGGTGATCGAGGTCCCCCCCCTTTTCTCACTCACCTGATTCAGTTGCCGGCTAACTCAGGCGCAGAGACTCTCTATAAGAAATGGGGGCCCATGGACGGACGCTACTTGTTACCAAATGAAATTCACTGAGGTTATGAGGAACAAGTAAAATTTAATTAACAAAAAAAATGAAGAATTACACAAAAAAAGAAACCCTATTACTAATACCCTTTCCCTCTTAAACCCAAAGACATCCCCCCCTTTTTTCTGGTTTATCCCGCAACTCCCAAAAAATAGTTTGAATTTACCCCCCCTTTCTTTTCCCAGATCAACTAATTTCCTTACTTACTAGAAGACAATACAAATTAAAGTACAATTTACCAACATACAATTTAAGAGGTTTATCCTCAAAAAACAACAGCCACAGCGCGGCTCGCTTATGATGAGGCACAGGTCTGTGAATCGGGTCATTCACCAAAGTCTACGGGACAACAGACCGTATTTTCAGATGGCTTCGCAGGGTCGATGTCCGACCTTGGGGCGGCGTCCACACGGCTCCGTCTCCGGCGATGAAAGGGCCGGCAGTAGGTCACAGCTGGTCGGCAAGGTCCGCGCCGGCGGGGGCGGGAGGCAGGTACTCGTGCACGAAGTCGGCAGGAAGAGGTAGGCGGAGACCTCTTCGCAAAACTATGACCTCGTAGCGGTCGTGGGCGTAGTGTCGGGAGTCGAACTGAATAATTCTGGCTCGCGTGCGTCACTCGGGTGCACCGCGCGATCAGCGATAACCCCTTTTCAGGCGACCGGACGAGATTGCTCTGCGCCTAACAAAGTACCCGCGAATTGGTCACAATTAAAGTCCTTTGCCAATTCAAAAAACAAACCACATACGTGATAGCGAACGTCCGTCAGGAGCAATTCCACGTTCCGCTTTACACACAGCGCGCCAAAAACTTAGAATAATCCGCGCCAGTGGCGTTTACCCCGGACGACGCACCGCCGCGGCGCGCGCTCCTCGCTCCTCCCCGAACCTACTCTCCAAACCGTCGCTTCCCTTCTCCTGGTTTTTTACTTGGTCACCTCTCGCGAAGCCTCTGTAACCCCCTCTCCTTACTTATTTTCCGAAAGTTCTGGAAAGATTTTTAGTTTAAATTTTGAGAGGTTCCTCTCTATTGGCAAAAGGCAACTGCGTCTCAGTTTAATCTTGGCCAATGTGCGGAAGCGTTTTCTAGCCGAGTTCAGTGGAAAAATTCCACTCAACCCTCTCTCTCTAACGTCGGGGGGGCGGGTCGCCTGGGGATGGGGCGGCGCCGATCGGGTCGTAATTCTTGTACCCACTGCCCCTCCGCCGGACAAAGCATGCGCGAAGGGACCTCTGCCTATGCACGTGTCCGACACGAATCGGCCCTACCCTCGCACTCACAAAAGGAGGCGCTGCGGAGGCACGCGGCAGGCTACAACGTCGTGCGTTTAAAATCATTTTTTTTTCAACTATTCGGTACCGTCACAATATATATATATATATATATATATATATATATATATATATATATATATATATTAATTACTCTAAGAGAATTCACTTGGGGGTTCCCACGGAGTTTCAGATTGAGAATCGTTAGATTCGTTAGATTATCAAATACCGAAAGTATCGTGAAAAAGGTGATATACGGAATCAATACTGGATGGAATTGGGCCAATAGTGAAATCTTTCTGCGAGTGATAGCTGCCCCATTGACTCTTATGTAGTGCGTGAGATACATTTTTTAGTTCACTAGATTCACAAAATCTTTTTCTTATTCCCTGTATATTGACGGACCTGAAATAACATTAATTACGGTGGTGGCGTAAGCGAGAATTTACATATGCAATGGGATGGATTCCAAAATGTAAAGTTTACTGAATCGATTAACAGCGAACTTCTCTTGCGTGCATTATGTACAAATTAGCTGTTTAAACTTTCCTCTGAATGAACTTCTCTCATTACTTGACCGTAATTTGCGAGAGGAGTACTTCCTTTCAACATAGTTCAACCATACAAAGGATTTCTTGCAATTGAAATACCTTCCATGAATTTTGCCATGCTGTACAGGAGTATTAGTAATGCTTACTTCTCAAGCAGTGCTTGTTGGATCTGGTCTTTTGCCAATTAAGTTCACAGAGTGAGATAAAGCAATTAATTTTATTTACTTTTGCCTTTCTGAACCTTTCCTTTCCCTTACATTTTACTCCCGTTTGTGTGCTGAACGTTGAAGGAAATAATTAGATTTGCTTGGAAGAGAATTACGTTAGAAAATTGCTTTTTCCTTCTCAGAGTATTACTCACAAGAGTATGTGTATTGCACACGTACATAATAAAAATCGTTACCGATCTACTGAACTTATTCTATGTCACTTCGGTGATTTCCATTAATATAAACCGAAATATCACAGAAATAGCATTACAATTACGAGTTTTCTAACAATTGAAAACATCTTGAAAATGTGAAGCGGTGATGTTTGTTGCGTTTCTATTTTTGTATTTCATATGTCTGCAGGACTACAATGAAAACCGACAATGAACTTTCAAACGTGTAAAGAATAAGAACAGTAGAGACAAAGGTTAGTTGGGCTTTCTTACTGTCGTTAAATAACACGAAGAGCTTGTCACCTGTCAATGCCTCGTCCAGTTTCAACCTAATCAGAAGGGAATTCGGCGCATCTGTACCATGAGAATGCAATGAATCAACACATTCGGCGAATGCTATCCGAAACGCGCGACCGATTGCCATGTCTGTTGACTCTCAACACGCATAGTTCCTTCCGTGGATTCCTCGGGTCTCACAATGCCCATGTGCTCTGTGATAACCCGACAAATTGACCGTTTTGTTACAGTGTTGGCCGTGCACACCATCCACGCCTTGCAGATTTCGATCTAATCGCTAGTGGATGCAGGGCCGGATTTCTAAATAGATTGAGTAGGCTGCAGCCTAGAACGGCAAAGTTTTAGGGGCGGCAGTTTGGAAATTTATTCAAATGAAACCGGATCTTCAATTACGCAAAACATTATCATTAGCATTAAAATATAAAAATATGTTTAAAAAAGTGATCTCTGATCTCTAAGAACTAATTAATTTCGTTCGAAACCCATTTTATTTTTTCAACTAATCTTGAAAGACTTTAGTGAAAAGCAAATAGAAGAAGTATTGTTATTTTGTAATTTATTGTGTAAACCATTAAAATTGTAATTTTATCTAACCTAAATGAAAGCATTTGTGCTAAATATTGTGTTTAATGTTTAAAAAAGATGAAAACAAGAATGAACGCTGGTTGTTGTATAAAACAAATGTATTATTGAACTATGAACAATAAAGGGAGCGGCAAATGGACTTTAACCTACAGTTGGCATACTCTTAAATCCGGCCCTGAGTGATGTCGTAATACACGTGATACACTTTTGAGAGTCAAATGACTTAACCTCCATATACATCAGTGTAACAAATAATTAAATAAATGTCGTACAGCTTCACTATTTATTAGACAAAGCGTTATTTATTTGTTTTAACTTACGGAAATTCGTCACTGAAGTTTAATATCTACCTCTAAAACATATTGCTAGTAACATTTATAATCTTCTTCGTTATTCTCATAAATATTTTCTCTAAGACAAGCGTTCCAATTTATAAAATGTTCCACTTATAAATTAATATTGAACTTCTTTGAAGCAGAATGTCAGTGGGAATGAAACTAATGAGATGTAAATATCATCGAATAGCGCTTGTTTCCCGCTATTGCTAGCAGAAACCATTAACCCGGCTGCGGTCCTCAAATTTACTCCTTCTCCAGATCCTTGGGTCCAAATGGACCCATATAATTTCTCTTGCAGATTATTTACTTTTCCACTGATCATATTTACTCGTAGTATTCTTAAAACGTTCGTACACCTGCTACCTATGCCAACCTAGCTCCGCTTTACCCTCCGCTCCTGATTACGATTTTTTTACTGCTTCTCCCTGAAATTGAAAGTTACGACAAAAATGAGCTTCTACTTCTTTCTCTAGCAGTTAGTACAAACAGAAGGTATCAAGAGGTTATCTTACATTGAGCAATTTTTTTAATAAGAGATCTGCCGAGGAGCAATAAAATCGAGAATATTCTTCTAAACCTGGGAATTTACTTCGAAATTTCTGAACAACCTAAATAGATTACTCAAATTATTTTGAAGGCATAGGAGAAATGTGATAAGTGATTGTTATGAAATGCTTGTGAAGTTATAGGTGAGTGAGTAAGTGAATGAGAGAAGCCTTTCTACGATCTTGTCAGCAGAAGGTGAATAAAACAAGAGTAGACCAAAGAAAGTAATTATAAAACTTTATTTGGTTCCATGACGAATACTTTTAGTCGATAGTCAATTAATTTCTTAGTGAGTGCAATGAAACCAAAGTGGGCCTATAAATAATTACACAAAAATTAAAATATTTTCCTTCAGGGACAACCACGCGTCGGGCAGTAATGTAGATAAACAAAACAGATGAAAATCGGCCAATGGCAACAGACCACTGTGTAAATAATTACTTGTGGGGACAAGTAAATGCTCCAAGTTTCACGAAACTTCTTATTCAAATAAAAATACGTGTGAGTTACTTCTTGTGAGCTCGTGAGAAGTAGTAATGCCTACTTGCATTCAGAGCAATTGCTCTGAATTCGAATACGAACAATTGCTCTGAAGTTGGTACTTTATCATATAACCTAGTAAATTGAAATGCTTTGGGACTTTGGAAAAAAGACTAAAAAGAGAGTGAGAGAGAGGAAGAGAGAGAAAAAGAGAACGAGAGAGAGAATGATAGAGATAAATGCAGAGAGAAAGAGATAAAGAGGGAGGTGGAGGGATTGAGAGGGAAAGAAAATGAATTCCACTGTCCATGGTTCACTTATTCGGAATCTGGATATCGAATGGAGAGGTCAGGCTCGGAATAGCAGGCTATGAAGCTCTTCATTGACTGCATAGCGTCACATTCCAACTATTGCAGGCGCGCGCAGAGACTCTGCAACATCAGAGATACAATTGGCGTTCTGATGGCGGACGCCAAATTCCATGGCCCTCTCTGAGCCGCGGTTGCCGTGAGCCATGAACGACAAGAATGCCTGGGACTTTGGCTGACAGCATTTATGACTGGAATTTCTCGAAGGGTTGAATATACCTTCATGGACAATTGGTAGAAACAATGTCGAGATTAAGACCAGTTGAATTTGTTTTTTCTATGAATTGTTTGTCCTTGCATGGGACCTTGTCAAAAAAATTCTTGCATAAATAAAACACCGTTTCTCACATGCGTAGCAGATCCAGTAGGTGATGTTTCTAACGATTCACACAATGCTGGTGATACCAAAAATAACAATCTTTAACATAGTTTTCGGCGTTCCCGAGATCGTATCGTAAAGATTGAGCAACTGAATCGAGATAGAAACTTGTTTTTCCGATATTATTATTGATGGTTTAAGGATATGCTGAAAAAGAAAGGTTTTTGATATAATATCTCCATAAACAAAACAAAATTTAAGTGACCGGGAGAGGTGGCACTGGGCATCGACTGATGTTACTGCAGTGCCTCGGACCGGACCATTCCACTCCCGACGGGACAGGATTTGCGACACTAGCTTGTCTGCTAGGTCGTATTCAGCCGCTGTCTGAAGGAGAACTCTTGCAGCTGGCTGCTCCGGTCGGTAGTTTTCCGTGGTTTCTCCGATCAAGAACAGACGAATGCCGGAGCAGTATCCTAACAAATGGGCTGCGTACTGCGCGCCATATTTCCTTCCTTTACTTTGTCCTATTCTCACCTCTTACTTACACACACACACACACACACACACACACACACACTAACATACACTACACTACCACACATGCCGGGAGACCAGTCGGGACCTTAAAATTTGTTCCGGATGGAGCGATGGCCCGTTGGTCGGAGATACCTGAATAGGGGAAAAGCCCGCTATTCGCCGGTAGGTGGGCCTCGGGTCTCGCCATCTAGCGGGGGAAGATCACAGCCACCTCACGTGAAAAACATCCATTACACTTACGGGACTAATGAACTTAGCAGTTGACGCGCCCGGAATCACTAGCAACCAACCAACAAAATTTGAAATCGACTGGGTTCCTATCAAATTTGGTGCTATTGGAACATCTGACAGTACAATTTGAGTATTTTCGCGTCATGCAATTGAGTTTCGCAATATCAAGGGCTAAAAAGGAAAGCAATTACTCTTGCACATTTGTCTGCACAGTGCGCACGAGTGGACAATCGCATGCTTTGGAACTCTAGATCTTCCGAGGCGTAATGATCACTGGCCGCGACGCGCGCTCGGGATTGGTTGGTTGATTGATTGATTCGTGTTTCCGGGCGCTTCAACTACTTAGGTTATTAGTCCCGTAAGTGTAGTGCGTGTTTTCTCGGGAGGTTGCGATGATCTTTTCCCCGCTGAATGGCGAGATCTGGCACCGACGTACCGTCGACTTGCGGGGTTTTCCCATCAAGGTATCTCCTACCAGCGGGGCACCGCCCCAGCCGAGACAAGCTCTAAGCTCCCGACCGGTGTCCCGGCATGTATGGTAGTGTAGTGCATGTTAGTGTACGTGTGTAAGAAGAGAGGATAGGATAAGGAAGAGGAAGGAAAGTTCGCGCGTGGTCCGTGGCCCGTTTGTTAGGGTACTGCTCCGGCATCCGCCAGATGTTGATCGGAGAAACCGCGGAAAACTACCGATCAGAGCAGCCAGCCGCTAGAACTCTCGTCCAGACAGCGACTGAATTCGACTAACTGACAAGCTAGTGGCGAAAATCCTGCCGCCTTCGGGACTCGAACCTAGGACCTCCCGGTCAGAGGGACTGCAGTGACAGGTTGATGCACTGAGCCATCTCTCCCGGTGGATTGGTTGGTGATTGGGGAAAAGCTACAGAAGTTCTATTGCAAATACTCTGTCAGTTTCAAATAAATCCACTATCAATGAAGAAAATAATCTGAAAATACTAACTTAATACGAAGAACATAGATCATAGTGCAAATTACAGTAAAAAAATAAATAAATGAGGAAAGGATAAAAAATACGAGACGTGTTTGGAAAGTGACTTCCGTTTTCGAAAGAACATCAAAAAATTGAAATTGTATGGAAAAAAAGAATTGTATGGAAAAATTTGTTTTCCATACATTTTCTATATGATAGAGCATTTATTAAACTTTTTCCTCATAGTTGTCACTGTTATTCAGATATTTTTCATAGCAGAAACCAACTTTTTTATGCTTTCTTCATAGAAAGATGCCGCCAGTGAAGAGTCGCTATGGAAGTTCATTTCGTCCCATTATTTGGAAGGGTTACCCCTATTGGTTTAATACTGTGAGATTCTTCATTCCCTGTCTATTCTATTAATCATTTATGGCAATCAGTCACTAATAACGAAAATGTCGATGGATACTCCTATTGAAATGCTCAAAATCGATTTTTTTGAATGTCTAGTGATATTGAGGATTGTTTTCCTCGGAGCCGATATTATTAAAGCATTGTTTTGCATTATAAAGCACATCAATATTACATTTTAGTCATATTTGCGAACTACAAATATTCGTGCATACGAATGTTCATCACAGTTATTTTGTAATGTAAACTACTTTGTTGATAAGTAGTGGGGATGCAGTTAGTGCTTCTAAGAAAAATAAAGTATTTATGTACTTGTCTGCTCATCATTATAATTATTATTAATACTATTATTATACGAATATACATTTTGATTAGCATTTTTTCCATGGAATTTCTCGAAATATGCAATTATCATTTTAATTAATCTATTTCAGACGTTATTGTTATTTTAAGGTCTGTGCATGCATTTACGATTTTTGAATTCCATAATGTACACATTTTACGTTATTTAAATACAGTTGTGGAGGTAATTATTACATTTCTAGGAAATATAATATCTATAGTATAGTCGTTTGTTTCAAATGCTTTTATCTCGCATGTTTTTTTTACTTCTCTCTCTCGTAACTAACGTCGCGGCTTGGCATGCGTATCATTTATCTACAAGAGCTGTTCCATTAAAGCCTTTGGAGATATGAGACACGTGTTTTCTGCCAGCTGCGAGACACGGCCCGATATGATTTAACGTCCAGCCGAGTAACTGGACAAGTGAGATCATGACTTAAACCTGAGATAGGTCTTGATCCTCGGCCACTTCATCACTCGCACAACTTCCACTGGCGTCTTCTACAATTCCTTTATTATTTTGTTGTATGTTGTGTCACATAACTCGTTTACATTCGTCGAAATTAATGTTTGCAGAATATTGGCCAGCCACAAACACTCCATGCGCCTTGCAATCCTGTCTCTCTCTCTTTGTACACACACACAATATATATATATATATATATATATATATATATATATATATATATATATATATAATATACAGATGTAGAAGTACCGTACCGTAGAAATGCCAGTTAACAATCCATAATTAGAAATACCCAAGCTCATGACGTAGTTGCTACCACCAGTAAATGCTCCAGTCCGCAGCACAGTCACCGTATTCCAGAAGAGGAGAACCAAGGCAGTAGTTCGCCGTTCGCGTTTGTCAACACTGTGCCGCTTAGCTCGCTGACCGCCATCCGAGCGCTTGTCCCTCCTTGGCGATTCAAGGCGACGTCACACGGCTATGAACTCTGCTAAGGTCTGTTCAGCCTTAGAATGATCCCGATGTAAACAATTACACGAGCTTAATAAAGCCTCTTATTAGTTGCTTGGATTTGCAGTTCAGTAGTAGTGGCGGCGAAGAAACCCGTCGTCCAGTGTAGACAGCTTTATCTGGTTGACTCATAACAAACGTTCCAAACGCAGCGTTCGTTGGGCTCCGTGAGCAATAGACCAGTCAGTTCTCTCCGCTTGGTGCAGCAAGATCGGTGTAGCATCTTTTAATAATTTTAATTTTTAGGTGTATCGAATTATTTTATAATGGCGGATGCTGAGGCAGGACAGTCTTTTACAAATCTTACGAGAGGCAACCCATTTAAACGGGTTGAAAAATGTGTTTTAAGTATTTTTTGTGTGGCTGAAGAAAATCCTGCATTGGCCGTTAAACATATTGCCGAACGCACATCGTGGACGACGGAAGTGTCTTCGTCAAGTGTAATGAAAGCACGCAGAGAGTTGAGTACACACAGAAAACTTGTCCCATCACGGAAATAAACAATTTTGGTCTTTTCCAGACACGTCGGCAATGAGGAGTGACGATTGTGAAACGGGATGCGTGTGTCAATGCTGAAAATCGGAACTTAATTTTTATTTCAGGTGAGAATGCTGCTGTTGCGTATGCTTCTGACACTTCGTATACACGTGTACCATTAAGGAAAAATCTGGGGCAATCGGCCAATGAGATTAATAGACGCGGATGAATACTATGCTTCTTTGTTTACATCAGGATCATTCTTAGGCTGAACAAAGATTAGGGCTTCCGTTCCGGTGGCTGCCTCGGGACACCTGGAGAGCCAAATATGGATGCTCCTTATGTATCCACAACCTCTCTCTCCCCCTCTCTCTCCCCCTCTCTCTCCCCCTCTCTCTCCCCCCTCTCTCCCCCTCTCTCCCCCCCTCTCTCTCCCCCTCTCCCCCCTCTCTCTCCCCCTCTCTCTCCCCCTCTCTCTCCCCCCTCTCTCCCCCTCTCTCCCCCCTCTCTCTCCCCCTCTCTCTCCCCCTCTCTCTCCCCCTCTCTCTCCCCCTCTCTCTCCCCCTCTCTCTCCCCCTCTCTCTCCCCCTCTCTCTCCCCCTCTCTCTCCCCCCTCTCTCTCCCCTCTCTCCCCCTCTCTCTCCCCCCTCTCTCCCCCTCTCTCTCCCCCTCTCTCTCCCCCTCTCTCTCCCCCTCTCTCTCCCCCTCTCTCTCCCCCTCTCTCCCCTCTCTCTCCCCCTCTCTCTCCCCCTCTCTCTCCCCCTCTCTCCCCCTCTCTCTCCCCCTCTCTCTCCCCCTCTCTCTCCCCCCTCTCTCTCCCCCTCTCTCTCCCCCTCTCTCTCCTCCTCTCTCTCCTCCTCTTTCTCCCCCTCTCTCTCCCTCTCCCCCCTCTCTCTCTCTCAAACACGTACACACGCGCGCGCGCAAAATATTTTATTTGTTATTCTTGAGCAGTGTGCATGCTAGTGCTACTTTATGAAACACCACTTTGTGATTTTGTTCAGTAGCACTTTTGTGAATGCAGGTCTCTAGATTAACATTAATTTACTCCATTTAGTACATTAGTTATCCTTTATATAGAAACTAGCGGGATCCCGCAGACGTTCTTCACTTGATCTCCCCTTTCTCCCTCTCTCCATTTCTCTCTCTTCGTTTCTCTCTTTACGTCCCTCCGTCTCTCTCTCCCTCTCTCACCATGTCTATCTCCCTCTCTCCCTCTCTCACCATCTCTCTCCCTCTCTCTCCCTCTCTCCCCCTGTCTCCCCCTGTCTCCCTCTCTCTCTCCTTATCTTCCTCTCTCTCCGTCTCTGTCCCTGTCTCAGTCTGACTCTGTCTCTGACTCCACGTATATACCTACATACATTTTCATAAATTTTCTCAGTATTAGAACGTTATTGTCTTGATTCTACTATATTTTTGCTCATGGGTCTCAAAATTCTCCCTTCAACATCCTACGATCTTACCTGTCGTATGTGGACACGCAATTCTGTACAGAAGTACTATTCCTCGAAGTTCTGTTGATTGAAACCTATTATCTGAATTGATGGCAACTTAACTACAAATTATCAGCCTTTTCTTTTTAAAAATAATAACTTAACATTTATTATGACATTATTACACTTTATAATGATCTCATCAATGATATGATCTGACTTTCTTATATACAATAATTATAGTTCCGTACGGTTCCGGTTTAAACTTCAAGGGTTTACTGTGATCTTCGCGTGCAATGATTTTTCGGATGAATACCCAATCTTTTGGCTTGATATCGTCCTTAGATGTTCGTGTTCATGTCCCTCCTATTGTAATCTTCCCTAATGTCAAGATGGGATTGCGAATGTTCCCAGAGTATTATAAATTATTTGGTAGTTTCGTAAAAATTACTGCGAATAAATTATTCCGCGAGTGCGACTTTTCCTGGCTGTGCTTCATATGAACACGTACTCGTGACTGTTTATATTAACCCAGTCTTAAATATCATTCCCTGTCTACAGATTTATCGTAACAAAAGTTCCCTTCGAACACGGAGTCTATTTCGATTTAACTTTCAAATTACAACACAAATTAAAATGATATCTTTAACTTCTTAGTCTATACAACACTTAGCATGTCAAATCTACTTATACATCACCCACGTCCCTACAGTTGAACTACTACATCCTATCTTAACTGAAAGAATACTCGTACCGCTTCGGCCGCTGCATCCGTTCTATTCGACTTCCAGCAAGAAAGTGATTATTTATGCATTTTCATAAAACCAGAGCGTTCACTGCCACATCCATACATTCTTTATATAATCTCCTCGGGGCCTTCTTTCCTGCTTCCTCCCAAATTAGTTGTGTTATGTCCTAGAGCATGGAATATAATATCTTGTTTACCAGTCGCCCTAACAACGTGTACTCCTAGGCTACAAGCGTTATATACGCATATATTTACGTCGTATTTATGTTTGATGTCGTTTTTTCGTTTCAAATAAATCCTGCTATTTCTGGCTTATAACCAATACATGTATTGAAACGAATTGTTATCATTGCAATGACCGGCAGTGGAGCGATGGCGGAGGAATGAAACGGACGGTTATGTGGTGTGTGGAAGAAAGAGCACGGACTGTAGTTAAATCTGAAACCCTCATGGAGGATAGGCATCGGGAAGGACAAGATGGTAGGAAAAGGCATGAAGTGAACTAAAACGGTGGTATTGCTGAAATGAATAAAAGACAATATCGGCGCGTAAAGACATTCACGTGGGCGAGTGCAGAGGAGCGGCTGATTGTGGATTCCCGTGCGGCAGTTAACCCGTTAATGTTTGGTATATGTAGCTTCGAGAACAGGTGGGAACAACGACTTCATCGAAGTGAGCGAGATTAATTATTGGAATATGTTGAAAGTGGTGAAATCGGCATTGACAAAGTAACGCACGCGGGCGGACACCAGAATAGCATTGAGTGAATGTAGAGGAACAGCATTAAACAACCAGTTGTGAAACGGAGAAGAAAATACTTACTACGGACGGCAGAGGTGAGAAGCATTAGCGGGCGACGCACGGTAGGTCCGTTACAACGGCAGTGAACAACAAGATATTGGCAGTCAGCGTCGTGCAGGGAACGGCGGAAGAGCATCGAAGGCGGGTGTCGGAACGGGCCCCCTCCCCATGTCGGCATTCTGCGACCCGAAGAGGTACGAGCACGGACGGCGCTGCGCGAAGCATCGCCCCGTCGGCGGAGGGGCGAACGCGAAGCGGCGCGGCCCGGGGACGGAAATACTGTAAGAACGGCCGAAAGAATATTGGGAGGGAGGGTGACTAGACGGCAGGAGACAGTGATCTTTAGTCGAGGCCCCACAGATGTGGGAATTATAACAAATGAGTGAGATTTCAGGATAATAAAGAGTTGACAAATGGGATGTGATTTAAAATACGGAAATGACAAAGTAGATGTTTTTGTGAGCAACAAGAATCACCAATTTTGTATTGTAATTATTCGAGCAATAAAAATTCTTGTTTACCCGTGTGTTTCCATTGATGAACATGATTGAATCCACAGCCCATTCCCGGGGAAGAGTCCCTGTCCCCTTTTTCTAATAAATATTGTGTAGAGTCAAATCCACGACTCGTTTCAATATATATATATATATATATATATATATATATATATATATATGTGTGTGTGTGTGTGTGTGTGTGTGTGTGTGTGTGTGTGTGTGTGTGTGTGTATGTGTGTGTGTGTGTGTGTGTTGTGTGTGTAAAAGGCTGTATCGAAAAAAATAGAATTCAATGGCTTAGAGAAAAAAAGTTAGTTTTTGACGCAAGAACAACATCGGCACCAGTAAAACAGGTTTAACTAGTGATGCTACAGAATGGCACAGACTTTCCCGTATTAGTTTTCTATTTCCTTGGGTTTTCGCTAGCTATATTGAATTGCCACATACTATTTCTTGCCAGCTGCCATCTATCACCGCCAAAAGTACATTTTTTGTATACTAGTGTTATAAACAACCCTTTTACATTAACAAAATCGTTCATAGTATGGCATATTATTGCATGAATCATTAAGTCATCGCTATTTATGCACGAAATATGAGCCATCACTGAAGTAATAGTCACGTCCCCTATATATTTTCAGTTATGGAATTTAAAGAAGTCAGTGGTACCATGTAAATAATTGCAGTGTTCGCAGTAAAATCAAATACGTTATGAAAAAACTTACTTTTAAAAACTGATTTATTAATTTATTACTCTTCTAAAATTATATTTTGTTTTTATTTGGTAATATAACGAGAACAACATAATACGAACAACAAAAAAACATCAAATTAATTCTTGTGAACATGTACATTAAGTGTACAATTTGATAAATTGGTCAGTGACACTCCAGAACATGTATTTATATCTAAAATGCTTGTTTTTTCTTTGCTTTCTGCACTAACAAATATCTTGTTAGCTATTTGAATCTTGTTATTCACCGATTCTTCGATGTATGACTCGGCTACACTTGTAGTCCACTTTAAATGTAGTGGTATCACCACCATTATCTGCGAGAAACGTCGCAGATATTCTCCTAAACGAATGACCAGAGTACTTTTATGCATTCGGTAATTTTAAATAATTTGCAATATTTTTGGTATTTTCGCAAATGTATTGATACCAATTGGATTGCAGCTGCATTTGCCATGATTGTAAAACAAACAAGTTTGTTGTGTTTAACATGGAAGGATCTTAAGGAAATGTATTTTTTACAGATCTCAACATAATTAAATTCTTCACTGGATACGATAGTAAATATTCCGGGCTTGTCATTTGTTGTTCACTATCAAAACAGAACCTTCTTCTTTCACATCGTAGATGCACAAATTATACAATTCGACACGTCTACAAGCACCAAATATGCCAAAAATAGCAACAACCTGAAAATCATACCAGTTATTAATACAATACACCAGTTAATAAATAAAACTTAACTATTATTGCCAATACCTTCATTAAAGGAAAGTTTCATCATCAGCATTTGTAAAAAGTGTGTTTACATCTTGTTGGGAAAACCATTACCTTTATAGGTTGATATCCCACATTTACGTGTTCCATAAGTAAACTTACTTTATGAAAAGTTCTAATATCAATATTTTCTTTGATCTTTAGCATTTCCTTTAATTTGGAAAAAGTGCACCATAGTGTCGATGCTTTACATGCTGTGGACTTAATGTTTAAAGAAGCATGCATTAAATTAACAAACGTCTTTATTCTAGCATGTGCATTATACTTACGTAACCTAACTGCTCCGATAGATACGAAAAAACAGCAGCTTTGCATAATAAATTTGCATAAATATTTTTTATCCATTAATTTCCTTAACTTTAAGTACTCTTTCTCATAAAATCTGCAAGGCTTTTTCGGTATCATAGCATTTTCTGCTTTTGCAGCTTCTTCCACAATTTATCTTGGCAAATTCATTATCTTTGAATCACGACTTTCAAACAAATTGCAATTTGTAAACAAATTTGTCGGTTAGGTAACATTCATGAAAAAACATGAATTTGAGATCTACTACGACAACGAATTACAACTTAACACAATTAATTTCGCTCCCTTAAATCTTTATCATACTGTTATACAAAAAACAGTGTACGCAACCCGTTTATAGTGTTAATTATTTGCACTCGTAAGAATATATTATAGAACTCGCTTCTAACGTCGTTCGTTCGGTAATATCTTCTTATTCGTTTAAAAAAGGACAACGTTATAAACTAATTGCATAATATGCTATTGTCATTTTCTTAATATTTCGGTTTCCTATTGGTAGAACGGAAATATTAATTTTAGAATATTAAAGAACACAAAAACCTAGTGATAAATGGCAATTTTCTTTTAAAAATCATGTGCCGTTCAAGAGAAAATGACGTTTTAGCGCTACTAAAAGTGCGAAATTTGAAGCTCATTTTCACCGAAAATTTTTGAGTTTTCAAAATACTTTATATGAAGTTATTTGAAACACTTGCACTCACAAATATAATAATGTTTACAAATTGCTGGTAATGTGCATATTAAAGATGTGAGAGATCTTTCAAAAAATTACAATTATGTAATTTTTGAAAAAACACAAAAAATAACTCAAAATAAACTTTACGCTATACTAAAGAGTGTAATTTGCACCATCCGTTACAAAAGTTTCAAGAGAAAATTTGCAGCCATATAAGAGAAAATGGCGTTTGAGCATTTCTGAAAATGCCGAAATTTGAGCTACTTTTCCCAGAAAACGGTTGTGTTTTCGAGAAACTTTACTTGACATTTGTTAAAGCATATATACTCGTAAATATAATGATGTGAAAAATGCCGATAATGTAAATATTAAAGACGTGGAAGGCAAATAAAAAATTTAAATTTTTGTAATTTTTGAAAAAAACAATCGATAGACCAGGATGGCTTTCATGTCATCTGATAGAGTACACTTACCACTATCTCTACCAAAAGTTTAAAGAAAAAGTTGGAGCCCTTTTTGAGAAAATCTTGTTTTGGTAATTTTTTAAAATTGCACATATTGCACGCAATATTGCGCGAAAAACACTAACATTTTCAAAAAATGTAGATGACCTTAAAGAAAGAACTCACTATGAAGAAAAAAAATTATTTGAATGAAAAATCTCTATCTTCAATTTTGTAGTTGGAGAAAGACGCCGAAAAAAATTCAAACTTTCACAGTTTTCGAAAATTCAGAGTGATCCGTGGAAATCGGACCTATGCCATGTTAATACGTGTATTTTACTCTATTTATACAAGAAATTTATAGAATAAATTTGGAGCCGTTTTTTGAGAAAATTTTGAAAATCTCCGGGGGGCTTCAATTAAAGTACCCCCAATTTTGAAGAATCTTTTTCAAAATCTCAAAGCTTCGACTAGAATTAGATCGACCGGGGAATATCTATTTTGGAAGAAATTGTACGTATGGTTTAGGCGCTAGCAGTGTTCACAGACGAACGGACGGACGGACGGACGGACGGACGGACGGACGGACGGACGGACGGACGGACGGACGGACGGACGGACGGACGGACGGACGGACGGACGGACAGACGAACGGACAGACGGACGATTTCCTTTCAATTAGGTTTTCGGTATCAAAGACCTAGAAAACAGGATTTCTGGCTACACCATGTGTTAGGGGATTTTTTTTCTTAATTTGGCAACTGGTTTTATCCAATTATTCGTTTTCACGGCCCGGCAATTAAGTTTTTTCCGCCGAAAATTGGCCATTTTTTCGCGAAGCATTACATAGCATTCCCTATACTACGTATATCACTCCGTGTGTACGTACGTATACGGGAAAGTAGAAATGGGTTTAGAGGTGCCATAAACCCCATAAAGACCATATTTTTGGCCTTTTTTCGCTACTTGTTAGAAAATAACTTATGAATATTATTTAATGTGATTTTCGTCAAAGAATTTTGGACTGAGGCGGTGCCCACCTTACTAAGCAACAATTTTATGATCATCATTCAATACTTTTGACTCATAGTGTGCGCCACATTAGTTCGAATATGGCCAATTTTACGTTAAAACCATAGAAAATAAACACTTTTCAATTGCCCATAGCACCGCAAATTTTTATCCGAAATACTTTTAATTTAAATCAAAATCTCTACTTTAAGAACTTTGCTTCGCTCAATTTAACTATTTCATTGCAATTGGCTAAAATTGCGTCTCGCGCCATCACTTTTTACAGCCCACATTTGTGCGGGACTGCTGTACATTATTTCTTTATTCACTATCAAACTGTACTGAAGATATTTCTGGAGGCTTAGCGAAAAAAAAGGTTAATTTTTAATGCAAGAATAACATCGGAACTAATAAAGCCGTTTTTAAAATAGATTCAGGGGTGCCACAAAACCCATAAACAACACATTTTTCGCCCTTTTCGCTACTTTTTAGAATATAACGCAGAGATATATTTTAATGGTATTGTTATCAACGGAGTTTGGGCTGAGATGGTGCCCACGTTATTTCACAACAATTTTTTGATCATCAAACTGTACTTATTTGACTCAAACAGTCCGAATTTGGCCAATTTTACCATAAAACGATACAAATAGACACTTTTCAATTGGGCATAGCTCCGTAAATTTTTACCCAAAACACTTTTAATTTAGAGAAGATTAGAGCTTAGAGATCTGCTTTAAGAATTTTGCTTCACACAATTTAGCTATTTTACTGCAATCGTTTAAAATTGCGCCGCGCGCCGTCACTATTAACGGCCCACATTTATGCCGCACTGCTGTGGATGATTTCTTTATTCTTTATTAGGCTGTATTGAACATATGTGTAGAGAAATCTAAGGAGTTTTGATGTTTCTAGGCTTTAAAGAACATAGAAGGTGTTTAAGACTATAAAGAACATTTTTCTACACTTTAAATAACACTAAGAATATAAGAATTTTATTTAAAACAAAATAATTTTCTTTAAATAAGAGAGCAAACAACAATAAACTCTTGTAGCTTGTTTGGATGACTTTGCCAAAGGATTAAAAAACACAGTGAATTTGCCCTAGAGATTCGACGCGCTTCGTCGTTCGCTAAATGCCTACGTGTTTGCAATTCGTATTATCGAACTCAGCACTGTATCCCCCGTTTCCCCGTGACAATGCTTTCTCAATGGTGGCGGTGGCGGCAGCCCGACTTGTTGCTCGCCGGCCGCATCGATTGCCGATGAGGCGGCCGCCTCACCCGCCGCGTGCCAACCTTGGCCAGTGGGCGTCGGCGGCGAGTCCGGCGGATGCAAATGAACTCTGCAAAAGTCTCCGAAGGTATCGGATTTGAGGGCGAAAACGCCGGTCTTGTGGGGAAGAAAACAAGAGACAGTACGTAGAGAGAGAAGGCTTTAAAAGTAGGCCAAGATAATAAAAATGGTATAAAACTTTCTTTATATGTGTTTTTGAGAGTTATAAAAATATTTGAATTTTAGAAGTTAAGGAAACTTTCAAATCAAATGACGGAAATTTCGTACACAAATTCCAGGATCTATGAACTAGCGGATGTAGTGGACTAAGTATCTCTTTCATATTACTTCTTCAAACATACACACATTTTTTGCAAAGTTGAACTTATGGCATAAATGGAACGTTTGCTGCCCATTTATTCGGTTTCTTAACATCGTCAAAGAAAGTATAAAATATACTTCATGTTTTCAAGTGGCTGTGTGATTTTAACGAGTCTCTTCTTCAGGAGAGCATAAGAAAATATGTATTACAATGAACCATATAAAGCAGATGGTCTACAAAAAAACACGTGAGATACAAATATTCTTCTCAGGTATCAATAATACGTGACACATCATCATAGATGAATGCTCTTGAGGCATTTTTTAGATCTTTGTTTGAACTATGATCTACATCAACTGATGTCACTGCAATCCCTCTGACAGGGAGGCCCTGAAGTTTTAGTCCCAACGGTGGTAGGGTTTTGACATCATGTAGGAGAATTCAAGCGAATGGCAGCTCTGATTGCTAGTTTTCTATGGTTTCTCCCGTTAACACCAGTCAAATGGCGGAGCAGTACCCTAACAAACGGGTCACGGACCGCGCGCGATCTTTCCTTCCTCTTCCTTGACCTATCCTCCCCCTTAGTTACATACACACTTACGTGCACTCCACTCTCATACGTCTGGAGACCAACCAGGAGCTTAGAGCTTCACCCGATTGCTCCAATTGCATGGAAGATATCTGAATAGGAAACATCCCGCAACCCGACATGTAGGTCACCGCCAGATCTCACCAAGCTGCGTGAGAAGAACACCGCTCCCGAGATAAAAAAGACATGCGCTACAGTTACTGTATCACATCCGTAGCATTTGACGCATCCGGAAACACGAAATAATCAATGATCTGACTGAAATAGCAGAACTGCGAAAGGATTATCTTCGACCTCTTCACCAATACTTCTCAAATACACAAACTCCGGGCGGTCGATCGGCTGCGGAAACTTCCTCTTCACGAGACATGCGTGCGAAGTAAGCTTCAGTGGATGCGGTTTGCGCGGGGGGCGGCGGCGATGTCTGGGGCGGGGTGGTGGCGGTGGCGGGGCGGGGGCGGGATGAGTCGGAGGCGGGGCGGGGCAGATGCGGGGCGGGGTGGGGCGGGGTGAGGCGGGGCAGGGCGGGCGGAGCCGTGGTGGGGCGGGGCAGGGTGGAGCGGAGGCTGGGCGGGGTGGGACGGAGGCGGGGCGGGATCGAGGTCGGCTCCAGCGGTCGCCTACCCCCAGAGACCGCGCCGTGGTTGCGCTCTCGCGGCGAGTTTACGGTGCAGATCTCGTCAGGAATTCACAGCGACGCGACGGGGCGCCGAGTTCGCACGCGCTTACGGCCGGCCCTTGCGGCCAAACCACGGCTCAGCCTACGAGGTAGGAGGAAGGGGGGAAGTCTCGATGAGTGCAGTCGCAGAGTTCCAACGCCGTGATCACGAGACACGCGATGCCGATTGCAAGATGTTAGGAGATACAGGGATTTTGTAAAAGGAGACACGAGTAGTAAAAATGATATCAGTTTTGTATTTGAAATTGTTTTGCGAGCAGAGTAGTCTTGTGGTTGTCAAAGGCCTTGTAGTTCAAGATAGAATTCAATAGTTTTCTTCACCTTTATTAAAGGAAGAAAAGCCATTTTAACACAATATTTGGTAGCATCACGAATAAGCGTGGTAAGAATGTATTGCTACATTTACACTAGTGGAAATGGAGGTACTTGGAAATTAGTTATTAATTATTCGGTGTGATAAGATAATGCAGGTAAAGTAATCTGGCATTCGAAATATCTTTACATTTTAAAATATAAAAACTAATGTGGTGGATTCTAGTCAGCCACATTTTTATACATTCTTATATTTTACGAACACATGAGGGGAATATCAAAGATGAGTTGTTGAAAAGAAGTGAAAGGATGAAAGAGTGGAATACGATAACGGATATCTTGGAAAAGAAAACAATGCAGAAATTGAAACCATGGGTGTGGAAATGGATGGGTAAATATAAGATGAAGTTTATAGGGCCAATGAAAGAATTCAGATGATGCAGGTAGAATGGCAGAGAAGGATAGCACTTTGGAGGAAGGGAACGAGGCTACTCCACGGCTGGTGGCGCGTGTGAAAACGAGGGTTACACCAAACGCAAGCAGCTTTTATGTGGCGAAGAGAAAGGTCGAATAGTTGGAGGACAACAGAGAAACGTATGTGTTGGATGAACTATGGATGTGCCTGAGTAAGAGAAAATATCAAAAATACTAAAATATAAAAAAAAACAACTTAAAAAATATTGTTAGTTCGCCCTGTTAAAAGTGGTCTTTCAAAAAATATTCCGATGGTCAAAACTTTTTCG
The DNA here is from genome assembly GCA_031308135.1 of Acheta domesticus. Classification (NCBI taxonomy): domain Eukaryota; kingdom Metazoa; phylum Arthropoda; class Insecta; order Orthoptera; family Gryllidae; genus Acheta; species Acheta domesticus. The sequence goes on from JAHLJT010009419.1 coordinate 131,021,978, forward strand.
CGATTTTTCTGGCGTTAGCTTACGCAGGGGAAGCCACTAAGTCGGTGGAGTGTCTACCTCCACCTCCCGCAAAATTCCTCGCCTCGCCGCGAGTCACAGTTTCCGCAATTTCCTGCCTCTTGATACCGCCTCCTCGGAGGCGGCGGCGGCGGGGGTGGGGCGAAAGCGGTCTGGGGGCGGGGCGGGGGATAAGAAGTCTACGGCGCCGCCTGGGGCGATCGGAGGGCCTGAAGCGCGGTGCGTTCTTGCAGCCTCTATCGCTACCGCCTTCGCAGCCACCACCGCCTCCAAACTCACAGCTACACAGTAGGTCAAAGAGTTCCAAAACCTGGTATTAAATTTAAAACTATTGAGCTTATTTGCAAAGAGACGTAACTCTACGAAATACAATTTTCAGTGAGGCAACGTTTTCAAATTCAGCCCCAATTTCAAATTCAGTTTAAGATAGGATTCAACAGTTGCAGAATACCAAAGAAACGCCATTTTTGAACACAAGATTTGGCAGCTTGACGGAAAGGAAGATTAAGCGTGTATTAATACGTAAACGTAGAAAACAAACGGAAATGGAGGCGTCACTTAGAAATGAGCTCTTCAATTGTGCAATATGGTAAGGAAACTCAGATAATGTATTCTGGCATTCGTTGAAATCTAGGTAATTTCTAAAATAAAAAAATTAAAGTCGTCAATTCGAGTCAAGAATACTTTAAATTTTTCTTGCATTTTAGGAATTCAAAAGACACATTAGATTTTAGGTAATGGAAGTATGACATAGAATATAACTAATATAAATATGCTTGTGTGAATATTGTTATACAGAGACAAAAGGTGAGAACGTGAGTTGTGAGTGCTGTTCATGAATTTGATTTACGGAAAAAACAACCCTTTTGTACATTTTTACTTACTTTTCAAGTCCTATAGTTCTAATTACATGTCGTTTTAGATTCAAAAAACCGTTACATTATTTGTAAAGTTAGTAAATCAGGCAATTGAATTAAATTCGGAATAGATGAAGAGGTTCTTATTGACACTTTTGAAATATAAACATTGCGAGGACATGCAACTAGTACACTGGATATAATTCAATTTTTTAAAATTCTTTAATAAAGGTACTCTATGAACACAATTTTGGGGAAATTTTACCCCAAAAGTAATTACACGTTTTTCTTTTACTTCCTTTTTTTCTTCTTCTTTTTCGATAACTCTTCTAATTCTTCGATCTTCAGTGTGTTGCATTCAACTTCTTCGACACATCCAACTCCTCTACCAACTCAACACCCGCTACCTACTTCGTTGCCGCACCAAACCACTTCCTTACCCACCTCTCTCGCAACACCGCCTCTTCCATCCCCGCCCCGCTCCCGCCACCGCCCAACCACCGCCACCACCACTGCACTTGTCACCGCATTTACCTCCGCCACCGCCTCCATCAATACCATCGCCGCCGTCACCACCGTCACCGTCACCGCCACCACCATTGCCCCCGCCACTAACATTACCACCACCACCACTGTCACCACCACCATTACCATTGTCACCACCATTATCGCCACCACCGCCACCAACATTACCACCGCCATCGCCACCACTCCCACCACCGCCACCACCGACTTCTCCACCACCGCCAGTGCTCTATCGACTCAGATACCACCTCCATCTCGCGCCCTCCACCACCGTGCTTGTCAAAGCGAGAGGAAGCGCTGGATGGGGGCGGGGCACCGAGGCGGGGAGATATCGGCGGCGCGGACGCGGGCGAGGGCGAGGGCGAGGGCGAGGGCGAGGGCGAGGGCGAGGGCGAGGGCGAGGGCGAGGGCGAGGGCGAGGGCGCGATTTGAGCCGCGGCCGCGAAGTGGCAGCTGAGCCGCCAGCCTCTTGCCACGAGCGCCTTCAGGGAGAGGGAGCAGGCGGTGGCGGGGGCGGGGTGATCTCGATGGGGCCGCGAGGGCGGCGAAAATGGAACGGCGGGACGCGAGCTCTCTTTCCAGCGCGATGAGACATTGGTCTTCATATGGAGCGTGATGCTGAAGACGGCGAATGTTTGGCCGAGATAGTGGAATGCTATGTCGCAGACGGGTTTGATATCAAAGTGCGCTGAAAAGGTTTCTTGTGAGCAAATACTATTTTGACACTTTGTTCTCAGGATGAAGGAAGCCAAGTGTTCTCAGAGATGGTGGATATTTTGTGTTTTGATTTTGGATGATAGCGTCATTAGATAAAACTGATGAATTCAGTCCGTCAATGGATATAGAAGCACATATGTCTACGTTCTCAGATCTGTAAATGATCCAGAAAGGCAATTCGATTACCGAGGATAAAATAATCATGATGTAGAGATTTTATGACGGGCTAATCAGTACAAAGTGTACAAAATATGAAAAACGAACACGCTAATTGAGATTTGAAAAATTTAAAAAGAAACAAATTGGTTAATTCCGAACACAAAGCGATAGAAGAAGTAAAGAAAACGATGTGCAGAAACAATAACGATATCAACCTGTTGTTAGTTAATTGGGTATAAATTAATCGACAATGTAGACAAGATTGTTGAAACTGACGAGGTTCAGAATGTTGACGTTTGTGATAAAGTTGATGCAGTTCTCGAGGTTGTATAAATACCTTATACGACGTGGACGATTTCGTCGACGACGACGTCTGTTATCGATGTTCACAGATTGATACTGATGATATAAAGTTGCACGGCTAATGAAGCCAAGGCGACAAATGCGGCAGGTGTTGAGCGTTGGTGATGTAAAATCCAATGGTCTACAGTTCCGGCAGCGACTGTGACAGTTAAATGCGCTGTTGCCACACATTACTACACACATGGCACCACTTATATCACAGATAAATTAAATCTCAAAACATGAACACGTACTAAAAAGCTATGATACGTCTAGATATCATGTTCACAACTTTCGCCTAAGCCGAACCTTAACGTCTCTGCTACTTCGTGCGAGTCAGATGAGCGGCAACACTGAATCCTGGCTGTAAGAAAGTAAACAAATGCTCGCAAGCTGATTGCTTCAGAGCAGGTCACATGACGTACCGCAACACGTGGCGAGAGAAGTGTCAGAGTCGCTTATGCGCTGTCGGGGCTGTAGGCATCCTCTGGAAGGTGGAAATTCCCCGTCGCGCGGGTGACGCGAAGGTCGAAGTCGCGCTCAACGGCGCCGACGTTAGCGGCGCCAGCGACGCGAGTGCCTCTCGGAGAGATGGGGGGGGAGGGGTCGTTGGAGCGGTGGCGATAGATGAGGCGGAACGAGGTCGCCGATGCCGGAGAGGTGAAGGAACGGAGGTTTGACGTAGCGAATCGGAGCGATGCCGAGAGAACGGGGTGCCGTAGACTCGGGTACGTTTATTCCGTGTCGAGGTAACGACGCATTGGAGGCACAGCGGAAGCCGATACGGGCGGGTTATCTCTCGAACGCATTATAAGCGCTGCAAGTTCTTGAAATGTTTAAGGGTTTGTTGGGAAGTTTTCTATCAGGAATTCAGAAGGTATGTGATCATTTTGTATATTAAACATAGTTGCTTAACTTCTTAAGTGCTTAAGTGTTCTTAAATGCAGTACATGTTTAGTTTCTAAAAGTATGGCATTTTGTAATAAGTTTTATTTGTTAACTTGTGCGATAGAGCACCTAGTTGGATCAGAAACTGGAGATTGATGGTACGGAATCTCCTAGATTAGGAACCTCCTAGATTAGGAGAGTGGCGTATTTTCTACCCCAGCTGGGTGGGTCCATGGGTGACTTTGTAAGGTGTATTCAAATTCGCGATGGTCCTAATAACACAGTGTATTGAAATATACCTTTATCATCGTCTCATCAAGAGTGTGGTTGTAATTATGGCCTGTTCCAAATTTATATTAAGATTTGGGCGCCAGAAACAGGTTACATTAATTACTACCAAAGTTTTCCCATCTAATTTAAACAAAATTGTATAAACATCCAGCTAGCTTGGGTCGATGGGTCCGGATACAAATACTCGCTATCGCCTCGATAGCCGATTACCTGATCTGCCAACTATACAGTATGGCGTGGAATCTGAAATGTAATAATTATATGCTTCCAACTAATTAAAGATTATGATTGACAAATGAAAACTCCTTTCATTTCCAAAGAACAAAATTCAATAATTTATTTAACTTTAAGTTTTAACAATTAATTTTATGGTCATGACCTTTTAAATACGTTATCTCTTTTGTACTGCAGTATTTCTTTACCGTTTTGCTTGCCGACGCTCCGTAGTCGCTTCTCACTTGACCGTTGTTGGTTCCAAGTTTCGCTTCTTTCTTCCGGTCTTGCGCTGCTGCTGACACGTCCAGTCCACACTGCATGAACTATTTATCGGTTCTTATCCGATGCTCCCGGTTCCTAATCTTTCCCACTGGTTATGTAAAACATTAAAGTTCAACTGCAATATCCGAAAAACTGTGCAAGTCCTCCGCGAATTCACTTCTGGCAAATAATTCTCAGAGTCCGAAAAAACTATTACTTCTCTCACAACAAAATATACAAGTCCCACTTTCCTAATATAATGTCCGCAAACGATCTTTACACCACGTCGTCTACTATCAAAATCCGCGATCTTCACTCCCCGATACCCAGAATCAGAATGTTCTGTTCAATGTGTTCTTTAACCCTTTATGGTTCGGTAAGCGTCCCTCATTCTATTTTTTCAAAACACAGCGGCAAAATTAGACTGTCTAATCTTCACCAGCCAACCCGTGCGTCTCTTACGAACCCAAGTAGCCACGACCCCCGTCAGTCATTCGTTTTTGAACCAATCACATCTTATTTTCTTTAGCTATCTAGCCAGCGTCCTGACATCTTCAAGGCCTGTGTACAGTTTGTTGACCTTGCCAACCTCTGCGCTGTCGTTGCTAAGGCCGTATACCGCCATATTGCATCCTAGAGCTTCATTGATTTCACCAAAGTGGTTTCCGTGGTTTATTCTGGTTAGTTCCAGGAAGATTAATTTAACATATGCCTGAGCAATTCATTGAACAAATGACCTCGCAAAATACTTACTCTTACTACTTCTTCACCTTGCGATCGTTAGGGCGTGGCGATAGTGTGATTCATAATCCCCATTGGGATCATCCTCCATGACTTAGAAAGATTTTGACAGTACGTCGTTTACGCAAACTCCAAGTTAAAGTTAAAATTGCGTTCTAGCGTCATATACAGTAGGAGAAGATTAATTTAGTTTTATTTTCATTTTTAAAAGATTGATATAATTATTAATATATATCATTATACTGTTGGTAACAGTCTTGTGTGTAAAGTCCATAATTCGCTCGAAAATCGTTAATTTTAAGTGGAAAATTAATACTAATGAAAAATATAATACAAGATAATTGAATAATTCCAGTTACATACAATGTAACTTTGTACACCTGGACGAAACGGCCTTGAATTTGAAGTACATTTAGTTGCTTGGAAACCTTCTTAACGGATAGTGTCCGAGCGACTAAATGCACTGAGGAATTTCAAATTCAAGGCCATTTCGTCTAGGTGTACAAAGTTACATTTTATTTAACTGTAATTATTCAATTATCGTGTAATTTATTTTTCATTAGTATCAATTTTCCACTTAAAATTAATGATTTTCGAGCAAATTATGGACTGTACAAACAAGACTGTTACCAACCTTATATACCTACCTTTAATCCTGAATAGTGCAAAGATTTTTGTGTAAATGACTTCATTTTTTTGAAAAACAAGTATGATATCATTAAAATTAATGTCATTGAACATTAGATTATGTAGTTTGTTTATTTTTTCCTACTATGTTAATGTTAATGCAATTTATGAAGGAAAAAGAGCCGTGTAACTTATTATAAGGTTAGCGAGTGAAGTTTAAGAAGAAGTTTTCGATAATCTTCCAAGATAAATTTTACAAAAAAACAATTGTAGATAGCGCTGTAAACTGTAGGAAGGGTCCTTGGGGACTGTAAATATTTCAGATCTTACGTATAAAAGTGTATTTTTGTAAGAGTATAATATTTTTGTTGTGTACCATTGAATTTGCGTATTCTTTGTGTATTGTATATTTTTGCGTACTTTTTATGGAAGTGTTTTAAGTGAATACAAATATATTGACTGCAATTATTTGAATCGAGTCAAGGTATTTTGTTTTCGCCTTTCACATCTTTTATCATATTTTCGATGAGATTATTCTTTTCAAGACTTTTTTGCGTTTTTTGTGATGAAGGTAAAATCTTGGGTCATCAGCGAATATGGGGATGCTACGCCCCTGTTTGTAGTACACCACTGTGTGTTGTGTGAAGCCTCAACCGCATATACAGTGGAGGCGGATCTAGTGGGAGGCAGGTCGCTGCAAGAAGTTGCTTTGAAAGAGAGTGCGTGGGTGCACATGCACCGCGGGGGTCGTTATATTTGAGCTTACAAATACACACAATTACTATTAAAGTAGTATTGGCCAAAGGTTATGGTATGTTTCCACCAGACTGGGAGACAATGCGTCACATGTAAGACGAGTCTTGCATCTAATATCGTGTATTTGCGTAAGAGAAACTGGTGCATCATATATTCGCAGAATAAGACTCCATTGTTAGTCCTATTTTCATTCCCCAGTCTCCTGTCTCTTGCTGTATTTCTGTAAGTCCATTTGTCTGAACAAACGTTCCATCCCGTGGGACGAAGCTCGTTTTGTTCTCGTTGCCGAGATGACTTGCGAAAATGCAATATTCCTGTACTCCGCGTAATTCCCACATCTAAGCTCCACATTATTCCAAAATGTTTTAACCCTTGAGAACGGAAAATTGTTTGTATGATATGAGTATTGAGACTGGGTGCATCAACTACGGAGCTATTGAAATGATTCGTAATTGTATATTTTTTGTATTTCGTACGTAATTAACTTCAAAACAGAAATACAAGTGTAGACACGGCCTATTATAATAGGAAGTCACTTGTTTGCAATTTTTGATACCACGAGAACTGCCAACCTGAGAAAAAGCGCAAAACTCAACAGCCAGAATAAAATTTAATGTTCTTGACTGAGGACGTAAAGTTGGGCCAAGTATTTTGGGGGCAGAGATGAAGTACAACGCTTCGTGCAAAGTTGTGTAATTGAGTGGTACATTTTATGTAAAAGACATAATGTCATATTGGCGGAATATTAATTAATGGTAGTAGTATGAGAAATCGAGTGGACTTAAATATTTGGGAGAGTCATCGTACCTGAAGTTACTGGTTTTGGAGAACAGTGAGTCGTCTGTAAGGGATTGGACTTGAATGAAGAACTTACGTTGCTTTGAAACATGAAGACAGTCTCATAGTAATTGTACACATAGACATGCATATTGTAAATTTGGCTACATGATTTGTTATTATTTTCCTTTAAAGTATATTGTGTAAGTTAATTTTTTATCATGAGTAAAAATTATATTTTACCCTCAATTTTAAGGTGTAAGGTGCTTTAATTTAATGTTTTTTTAGTAAGTTGCTTTATTAAGATCTATGGTGTATACTATAGGATCATCAGTCCTGAATAAATATTGAACGAATAATTTTACTTTCCTCTCCATTAAGTAGAATCATTAAATTTTAATTGATAGAAAAAATTAAAAACCCTATCGCTATTTATTCACTTAAGTATAGTGCATGTTAGAACCGAAGGCTTATCGGTGTTCCTCACTGGAATGTAAGATCAGCCGCCGATATGCACGTCGTCTTGGGACAGTTTTACTGCTCCAACGGATTCTTCCAGGCTTGCGCCGCCCCAGCCGGGACAAGCACTACTCTCCTGACTGGTCAGTCGACACGTGTTCTAGTGCATGTAAGTGTGGATGTGTGTATGGGGAGAAGAAAGGGCGAGGAAGAGAAAAGAGAGATTAAACGAGATTCATGGTCCATTTGTTAGGGCACATCTTTGGCCTTCGCCTTGTATCACCCCGAATTTCTGAGGGTATGTGGTTCCTCTAAGTAAATATCTTTCTTTTACCATCGCTTGTACGTTCTTATTGTGTCATACATATTAAGTCGCAACAAACATGATGACTTCTTTGACTCGTTTTTTGCCTTTTAGTGGATGTTCCTTTTTCAAATTCATTGTATGGTAGAACATCAACATATATTTTGGATTGTTTCCTTTTTACTTTTGATACACCAGCAAAACGTTATTGAAGTTTTCATGTTCTATTTCCAATACGGCCCTGCCATGTGCATGCTACTTTACGTACAAGATAGTTGAAAGATTTAATATTGTTTTACTATTTGTTTCTTTCAGAAAAATTAGTATTTAAGAAAATCCAAGTTTAATTAACAACACAATTGTACCATATACGCATGTGTTAAACATATTTGGCAGCAGAGTTCGAAATCTAAAAGTAACTTTCATGAAATTGCCTTAAAGTTTCTTGCTGTTCTATGAATATAACGTGTGTCTCTCCATGTGAGCTCTTCTGTTGTAAAGCCTATCTTTTCAGCGATTGCTGCAGTGTTTCCTCACGTCTCTCCAATAGTGCCGGATTGTTTGTCGAGGTGTAATCCCTTAGATGAGCTAGTTGCAGTTTCTACACCAAAACTCGTTTTTTTCGGTCTTTCTTTCTCTTTCCTAGTTTTGTTGTTTCAGTACACTGGACTTCCCCTTCTCTCTTAAGCTGCACACCGTCATCTTGCGTCGGGAATGTTACCAGGAACCATCACGCGAAGGAAGGGTATGAAATTTACTGATCCCAAACAATGAACTTCTTAATGGAGAATACTTGTGGTATTTAGAAGTGTGCCAACAGAATCCGGCACAATCCGACAGCCCCTAGTTAGCAATTTGATCTCCCACAGGTAGGCGGAAGAGAAAACCTTTAGATTTGAGTCTTGAACATTAATTTTATTATTATTATTATTATTATTATTCCATTACATCACGACTAAAGATCTTATGAGTCGGCTGAATATAAAATCTACTCCAGGTTGCAACCAGCTACCTAAGGAGCAGATTCGGTGACTATCAGTGCCTCTACAATACTTTACGCAAAATGTGGGCTGTTCCAAATAAAGCAATTTCTTGCACTTCCCAGTCTTTTGAATTACCTGGGAGTTTAGACAAGTTCTTACTCAAATTTTGCGGAACAAATCCCAGAGCTCCGATAACTATCGGGACGACCTGTGCTTTTACGCCCCACATTCGGCTGATCTCGATTTCCAAACTCTTGTATTTAAGACGTTTCTCTGCCTCCTTGGTAACGACGTTTTGATCGCAAGGTACAGCAACTTCGATAAGTAAACACGATTTTTTTGCCAAATCCCGGATAACTATATCCGGTTTGTTTGCCGCTATCGTGCGATCAGTTTGAATTTGTTGGTCGTACAATATCGTACACAATCCAACAGACGTCACCGGTTTCGGTGAGTGTTCGTACCACTTGGGGCATGTGTTTGGAACTTCGAGGGCGGTACAGATCTGCCAGTGGAGGTAGCTACACACCCTGTCATGTCTTTTAAGGTATTCGGTCTTTGCTAGGATTGGACAAGCTGAGACAATATGATCAATGGTTTCTACTTGCTCCAGGCAAATGCGGCATTTGTCATCTTGGGAAATTTTGAGAACCGCTTTATCATAATGTCGTGTTCTCAAGGCCTGATCTTGGGCAGCTATTACAAGTGCTTCCGATTCTGGCTTCATCCTTCCCCTTTTAAGCCACATAAATGATTGATCTTTATTGATCTGCACCTTGTCCATTCTTTTTAGGTATTGACCGTGGAGTGGTTTGTCTCTCCACGATTTCTTTAACATTTTTTGTGTCTCACACTTCATGTTTAGCAGCATCAGAAGTTCAGTGTCTGTGTTATTCGACGTGTCTTGCCTAGTTTTCTTCGCAATGTTTCTTGCTACACTAACAATGCCTCTGTTTCCCATTCTTCGGTCAGATTTCATGACCTGCCTCATTAGAGGGTCGTCTTGATGGCTGACTACATACCCAACCCGACTATTGCGTTGTGCCAGGAGGCCTCAATTTGTCTGAGGCCTCTTCCTCCTTCCTTACGTGACACATAAAGTCTATGTATATCAGCTCGAGGGTGGGAAACATGATGCATTGTCAGCAGTTTTCTGGTTTTTCGATCCATGGTGCGAATTTCTTGCTCAGTCCAGTCCACTAGTCCAAAACTGTATTCGGCTACAGGTACCGCCAAACTACCTATTGCAGACATTTTATTCCTGGAATTCAGAGCGGACTGCAGGACCAGTCTCACTCTTCTATAATACTCCCTACGAATTCTTTCTTTCATTCTGTCATTCGAGATGGTTTCACATTCTTCAATGCCCAGATATTTGTAAGTTTTACCTGGCTCAAGATCTTGAATCACAGTGTGCGTATCAATTTCAATGTTCTCAGACGTTGTGAGTTTCCCTCTTTTTAAATTGATTTTTGCACACTTGTCAAGACCAAACTTCATGCAGATGTCATTGCTAAAGTCATTCACGACAGACAGCATTTGGGAGAGAATCGCTTCATTCTTGGCAAACACTTTCAGATCATCCATGTAAAACAAATGTGATACTGGCCTTTCATCACCATGGAGCTTAAAACCAAAGTCAGCTTGCGACAACTGTCTCGATAGTGGGATCAAACTAATGCAAAACAGCAGAGGGGATAGTGAATCTCCTTGAAAAATACCCCTGTTAATCTGAATACTTCTGGTTTCTACTGCTTCCTTTCCGCTGTGGATTAGTAACCTGGTACTCCACGACTTCATACTAGCCTTGCAAAACTCAACAAGTCTAGGATGAAATCGATAGATCTCCAGGGTCTTCAAAATCCAATCGTGTGGTACACTATCAAAGGCCTTTTGGTAGTCAATCCAAGCCATGCTCAAATTACGTTTGCGTTTCTTTACATCATTCAAGATGACTTTATTCAGTAGCAAGATTTCCTTACACCCATAAGAGCCTTTACGGCATCCTTTTTGTTCAGCTGGCATTAGATGATTCTTATCTAGATGTCTATACATTTTGTCAGCTATAGCTGAAGTTATAACTTTGTACAGTACTGGCAGACAAGTAATTGGCCTGTAGTTCTTCGCCAAAGAGCTGTCTCCCGCTTTGGGTACCAAATACGTGATGCCGCGTGTGAGCCATTCCGGGATTTCCTTTGGGTTTTCAAAAATTTTATTAACAGCCTTTGCTAGATGAGAATGTATTGCTGTTAATTTCTTAATCCAATAAATCTGGATCTTATCAATCCCGGGGGACTTCCAGTTTCCCATGTTCTTAATTGCTTGGAAGAGGTCCTCTTCCGAGAATTGGTGAACATCTTCCACTGTTTCTACAAGTTCATCGGCAGCATCAACTTCAGATTGAAGCCAAGATGCGTCTTTGTTGTAGGATCTGCTCTCTTCCCAGATTCCTGCCCAAAATGCTTCGACGAGATTCCTGCCCAAAATGCTTCGACGTTATTATTATTATTATTATTATTATTATTATTATTATTATTATTATTATTATTACTATTATTATTGTTATGGCTGTAAGCGTGCTCATGCTTTTGTCCAAGAAAAGAAGTGAATATTGATAATTGAATGCATCTTGTAAGAATATCATTTGAAGTTTCCAGATTAACCCAGAATTGTTTCTCAATCAATTCAAATATTCAGGCCTATCGGTAAGATTACAATGCTATGCTTCTTAAAAGTACATACGTTCGAAATACTAAGTATTAAATATCGCAGATAATTATTTGAAAAAATAACAGAATGAAATAATTATATAAAATAATTTTAGTTATTGTTATATTTTAATGTTAATGTTTTAAATGGTGAACAGAAAACCTCCCATTTATCAATTAGTGGAGCTAGCATAATAAAATATAACTATTAATGGTTATTACAATTCAATGAATGTACACTGAAAAATTTGGAATGTTTTAACGGAAAAATTTATTTCTCTGGTTTCGCCAACAACCTATTTTATTTTTAGGTGCTTGTTCTGACACTGTTATATAGCTTTTAGAAGCATTAATTTATATTCCCACCCACATACGCAGTATCGAAATTCTAAAAGCCGAGTTCCCTGCCGCCACATACCAACGCATACACGCACCTACATTCGTTTATTGCCAAAACAACAAAACTCATTTCATGGACTTTCCCTTTGCTATTACTGTTTACAAACCTGTTTAATACCATACTTTCACACAGTTTCGAGAAAATGAAGTTTCCAGACAGTAAAATATTTCGACCTACAAGACCAGAAAAATAAATTTCTAATGAGCGTGATTCAAATATTAATGTGTCAGTCGAGTTCAATTCGCGTGCGGTGCCCGGGAAAATAAAATAAAACAATGAGAGCACGCGGAAAAACTTGACAAACGAATTCAAAGCTCATCGGGACGCGAAAAGAGCCGGAGAAAGAGGGTTGGGCGGAATGGGGCATGGGGGAGAGGGGAGGGTAACGACTGCTGCGGACGGGCACGCGCGACGCGACGCGAGGCGCAGCAGTCGCGAAATTGAAACGGGACGCGGCGGTGCGGAGCGGAGCGGACAAGAGGAGCGGAGGTGGAGGAGCGCTTCAGCGACGTGGCAAATGGGGAAGGGAAAGAGAGAACGGGTGTGGGATCGCCGTTGCTGTGGGAGTGACAGGAATTTCATAAGAGTAAGAATAGCCGATGTAGTGTAGTGGCAGAGGACGTCGTCAAGCAAAAATGATGCCCATGACGAATTGCAATTGTCACAGTAATTGGAACCTCAAAACGAGCAATATTGTACCTCATAAGCGTCTGATTGTTTCTAAACAGAGCGAAGGGGTAGGAATAATCGATGTAAACCGAGCAATATCGTACCTCACAAACGTCTATTTATAAACTACGATTATTCTAATTATTGAAGGAATCGAACTGAACATAGGTTCAAAATATCTGCCAGAACAGTGAACTGTATAATTGGAATAATCAAAGAGAGTACATTATTTTGGGTATCTAAGAATAGTCAACATGCCGATATTGAGAAAGCGACGTCAGAGGGAGACAGTAAATAGTGGATAACATTGGAATGCAAGTTGAAACATCCAGAAACATAACTAGGACAATGGCAGAAAGCGAGGGAGAAATGGTTCAGAAATTTTAAAAGGAAAGGAATAAATGTCTGCCAATATGAAGTAGGTAGAAAACCAGATGTATAAAGATGGAAGGTGCAAAATACGGTGTATCTAGAGAGCCAAAATTAAGAGATTTTAAATCGAATTCTGTAAGTGACAAACACATAGGGATTGGTAAAGGGATGAGGTTAGAAGTGAAGGTAAAAGGCTGTTAAACATAGCGATTGGTAACTGGTAAAGATATGATTCGTGATTCAAGAGATTATTATTAAACCTTCCAAGTCACCTGGTCCTATGAACCATGTAGAATTCTAATAACAGGATTAAGGCAGGCTAAACTGGACAAGAACACTCTCGATGAAAGTAAAAACGCAATTTAGATGAGAGCACTAAAACTAGACTAGCAGGCTCTAAGATTGACGTACCTGCATAAACACAAGTAACTTTGCGGGAGAGAGCATTTTGGATGTCTGCGACAATAACGACACAAGCCTCGATAAACGGGGAAAAAGTAATATCGGGAAAAGTAATATCGGGATAAACGAGATGGCTGTAAATACACACGACAGCACGCGGGCGGCAAAGAAGCGGCAAGAGAGACGCGGAGGATGATAATGGCAGGAACAGTGAATGCACAGGGGAGAGTGCGACAGTGATGCGACAGAAACGACAAAGCTAGCGAGCAGCGAGGCAGAGGAAAACACTATTACTAATGTAGGAACTCAGACTGTAAATTTGTTGAAAGCACACAAAAAGAGTATGAAGAAAAGTAAATAAATAAAAGATGAAACTAATGGGCGTCAGCAAATTGAAAATATAGGTTAAATAAATATCAAGATATATAGCAAAAGTATACATTTCTCGTGGGTACTAAAATAGGGGATATTAAGTTATGAACAAATGACAAGAACGGGGGATTCATGAGAGATCCATGAGCTACGATTGTACTGATTGACATTAAAAGTTTCAGGAGGGTATAATTAAACTGTCGAATGCACTAGTTCACGTTGAGACAGGATTGACGTGGGTCACACGGGGCGGCAGCTCTATCAACGGGACTAAAAGCAGAGTTCGTAGTTGATCTAAAACTAGATCAGTCTGTGGACCCTCAGTATGACCTCTATAGCCAAAAATAGTCTCCAAAGCCAAAAATAATACAAAATTAGATTAGGAAAATATGCAGTATGGATGTGTACGGCAAGAACTACTGCGGGCTCGGAAAATGGAATAAAAAGACGGAAGAAAAAGTGATATCGGAACAAAGGAGATGGCAGTAAACACCCGCGAGGACAAGAGGGTAGCGAGGGAGTGGCAGAGGATAATAATGACTAGGGTGGACTGTGGTGGCGAGGGGCAGGAGGCGGGCGACGGCGAGGACAGAGTCGAAAGAGTCCTGTGAAAGAGGACGGGTTGGAAGCGCTGGAGGGGGGGGTAGCATGGGTGGAAGAGGAGCTGGCGGCGACGGTGGGAGGGACAGACGCGGCAGCGGTGTAACAGCGAGGGGGCAGGCGGAGGCGGCGACGTCGGCACAGTGCAGCGCTGAAGGGGAGAGCGAGCGACCCGCGGCCATGGCAGAGAACGGGAAGCGCTAGTTACTTCATATGCAGCATTTTACATTTCGACCGAAATAAAACGAGTGCGTGAGCTGTTTTTGTTGCTTTGGGTTTTTTAACGGCAAGAGCAATAAAAATAATTTCCAGAGCGCTAAATGAGACCGTTCCGCGGAATTCTGTAAACAGGCGACGCGGCGGGGGAAAGGGCGCAGAGGAAGGGGAGCTGTCTCCGTTTAAATAACGGCGTAGGCCACCCCGCCCTCCCCACCACAACGCCGCTGCCCCCACCCGAGCGCGAACCGGAGACCGGTGTTTAATGGAGAAGTAAATTAATAAAGCGGCTAATTAACAAATGATAGAGGCTTTCATATTACATTAGAGAGTTAATATATTTATACAAACATCCACGCATTAAAGGGTACGTAATGGACGCACGCTTAACGATATTAGGCTCGTTCGGGTAGCGTGACACGTAGAGGGAGAGGGTCAGGAAGGGAGACAATAAGTAGTGCTTTAGCGTTCGAGAGCAATGGGATAGAATGAGGGAAGAGCTGAGAGTGGAATATAATTGTGATATATAGTATTAGATTTTGTGAAGGTACTTAAACAAAGGTTCGGAAAAAATCTGGATATTCAATTTTCGACAGAGTTAATAGTTCATTTTATTTCTTCTAATAACAATGGGTTCAATAACAAACAATAAGCATAATCATAATAATAAAAATACAACAATTCTTGGAAACTACTGAATTCTGACAATTATTTAAATAATTCAAACAAGTGTGCGATTGGGGAGCAGTGTTAGAAATTGTAAGACGAAAAGAAACAGGACATTTTTGTTTTGAGGTAGTACATAGCTGAGTCAATATAAAGCTTGAAACATTGGTATTTACGGGCACAGATTGGCATATAAAGATACGTTTTGATGCTCAAACGAGTACTGGCGCACGTACATTAATTGTTCAACTCGCATGAACTTACTGCTTGTTTAGAAATCTTTAAAATTTGTTTATATAGTAATCACAATACCGGTGCGAAATAATGACTGTTGTAATGCCAAATTGAAAATGTTCAATAGTCTCAAAAACTTCTGGAATTCCCATAAGCCGAAACAAATACATTACTTGCCAATCCTGCAATTGCTCCTCAAAGCTATTCTTTCACCTGAACGTCGACCACTCCACACATTAAATCAAACAACTCCCTTCAAAGGTCTCTTCTACATTTAGGGCACATACCTCGCTCCAACAGAGAGTTGGCGGGATCCAATCGCAATTGCTCATTACGGAAAGGGGGTCCAGAAAGAGCGAGAGAGACACGACGCGGTGTGCCGTCAGGCGGGCGCACCACACAGCCCGCACCGCAGCGGGGGCGCCGCATGCCAGACCGGCGCGAGACAAAGGACTGCCTCGGGACGCCCGGAGAGCGCCCAGCCGCGCCGCGCCGCGATGCGCTACGTGAGAGCGGTCACGGCTGCGGCCGCGCGACCAGGGGTCAGCAGCCGGCAGCTCGCCTACTCGCCTTCACTTCCACCCGTCCACTCGCCCACCTGTCCACTCGCCCACCCGTCCACTCGCACACTCGCCCGCCCATCCACCCGCCCACCCGTCCCCTCGCCCACCCACCCATCCATTCGCTCACCCGTCCCCTCGCCCACTCACCCACCCATACACCCGCCCACCCATCCGCTCGCCCACCAATCCTCCCGCCCACCCATCCATCCGCCCACCCGTCCACTCGCCCACTCGCCCGTCCATCGGCTTGCCTACTAATCCACCCACTAATCCACCTATCTGCCCACTAATCCACCCACCCATCTATCAGCCCACCCGTCCACCCACTCATCCCGTCCACCCACCTGTCCACACACCAATCCGCCCACTCATCGGCCTCAACACCCTCTCTCGTCTACCCATTCACCTGCCCACTTGCCCATTAGCCCACCCACCCATTCAGCCACCCTCCAAACCGCCTATGCGGCCAGTCGCCCACCTATCCACTCGCCCACCCAACTACCTAATCGCATTAACCATTTGCCCAAAAGTTTGCTCAACATTCCGACCATCGAGATGCCTCAAACTTTTTTCTACCAGCTTTAATGTGCTCTTATTCCTGCCAACCCCAGTCCACCTTTGAACCAGCTTTGTCTTCCTCTTCAGCTGACAGTCCCAACCTGCCGGTCGTTAGCCATAATCATCCGCTCAACACCTCGTACAACTCCTCAGCCTCCAACCTTCCGCTACAAACCACCCTCAGCTGGCTCTAGTACACTTCCGCCCAGTAAATTCGCCCTACCATGCAAGTGTCTCCAGTTTAACACACCAACCACTTAACCGCCAAACCCTTTAACCAAATCCCATCCACTTGTCCACCGAACCACCTGACACCCCCAACCGCTTGTCCACCCAACCATCTGATTCATCAATCACTTGAGCACCCAACCAGATCTTCATTGGCGCCTATCATATGCCCATCTGTCTCAACTTTCCATCACCCCCAAATGCCTGTCCGTTTTAACCGAGCGCCCGTTCTTCTAATACTTCTCGACAGAACTGCAAGCCATCGCTCGCAGGGGACTCTCTCTTTCTCTCTCCCACCATCACTTCTTCCACCATCTTGCTCGCTCGCCATCTCATCTCTCTCCCACCCATCATCCATCTCGCCTAACACCTCCCCGTCTCATCATTCTGTTCGCTCTCCCGGTTGCTCGTCCCTCCCTACTCGCCCTCTCTCCCTCCCTACTCGTGCTCTGAGAGCGCGAAGCGGGGTGGGGGACGGAGAGGAAGACCTCCCGGACGCGGCGCTTCAGGCCCTTTCACAGGGCGGCGCCCGCTGCCACTCACCCGCGAAACCGAATCTCCGGTGCCGCGCCGTCTCCCCCACTCGACGCCCACGACCCCGCAGGTCCCCGGCCTTGCACTGCCGCCCCGCCCCGCCCCGCGCCGCATCCAGCCGCTCTGCGTTCAACGGCCGGCGACCTCCCCGCGGGCCTGAGTCGGGATTCTCATTTCGCCCGAGTGTGGTTTCATAAGTACAATAGAACTCCGGTATTACTAACTAATTGGGGATCAGGTCTGTTCGGATTTGGAAATGTTAGGACTATCTGAAAAATGTACCGAACATATACAAATACATCTATAGAATTACCAGACATAATGCAACGTAGCGTGCGATATGACCAAATGGCAACATAGTGTAGTGACATAAAGTGGAAATGTTGCGAAGAACGGAGTGCACTACGTACATATCCGATTGCATGCGATTGTAGTTGCTACATTGTTTAGAAAAGTTGAACCTTAGTTTGTGTCGCAGGTTTCTATGTAGAATATTCAGAATTGAGTTGACCTACACTGGGTTCATGCGTTTTCGTTCATAAATTAATGCAAATCTGGTGGTTTTAATTACTTTTTCCTCCTCCCCGAAATTTCGGTTTGGCGGGGTGTAGACTAGAGGGGTTCTACTGTAATAAGCAATAGAGCTTTATCTTCCACAAAAGCTGAAACAACTGTAAGTATTAAACTAGGTGCACCCGTGCACGCATACTGCACTTTGTAAATTGTTTTAAAAGTGAGAATAGTTCATAATGGAACTCAGTTTCGAACGTTACTGACAACAGTTCTACGGTGTGAGAATAGGTGCTCTTCAGACATGTAATAAACCGTCCGAAAAGGTGTCGTTGGGAACACTGCGCTATAAGGAACATTACGCTTGTCGTTAAAAATGTGGTCGACGGAAACGGCCTGTGCCATAGTAGTCAAACTCTACGCGTTCTATCGCTCGTGCCAGGGTTCGATCCCAGACGGAGTGTACCCAAGTGGAATTTGTGGTGGGCAAAGCGGGTTCGCGGCAGGTTTGCACGGGGAACTCCTGTTTCCCCTGCCAGTATTCATTCCACCAGTATTCTCCATTAATAATGACAATGATTCAAACACGTGGTGTGATATGTTTATTGACGGTTACCTCTGAAATGTTTCAGTAAGCTCTTTACCATTAACAAGCGTGCAGATCACATGATCTTTACTTCAACAAATATTGTAAGAATCGCTTGTAGGTTAGAAAATTCATCGTTTTACGGTGCACGGTTACATAACTACCTCTTCTTTCGAAGTCCCTTCGTTCCGGCGAGAAAATAAAACGGAGTGTTTCAAACCTGTGTGCTTCACGCATACAAGGAGACGAACGTACATGTCTCTCGGGTTTGCTTATTGAACTTCGCATGGTCACGTTCGTTCATAGTCAAGCCCATTAGTTTCATAATCAAACACAGCTAACTGCCCATTTATATAGTATCTGGTCATATCCTACGATGCGTAATGCGATGATCTCTTGCGCCATTTGGGACTAATTGTGGGCACTATTACAGTGGTATTTCCAGCAATTCCCTGATTGCATTAAGTTACATTTAATCTCTTCATTTTCACCATCACTTTATAACTAATATTGGTTTCGGCGTTCAAGAATATTGTTGGAACATAATGTACATTATAAATCGTTACATTGGATTGTTTTATCATGTGTTTAGGTGTTTGTAGTTCGATAACATGTACCTGGGATTGTGTGGTAATAGAGAAATGTTTTCATGCAGTTACTTACGTTTGATATCTTCCTCAGCTGTAACAACCTCTACCAATCATTCGTGTAACTATTTGGGCTGAGACGATAAAATATTTTCAGAATACTTGCAATTGTGGCGTCTTGGCGTAAGACAAAAGGAATAAATTAATCCACAGACGTGAACGTTTGCAAATACTGATTTATTCAATGAACTCCAACACCTGAATATTTATGTGCATATTTACAAGTGGACGGACAGACCGTCCCGTTCCAGAAGGAAATACCCTCTGCCACCACGACCGCTAGCTTACTCTCAAGACGCAGGAGCGCCGGCCCCTTACTCGTCCTACTCGCGCTACACACGCCGCGCACCCTCACACGCACGACTCGCCGCGACCGGACCTGTGAGAAATTGGAGAACGAGACGCTTGCTCTCGTTGCTTATATACCCGCTGGGCTCGTCTGACGGAACTACGTCACATAGCCGCATCCGCCAGCCGAATTCTAACTCCAGCTTCCTTTCGGGGTTCTCAACACTGACGCCATGACAACGCGCGTCACAACCGCCACCCTAGGAATTTCTCACCCCCGACTTGCACTGCTGGATTTCCCCGTCTTCCAAAAATACCCCTTTTGTTCTGCGAGGCGTCGGCTCGACGCGCCCGCCGTTCCCGCTCTTCCCTGTGTGCAATTCAGAGCTTCTGAGTGCACGTACTGAATTTAATATTGGGCGTCTCGTATGACGCCACACAATAATCTCTGCAAATGCTGGTTAATGTTGTGTTCATCATTTTGATATATGTCTAGTGAGAGGCCCATGAAATATAATTATTATTAAGTACTAATTTGGGCAGAACTTAACAGCACCGAACCTTTGTCACTTAAACTCTACTTCAACCTCGAATGTGGTTTACCAGAGTTATTGCACACGTCTGTATATAATATCAAAACAATCACCATTAATTTTACGGCAAATTATCACTATCACTATTAATGTTAATTCAAATATAAATGTTTAAGTGTGGCACAGAACGCTCTAGCCAAAGGCAACTCCAGACGTTTGCACATTTTGAAATACCGGTATTATAAATCTGACTATAACACTAAAGTATAAATTAAAACACTCAAAAAAAGGAGAAAATGCTACTGCATAAGACAACTTTATGCTTGTCTCTTTAGATAGTTTCTTCTATCACATTGAGTAGATTTTACATAATTCTAACGTACGGTGAAAGTTGTTCTACTTGTATGTATAACGTGTAAAAACGTGGCTGGTTATTGTATGTCTGAAACATTCGGAATTAACGTTTATCTGCCTGAATTATTTAAAATACTTCATTTCACGACTGTATAATTTTAAAAAAGAATAACATTTTTGTCTCTCAACATTTTGAAAAACAGATGGTGACACCTTTGCAGATTTTATAGAAAACAACACGAAGTTCTAATTGCATTTATGCAATATATGAAGGCGAAAGATTGAACAATCTACAGATTTACACGTAAGCTTCCGCGGCTCGAGTTCATATCTTCTCTGCTGTCCGGGTGACGCCGCGTCGTTGGCAGAGAGGCCGACGTTTCGCCTACCATGTCGGAGGCTTCCTCAGGGCAGTGACATGACATTGTATGCGTCCACTATTATATGGACAGCCGAGAAGTTATAATCTACAGATTTGTACATCGGGTCCCTGCCCCGCAAGGCAGACAAGGGTTAATTGAAAAAACGGCCATTTTTTTCAATAACCGCGTATTTAGTGGTTTAATAACGAGAAATACATAAATCCGTTCCAATAAGAAGATAAGCTTTTACCAACTGGAATTGAACTCTTTCGCCGTGAGCGCCGGGCCGGTCTCCGTCGGCTGTGAGTGTTGCACACGTAGCCGCGTCCTCGCCCATCGCCGCAACGGAGGCCCCACGTCTTCCGCGCGGACAAAGCGTCGCGGACGAGCGGCGGCGGCGGTGACAATGGGTGCGCGCGCCTTTGTGGGACGGAAGCCGCGCGACGCCCTCGCGTCCACGGCGCCCCTCCCTCCCTCCCCCCTGTCGCCCGTCACCCACAGTCCACCGCCGCTCTCGACCACCCAGTGTCCCACCCACAGCCACCTTCTCCTTCCACATTTGCCTGCCTGGCTGCCTACCAGCACCTTTGGCCTACCAGCAAGCGCTGGTCGCAGCCTTCTGCTGTTCCTGCCCTTCGCCCGCCACAGAAGCTTTCTACAACCGACTTGCACTAACCGCTTGTGACCGCTCAACAGCAACAACTACTTCCGTTCACTGGCCTAAGCTATATCAACCCTTGCCGCTTTTACCTCCCTGTAGAATCCTTCTATGGTTTTAACTAGTGCTGCCGCAACCCTTGAGATCCAACGTGTCCTCTTCTCATTCATCACCATAGTTACCACTCAGGGAGCAGCTACAGTTCCCGCGGTCCACCAGATACCATCTACTTATCACATCGCTTGTGGCGGCTATCCGGCGCTCACCACGTTGCCTGCCGTTTCTCTTTGGTGTCCTCCCCTGGAGCCATTGACCGACCTCGCTGAGCGCCAGCTTTGGCCTCGACTCTCCGTCGCCCTGCACCACAGAGGCCACCAGCTCCCGCCTCCTCCACCCCTGGTGCCGTCGCTGGCGTCTTCTTTCGCGGGGGCGGGCGCACTGGTGGCGGCGGCGGCGGCTTTTAGCGACGGGGCGCTCGCCTAATTCACGCGAGACAAAGCCCCCGCGGCGCTGGTGCTGGCAGGCGCCGTGCCGCCCCCGCGTCGCCCCCCGTCCGCCCTTGCTCTCGACATCTCGCGCCACCTCCTTTGGCCCCGGCCGTGCTAAGGGTCGCCTTCACTCCTCGCCCCCCCCGCACCCGCCCCCTTCGTACTTTCTCAGCCCCCTGGCACTGACGCTCCTCGGCGCCGATCCCTCACACTGCAGACATTCGAAGCTGCGCTCACATCTCGCGTGTCATTAATTATTGCCGCGGCCAACTTGGGCACAATGGCTCTGCGCGGCTGTGTGCGAGTGTAGTGTCGGCTGCCTGCGGAGACTCGGGGATGCTGCTTGGATGGGACTTTCTTCGAGCAACGAGTATGGCTTGTTTGGGAAGAGAATCAAAACTTTCGATTTTAAGGTATTTGAAAGAAAACTTTTACGAGAGCGACATGAAAGTGGTCAAGGGAATTCCTAAATAGCCCTTTGATGACACTAAGCACACTGTAATTCAAAAAATGTAAAATACTCATATTCTAATTAATAGTTTTGGATTACCGATGTATTATGTAGTTAATTAAAGAGAATTACATTTCGATGAACACATACACGTTAATATGAAAAAAATTAATGCTAGGGACTTGTCCTACGTTTTTTACCTATTTTGTACAAGAATGTACTTTTCTTTACGATTTTAACTTTCCTTCTTAGTTTATTTCTAAAACTTTTTGATTTGAAGAAGCCATTTTAATATTGTCAATAGTACTTTGCTTTACATTTACTATTAACACATTCTTCTGTGAAAAGGAAAAAACACATTTATCTCCAATATTATCTCCAATTTTCGTAAATGAAAATGTCTCAAAAAATTAAGAAGTCTAAAATTATTCCATGAATATCATTAAAATAATATTAAATAAGGTCCGTTGTCCGGTATCCACAAGAATAGAGAGCAACAATGTTCAAAACATATCTCGGTGAAAATTTTTATATTTACTTGTGGCTAATAATCTTGATTTGATTGATCTTGATTTGATTTGATACACTTCTTCAATTATGAAGCATTGAAATAAAATCTTTCAGAGTTTTGTTTTTCCTAATAACTGAGGTCAGTTGAATTTGAACCTACGAGCAAGTGGAACATACTCTGAAGCTTTTATAAAACACCCAAGCATATCCCCGTATGCTTTTGTGACACCTCCAACTGTAACTTAATCTTAAAATAATCTCAGCACTCGGTGCCAGTTTACATATTCAACGAATCCCTCTCACCCTTCCACTTCGTCTTATCCTCTACCCTAGCGAACTGCATTCCACATCTTGTTCCCTTCGCTGCTCTCGTCCTTGCGCCATGTTCACCCTCCACCGCCACGGCCAATTTCTTCTCTTCCTCCACCACCCTCTGTCTTGCCTGCGGCGGTCGTTGTCGCAGGCCTGCCCCGGCGCCGCCCACTGTTGTAAGCGCCGCCGCCGCCTCCGCTGTGCAGTTGACGCCCCCGCCGCCCCCGACACTCTCGTCGCCCTGCCTCCGCTGCCGCCCCCGCCGCCGCCCCCGCCGCCCCGCCGCCCCCGCCCGCCCCCGCCGCCCCCGCCGCCCCCGCCGCCCCCGCCCCGCCCCCGCCGCCCCCGCCGCCCCCGCCGCCCCCGCCGCCCCCGCCGCCCCCGCCGCCCCCGCCGCCCCCGCCGCCCCCGCCCGCCCCCGCCGCCCCCGCCCCGCCCCCGCCGCCCCCGCCGCCCCCGCCGCCCCCGCCCGCCCCCGCCGCCCCCGCCGCCCCCGCCGCCCCGCCGCCCCCGCCGCCCCCGCCCGCCCCCGCCGCCCCCGCCGCCCCCGCCGCCCCCGCCGCCCTCGCCGCCCCTGCCGTGCAGTTGACGCCTCCGCATCTTGTTCTCTCGCCGCCGCGTCGCCTCCCTTCTCTCCCCTCCACTCGCGCCGCTGCGCTGCTCTTGTAACCCTCGACGTTACCCTCGCGGCCTCGGGCGCTCCCCAGCGACGCGGTCTGTCTTCGTCACTCCGCAGTCGCCCACCCTCCCGCACTCCCCTCTTCCCCGACCCGCCACCGCTTAAGGTCCACGCCCTGTTTTTGCTCCCTTTGTTTCATATCTCGCCAAGACCAACAGACGTTACAAGTGTTTTGCCGACCAGCGGTTTCCAAACATTTTAGCTCGTTGAATGCATCTGGAAACTTTTTTTTCACGGAAAACGCAAACCTTGACTTTTACTAAGAACTGTAAAAACACTCGTGAAATGAATCAAACGTCAGTTTCTTGATTTTTGAAGGCACCGAAGTGGAAATAGGAGGCCGCAAAATGTAACCATATCTCCTTTCATATTGAAGGAAATCGAACAAAAGTTTATTTTGCTTTTTTCTGCCGGCAGGGACTGCCCGTTTCCTTTAATGCATTTCCTGCAGTTCAGTAACATTGAATCTGTGGCACCTTTGCCATCCTTTTCTCTTCCTCCTCTTCAGCGCATTCCCGTTGCATTGTGTTCATGGACGTCTTGACTTCTATCCTTCCTTACTACTTTCATTGTCCCTTTTCGGAGTCTTCGCTACTCCATCTCTCGTTTCACCACCACGCAGTCTCTCCGTTACCAGTCATCACGTTTTTATTCCCCGCCAATACAAGTCATCACTGTTCCAACTTCCTGTCGTTACCGGTTACTACCACTCCCAATTACTGCCGTTGCCAGTCACTTCCAGTTACCCTTCTCTGCCATTACCATTCCACGTGATTTCAATTCCTCGTCATTCCAAGTACATTACTCAAGATCTTTGTATTCCTACTGCTTACTTCAAATATCGAATATTTCTGTTGTTTCCACCGGATTGACGATATCTGCCCTTTTTGCTTTCTACATTTGCTTTCTCCTTCTCATCATCTCCGTCAATCTGTACTACTATCTGCGTTCCAAACATGTCTTCCATGTGCTCACTGCTCTCAAACTCTTACTACAACAGTCATCGCCGTTCACGTCGCCGCAGATACCACTTCAGCGGCCTCCGCCGCTACTGCCGACCTCGCCCCTCGGCCGTCTCGGCTGCCCAGCCTCCGCCAGTGCAGCGCTTCGGCGCCCCCTGGAGGAAGGGACGGTGACTACGCGGACCTCTGCGGTCGTGTCGCTATTGTCCAAGTTTTAACAGCCGCGATGGACGACCTTCATATTGTATCCCGTGATGTAATTACTATTCTCTTTCATGCACGTATCTCGACAGACGTTTTGTTTCGGTATTTATAGCGCTGTTGAGTATTATATTTGAACAGGTCCTCATTTCGCTCGCTAGAGGAAGCGTTGTGTGTTCTCTGAAAAATATAGTACTCTTTCATGCTACGAAACTTTATTTTAGGGACGTAACATGTAGTTTGTGGAACATCCGCATGGTTTCTAAAATATGTGGAAGAGGGCTTAGAGGTGAAACGGCTCGTTTATGTGCCACGTTTTCGGTGTGGCCTTTTCCTGTCTAGTTAACGCAATTATTGCGACTCCGAATTATCTAAAGGATTTTCAGATTACTTGCCACGCTTTATGAGAAAAAGTTTACTTTTCTCATTTAATTTGCGACAAATATCCATGTATCAATTTTTTCTGATGAAGTATAAATCATGAGAATTTTGAAATTTAAAAAATGCTAACATATTGGGTGTTTATGCATGTACAATGTACGTATGTGTATGTGTTAAACATCTCCGGTGTATAGGATTGATGAATTACATTATTATCTAATATCAAACCACTGTTTATATATACTAATGTTTTAAAACATTTATATTTTAATTGTGAATATTGAAATTAACACAATGAAAACCATTGAAAGCAAACATGAGCTGTGTCTTTCATGATAAATTTTGTGCGCAATCATCCCTTACATTCAAGAAAGTTGATACGGAAAATATATAACAGTTAACTGCTTTGTGCGTTTTATAGGACGTTGTCGTCGTCATAAAACACCGTATTTCGACTTTCAAGACTATGATTTCCAAAGTGTTGAATGTTCTCATTGGTCCAACTAATAAGTAATTATCACTAGGGAAAACAACGGGCATTCCATATCGAAAGGATATCTTTTTAAATATTTAAGGGAGATCTCAAATTCTCCAACAAAACATTGTTCTATCTTTGGTCCTTTCTTTGTTCCGGGTGGTCATCAATAACATTGTGTTTCCAGGGTGAAGCCGGAGGATCAGGAAAACATTTTTACGACAATTACTCGTAGCGCTTATAATCCAGCACGTTTTTTCAATTTTAATAATGTTTATTTTCTAACAACGCATTGTTTGATGAAAATTTAAATGGGCGTCAAATTAAAAAAAACCGCTCAACTACATTTTATTATTAGTTATTGTAATGGATACTGTATACGCAAGTCACAGAAGATTTAATATAGATTTTTTACAAATGTAGAAAGCCATAGATGTCACGTAAACGGAGGTAATAGGTTCGTGAAGGAAATCAACAACCAGAAGTAGTCAGGACGTCGTTGTGAGCAGACGTAAGAAAGGAATTGTTTGGTGATTGGACATAAACGAGGGAGAATTTGAGCGATTTTGAGAACAAGGTTGATTATGTTGGAACGATATCGAGACTGGGTTTACTTACGGATAAATTGAACTTGAGATGATGTTATAAATGGCTGAATTTTACTACAATTAAAAGAAGTTGAAAGTATTCAAAGTGAAGAAAGGTAAGAGATAACGCGAAGTCGGCGGAACACAAAATATGGAGAAACAATGAGCGGGTATTTTCGATACAAAAAAATAGGAAGAAAATCTTCTATTGAAGCTAACTATTTGATTCTTTTAAAAACGTGGAGTAATAGAACGGACTAAGGGTCAATCCATTTTAAGTGGTCCAGAACTTAATAAATTCGTCGCTCGACCATCTCGAAAAAATTTCATATTTTGTACATAAATTTCCTTATGTTTTGGCTGTTTAAAGCCATCTTCAACTTTTTTTATTGTACCTGGTTTACAAATGGCGGCCATTTTTGTTTCGCGCCGTGCGCCATTTTTCGCGTTCGCAGACATTTACTCTTTCCTAAATTGCTCAGCTCTCGGTTGTTCTAGCATTCTAGAATAAAAAGCATTCAAATCAGGCCTGCAAATCGAAATATTATTTACATATTTTCTATGTCTTTATTTGGGAAAAATTTGCAACCAAATCTTTGGAACGCGAATGAACGAAATTCGATTTTCAGAGAGTAATTTTTCAAAGAAGTAATAGAATCTAAGCCTTAATTTTTTCTGTGTTTTTACACACAACAGTGTAGTTACTTTTTGTAAAATATCATTGGTATATAACGTACCCCTTGAAAATTACATCCTCTTGAAAATTGGAATTTTGGATTTTTTCCCAATTTTGAACTATAATATCTCTGTTGGGGGACCAGATAAAAATCTGAAAATTTCACACATGCTAGACCGCTATCATACTAAACTTCAGTAAAAATTACAACTTTTAGATTTAACTCGAAGTATTTTTAAAAAAATTGAAAACTTACGAAAAAAAAGGCTTCATTTCCCCATTGAAGATACATTGTGCCAAGTAGTAATCACATTATTTTGAAGCTATTTTAAACTAAAATCTACATTGGTTTAAAATAATTAATTATTCTTAATAATTAATATACATAAAAGTGGCCTAATATATAATTTTCAATATTACGTATACTTTAAAACAAACTTACAACTTGACGTCTACGTCCGTAATTGAAAATATGGTTATCTTGATTTTGAAAGATGAATCGATGAAAACCAACATTATTTATAAAATACAACAAATAAATAAATTCAGCGTTTTGTTTATGTTTTTGCGTTTAAATTTGCCATTCTGCTTACTATTTCTGAAGGTTTCTGCAGAAATACGGACGGTCGCACCGTATTTCTTAGTGAAAATAACGTGACTGAATTAACAGAAAATGCAAGAGAATCAGCGGATATTAGACCAGTGCAGTTTAGGAAAGCAGAGTCGAAGCTACTGCCAAACTTGACACCGCACCTCTGATTATTTCTTAGAATATCAACAACCGAAGATTCGTGTATCTGACAAAACCAACGTGGTGGGCCGAGGATTTAACGCACTTTCTAGATCGCACAGGCTTTTGAATCGTTTTCTATGAGTCTGTGGCTTGAGGGTTGTTTTCCTTTACGTCAAAACGTGTTAATCTCTGCCTTTGTGCACAATTGTGTGACCGTTTATGAAAATGGAGTGTGATTGCTGTATTGGTGATATTACTAATGAAGTTGGCCATAAACCTTTATGATATTTTTTCTAAGGACATTACGTCAATTGAAGACTTTGATGTAGAGGAGAATATTGTTTTCATTAAGGATTAATTGTGATATCACATCTCTCTGTAGTATCAAGAGATAAAATTTGATCTCTTTGGCCAATCTTTTTTAAATCCTTACAAAAATCATAAAAAGTCTTTATCAAAAGCTTTGAGAGAAATAACTTTGGCTCGCACAACTAACAAGAAAAAAACTTTTTCGGACAATCTTATACTAAGGAAATCATTGTGTCCATCATGTTATTCTAAAACTCAGTTGCGGTCATTTCATCTAAGGAGTACTGTGCGACTGTTCGTATCTCTGCAGAAACCTTCAGAAATAGTAAGCAGAATGGCAAATTTAAACGCAAAAACATAAACAAAACGCTGAATTTATTTATTTGTTGTATTTTATAAATAATGTTGGTTTTCATCGATTCATCTTTCAAAATCAAGATAACCATATTTTCAATTACGGACGTAGATGTCAAATTGTAAGTTTGTTTTAAAGTATACGTAATATTGAAAATTATATATTAGGCCACTTTTATGTATATTAATTATTAAGAATAATTAATTATTTTAAACCAATGTAGATTTTAGTTTAAAATAGCTTCAAAATAATGTGATTACTACTTGGCACAATGTATCTTCAATGGGGAAATGAAGCCTTTTTTTCGTAAGTTTTCAATTTTTTTAAAAATACTTCGAGTTAAATCTAAAAGTTGTAATTTTTACTGAAGTTTAGTATGATAGCGGTCTAGCATGTGTGAAATTTTCAGATTTTTATCTGGTCCCCCAACAGAGATATTATAGTTCAAAATTGGGAAAAAATCCAAAATTCCAATTTTCAAGAGGATGTAATTTTCAAGGGGTACGTTATATACCAATGATATTTTACAAAAAGTAACTATACTGTTGTGTGTAAAAGCACAGAAAAAATTAAGGCTTAGATTCTATTACTTCTTTGAAAAATTACTCTCTGAAAATCGAATTTCGTTCATTCGCGTTCCAAAGATTTGGTTGCAAATTTTTCCCAAATAAAGACATAGAAAATATGTAAATAATATTCCGATTTGCAGGTCTGATTTGAATGCTTTTTATTCTAGAATGCTAGAACAACCGAGAGCTGAGCAATTTAGGAAAGAGTAAATGTCTGCAAACGCGAAAAATGGCGCACGGCGCGAAACAAAAATGGCCGCCATTTGTAAACCAGGTACAATAAAAAAAAGTTGAAGATGGCTTTAAACAGCCAAAACATAAGGAAATTTATGTACAAAATATGAAATTTTTTCGAGATGGTCGAGCGACGAATTTATTAAGTTCTGGACCACTTAAAATGGATCGACCCCTAATTGTAATTAATTTCTTTAGTGGTTATTGCTCAATGAATTTGTTTGTTTCATTCAAGTTACTGTTTTATTGAATTTAATTTAATCTTCAATTTAACCATCACTAGGAGAAAAATAGTAGATGTACGTAATTAGTTTGTTTAGTTTTATATATTTTAAATTTTTGTTAATTACTTGGTTAAATGAACTTTGGATTTCTTTTTATTAGTCAATGTTATCAGTCATTTTTATCAGTTGTATAATATTAGTCACTGTCATAAGACCATTTTCTTTTCAGAATATACAGTGTACATTGTATAATTATCAGCTCTAGATATTTTTAATGGATATATTTTTTCCAATTATTGTTTTTCTTTATAAATGTTGATTTTATAGATAACGAAAAATAGTACATTATTGAATTTATACATGCAATTCAACAGTAATTAAAGTATTGAGCCTGCCCTGCTGGAATTGTTTGAATGATTTATTAATATATAGTTATAATTTTATAGTTAAAACTATTATCAATTTTTATTGATTGCAAAATTCAAAGGACTGGTCTCAATGAATCTTTATAAAGAAATAATTTGTTCAATTGTTATATGACTTAGTTAATAGTTCAATAGTTTTATTAATTGGTATAGAATTTCAATTCACTCTGAATTTTTTAAATTTTAATATTTAAGAACTCTTAAGATCAGTCTAAAACTTCGCAACGTTGGTTGTTACAAACTCCATAACTTTGCGCGCCAGCAAAAGTACTTAAATATGTCACCGATTCAAAATCTTTCCGGATTTTACTCAGGATACAAATCAGTTATTTATTGAATAACTTAGTAAAATCATGCATTGTACATTACCTGTAGCACATATTAAAATATAATATTCATGCTTATTTCATTGCTGTATCTGATAATCGACGATTAGTTTCAGTGTTTGAATAAGCAATTTCCGTTCAATTACGAGGTAATCTATCATGATAGGATTGTCTGAGGGAGAAAAACTGTCTAAAAACTGTCTTAGCTTTCACGTCACTATGAAAATCCTTTTGGTAGAATACAAACTCAGAACTCGTTTCGCAGAACTTGATCACTCCTGATAAGCTTGCGTTTCATTTCAATGGATTACATCAACTATTGAGGAATGAATTCTCTTTCACAACGCAACGAGCCCACTTCTGTTCGAGTGTACGCACAAAGGAATTGCCGAGCTATGCCTCTTTAAAGGCCGCGCGGCAGGCAACATTTAGTTCTTATGCGTCATGTGTAGAGCTCATTCTACGTACACAACACAGCCATAATCGAGTAGTGACTTTTGAACAACGAAATAAGATTAATGGGTAGAAAGATTGTGCAGATATAAGTGAATATGGTGTAACATTTATGTTATAGGCATCAGTAAAGAAATACATTTGTTCATCGGGTAATTGCAGATCTCGAACTAAAGCCTTTTGGTTTCGAAAGCACACCTCAGTAAAAATTATGCATTTCTTTTTCTTGGTGTATAAACTGTTTGATATCATATATTTGCTGTGGAATTACTGCTTATATTTAGTATTTCATTGAAGTTTATTTTCCCCGATTCTGCAAGATAATTAAAAGGTATTAAAAAGTGAATTTTAACTCCGTCAATGTTTATCCTACTTTTTTTATGAAAATCCTTTTTTGAAATTAAAAAATAAAATTAAAGGTCCAATATGATTTGCTTACGCTTTTGTATAGTGGATAAATTACAAAAGATTTTTGTCCATGTATACAGAGGAACATTAAATGAAAATATCTTTCACAAATTATTACCCTAAAAATGTAATACTCATAATAAACATCAAACGGCAAATTCCGGAAATTCTGGTGTTTGACACAAAGTAGTATTAATTATATGAGCATTGCATTATGAGAAAATAGCTTATGTGTAATAAAGAACCCCATCTACAGGTCAATTTCAATGTTATCTAACTTGGTGAGGAATTTTAATAAACACTACCTCTATCACGCTTCAAAGAGACCACTGCGTTTGGTGGTAGTGTTATTTTCTGTGGAAGGTGATTTGGTTTCCATTAGAGTTTCTTTTCTCATATAAAATGGATGTGTATGATAGTGAAAGTGTGGTAGTATTTGGACGTTCATTTTTGTTTTAACCGTTAAATAGACGTATTGATAATTATGTAACAAGCGCGTGATACCTAGATGTTTGTCAAACAATTAAATATTGGTGCACAAGTTCAGTATAACTGAGTGCATAAACATTTACGAGTTTTATAATACTCGAAATAGGTAAAATATCAAGTTCATCGGTCTTTTGTAATAAATTTCTGAGTCGCTAAACAGCGAAGAAAAAATCTAAAAATTTCCGATTGACGAGTGGTATTTTACCCGTAACTACAAACGTGAATTTTTGTTACGCTACTACAGACGTGGAGTCAAACTCCGCATATTTCGTCTTATTTTCGATTTATGTCTTACTAATTTACTTTTTCAAATATTTTTTGTATACATTATTAACAAATTACATTAAAAATAATAGAACATTTTAAAAAGATTTTGAAATAATTATTATTATTAATTACGTGATTTTTAATTCTATATGAGTAGTCGAGCTATTCAGATTAAATATTTAATGCGAATATAAAGATTAAACACATTTAAAAATATTTTAAAAATACTTTTCTTGTCTTATTGCGTTTACAATTGGTTCATAGTGTTGATGAACATTGTCCCAAATTTACTAGAGCAACAAATAGTATTTGTTTTTCTCTTCAGTTTTCTGAACAAATAGAGAAGTTTCGTTTCGTAGATAGTTTTTCGTCTTGTTTTGCTGTTTCCTCCTATTCTCTACGTATTATTTTCTTAATTGAAATTTTGATGTGTTGTCGAAGAAGTGTGATGGATAATTTCTTTTCTAATTCTTTGGTAACTAGGTCCTTAGCTATACTTTATAAAATTCATACTTGTTACTTAGGTCATTAGCGCTAAATGAAAAAAACGATCAAGGTAATGCCCAAGATAGTGCTTGAAAAATAAAAAAAGATAAATATAATTTATTATATAATTCGCATGACAAAAAATATTACATACATGCCTGCTTCGGTAGTTTGAAGGGATATTTTTCTTATCACGTGTTCACAGACGTGGAGCCAAACTGACTCCGTGATGCGCACTGCTACTTTTATCAGGAAATATATCTGATAAATTAAGAAGTATAAAAACGACAAACCGCATACGCAACAATGAAGAGTTAGTTTAAAGATACTTAAGTCCTGGTGGTAATATCAGAAGTGCCAAACTAATAAAATAAAAATTTGGAAGAGAGCGGAGCCAATTTGACTCCCGTGTGTGATTACTGGTTAATAAGGCAATGAACGAAACTACGAATGAAATTATGTCCCACATAAATGTCTTGAGTGCGAGCTTAGAAAATATTGAGGGGGTGCTTGCCTATTCTCGGTTACTTCTAAAAACATCAAAGCAT
The DNA here is from genome assembly GCA_031308135.1 of Acheta domesticus. Taxonomy (NCBI): domain Eukaryota; kingdom Metazoa; phylum Arthropoda; class Insecta; order Orthoptera; family Gryllidae; genus Acheta; species Acheta domesticus. The sequence continues at coordinate 131,054,907 of JAHLJT010009419.1, forward strand.
TGATATAAATTTTAGTACCAAAAATTTAAGGAATAGAGTTCGTTGCCACCTATGTATTGGAACCTATGTAGTAATACTATACATCTAATAAACATATGCAAATTATACTTTTATGTCTGTATTTATCACATTAATATAAATAATGGACAAATAAACATTCATAAATAGGTTGTACGTATCAAAATCATATCACATAACTCGTTGCGAATTAAATTTGTTAATGATATTCAATGATACATTATAAATAAACATATTAAAGAAAAAATGATCAAAATTAAAAATATTGCTTCTTCAAAAATGTTTAGAACAGGTATTACAGAACATGTTTGCAGATTTTAAATGTTATTTGGTGTTATATTAATAATAAAAATAATATTATTAATAATTATCATTATTATATTGTTTTAATGACGATGCTCAAACCATTAAACATGCTCTATCTCTTGGCCACTTTACGGCTTTGTGTTACAAATACGGAATGAGATAACGTTTCTGTTAAACCAAATAAATTTACGAACAACTAATCCTTTTGTTTTTTGTTGCAGGTAAGATGTTAAATTACTTAACCAGCGAAACTGCAGTGCTTACAATGGTGAGTTAGGTTTTCTTGTACTGCTCACATGATACATTAATTTAAGATATATATTGCAACGTCAGCGGGTTCGGTAGAGCATGATCGCGGCTCCTCGCGTGGTGGGGGGAAGTGAGGTGCAGGGGCAAAAAACTACATTGAAAATAATTAGCCGTAATTGGGCAATAAAACAAAAATTAGACATTTATTCCCGACCTACGGCCGGGGAAGTTACATAAAAAAATCCCATGAGGTGGGATTGCACCCTACCTAGTGAGCTCGGTAAGTAAGATAAGGGAAAAATTAATTAAAGACAACTATGTCACAATAAAAAATATGCCATTGCGCGGCACCGTTTAACTCTAACAAAAAGAAAAAAAACAGAAAAACAAAACACTCGAGAACTGTCGGTATTATTCTCCGCCTCGTTTCGAGGTGGACGCCCCAAAGCGCGGGCGTGCGGTAAGAGTCTTATCTATTGTGAAGGCGCGTGCCGGGGTGGGCCCGACGCGGTCGATGGCCTCGGCGTCTTCGACGAGCGTTGGCCTGCGATGAGCTGCAATGTTGAACGGGGGGCGGACGCCCCCCTGCGGCCGCTGTGTACCACAAGGTCGCGAAGGTCTCCTCTCCACCTCGCCACCAAGGCGTTTTTACGCGTCGGGAATTGCTCCTCACCACGACTCGGACGCGCGATACGGGAGCATTTTAATTGCGGGCGCGGACCGGAAGCTGGATCATGGTATTCGCGGCTCGTACGCTCGAATTAGGCAACGAGTTACTATTACACCGAATACCCGAACAAAAAAAACTGGTTCACGGCTTCCACAACCTGGCATGAAGCGCTCTCTCGCAACTAACTCTTAAGTGTCTCCTCTTGCGCCTACTTCACAAGTGTTTTCTCCCGCGGCCGCTGCTCTCATGTTTACTCGCTCGCGACTACTTCACCAGTCTTTGTTATTTACTTCGGGATTTTGGGAATCCGACCCTCTTCGGATCTCCCCCCTCCTAGGCTCGTCTTGGGCTCGCTGATATTTTGGGAAAATTGTCATTGGTCGGACCTTACTGAGTCGCAGAAATAATTTGGCGAATCGTGGTTCGTGATTTCTTGGTAAATTTCCTGAGGTATCTCTCTCTATCTGGCTATCTCTGTTTACCGAAACGCAGCTGCATCCATCGGAGGGTGACATCTCCTGGGAGCAATTATTGCATGGCAAAGGGTTGGAACTTACTTGAATTAGCGCGACACGCGTGGGCGGCGAGGAACGCGCTGGCGCGGAGACTCGCCTAGAGGAGGGCGGGGGCGGAACACAAAGGGTGTATTCACTGCGAAAAAAGGCCCGTCGCGGTCTTTGACGGCGAGTGGTTGTAAATTTCTCCCAAAGCAGGCGATGGGGCGTCAGAAGGATGGGACCACTGCAGTGAAGGGGGCGTCAGAGGGATGGGGCGCGGTTGGGCGCACGTGCGCGTGCCAGAGAGTACAAAAAAACAAGCTTTTGTTATGGATTTCTTAAGGCGCTGCTACATGCCGCCACAATATATATATATATTTATTTATATTTATATATATTCACAAATTAGTGTGTAATTCACTTTATTATAAATAATTAGATCACTAGGACTGGAGAACTTCGACGTAAAAGAAATGATACTTGGTATTCCAAAACGTAATCGCTTTATTCTTGTGAAATTCAAAATTTGTATGTTATTTCCGAGGGAAAGATAAAAAGTAGGGCTTAATTATTTCAAAGGCTTCTTAAATGTCGATCATTTTTCGATCAGAGTAAATGCTACAAACTTTCAGCGTAAATAGCGGGATCGACAGGGTTAGCTTTTTCCCAATGAACATGTAGTGATATATTTAACGGATTTACATATGTTACATTTATAATTTTGCGAAACCCTTTGCTAGCCAAAAGATATCCTGCTCAAAATTTGTGCCGTGAAGACTTTTAACCAGGTACAGTGAGCTAGAGATTTCTCATTCTGTTCTCTTCAGCATCGAAACCGCTTAGTCTATGGCATTTCAATTCAAGCAATAGTTTTTACCCATAGTTTCATGGGCATTTCAGTGTTAACACGTCGGGAATCCGTTGATAGGTTGTCGAGGTTTAGTTGATTAGCCATAGATTTTGTAACCTAGACCCAACTCTCCACGTACCGCACGTTTCTACAAGAAATGATGCCGATGCTCCTGGAGAAAGTGCTACTTTCTTGAGGAATCGCAAATTAAAATTTGGGTAGGTAGCGAGGAGATAAACGCCGCTTTCAACGAAAAATAGAGAAAATCGTTTAAAAAAGAATTACTTCCGACTACATTATGCAATCTGGCACTATGGAATTATACTAGACTTCTGGTTCTCACCACAAACATTCCCTGGACTATAAAACGTATATGGCGACAGTTGGTGGAGAAATAAAAACTATAATTTAAATGAAAATATTAAAACACACAAAATTCTTCAGTTTGATGTTACATACGGTAGGAGTACGAAGGAATCTAACTGTTAGAGAGAAGTGACACATGTGTAACAACTATGGCGGCCACGATGACACTATTACTGTATTCCGTACTACATAATCGATATTTGTTAAATCTTTGGAATAATTAGTACTACCTAAATTGTTCGATATTCTCCAAATCATTTCAATATCCAAATTCTGCATTTCACAAGAATAACAGTAGGATAAATTCAGTATGTCTCTTATCCCTTCCTTGAGGTTGCATTCGTCTTGTGCTGGCTTTGCAGGGATAAAACATACTTCAGGAGTTAAGTTCTTTTTTCCAACAACACGTGCGCGGCATTTACGCAAGAGCACTGTTTGTCGCTTTGTGTCGCTTAATGTCTGACCTATGCGTGCTGTGAACTTACCATCTGGTGAGTTTCACTTCTGAGCAATGTTGTTTCCGTGGACGCCTTCCGAGAGAAGAAAGCTTTTATCATGAGATATTCGATATCACTAATGATTGCATGCTTCTTGAAAGGAATTCCATTACCAGAGTACGAAACAAAAAACTGCCCAAAGAAAACGTTCTTAAATTTGAAAACCTTTAATAGATAAGGTCGACGAATAACAAGAAGTAATGTATCTCGTCATTTTTAAATTGAAGACGTTTATAAACATGTATGAACGAAATAGTGCGATAATATACTTCTATGATGGAAATAAAATTTACTTTTACCAATGCTTTGAAATGAACGTAACTTTTTACTTTGTTAATTGTAGCTGTAATTCTAGTAGATGGTCGGGGAATTTGTGAATGTATTCTATTAGTAGGCAATGTCTGAAGTGACCCGCCGGATTCCTAGGACATCTATTAACCAGACATTAGAACTTTGTTTCCCAATTTAATATATGCACAAAGTGGTAAAATCCTGCTATTTGTTGAAATATTCAAAATGTTTTCAGACAATATAGGGACGTGACAATACGCAATATAAACATATTTTTCGGTCTAAATGGACTGCGGAGAGGTGCCGAGACGGTCGCCCGGAACGTCACCCAAACAAGAGACGGTCACCCAAACCAGAGCGCGCTCTTGTGGAGACGTTCCTCGTGTCACTGGCAGCGCAGGTTCCGCGCGCGGAGGGCTCCTCAAAGGAAGCGCTGCCGTCGCCCGGGGCGCGCGGCGCTCCGTCGCAATCCGCCGCGCCATTCGCCCCGAGACGGCCACCCGCTCCGAAGACATCTGCCGGCGCCGGCCGCACGCGACAGCATCTAGGGGCGGGCAAGCGGGTGGTTTTTGAAGGCAGTGGCGAGCGAGGGAAGGAAGGAGGGAGGCAAAGAGGGAGAGAGTCAATGGAGAGAGGCAAGGAGGGAGAGGGAAAAGGAGGGAAAGGGGAAAGGATGGAAAGAGACAGGAAAGAAGGAGGAAGGGAGGGAAGAACGGGAGAAGTAAGGGCTTGGGGAGGAGGGTGGGTCGGAAGGAGTGGGAAGCGAGAGAGGGAGGGAGGGCGGACGGACGCATGAACTGGCGTTCGGGAAAGCGGGCATTCCGATAGGCAAGGGCATAGACTAACGACATCTTTGCTCTGTGGCAAGGGCAAGCGAGTGGCCAGACAAGAGGACGAGTGGACAAACGGGCAAGCGGGAAAGTGGGCGAGGAAGTGAGCGGATTGGTGGGCAAGCGGGCGTTCGTATAAGCGGGGCAGGCGAACCGTTCGGCAGGCGGGTGAGCTGGTGGCCGGGCTGACGGCCGGACGGATGCGTCACGCCGTTCCGCACGACCACCCAAGCACGCACGAGAACGGCGCGTGACCTCCGCGGCTCAGACACGCGTGCGCCGCGGGTCACACGCATCGATCGCCCCGCCCGCTCATCACCCGACTCGCGCCGCCCGCCGCGTGTTTCCGGCCGACGCCCTTCTCTCGTCCCGGGACAGCTCGGGCGAGGATGGTGATGGCGTTGACGTCGCCGACGAGGATGGCGGCTGTGGATGGAGTGGTGAGTGAGACGGGGGTCTATGCCGGGTGTCAGCAGACTGACTGTTAGTGATTCCGGGCGTGTCAACTACTGAAGTCATTAGCCCCATAAGTGTAGCACATGTTTTTTCATCGGGAGTTGGCGGTGATCTTCCCCCGTTGGATGGCGAGATCCAGCGTCGACCTACCGTCGACTAACGGGGTTTCCCCAACCAGGGGGGGGCATCGTTCCAGACGGAAGAAGCTCTAAACTCCCAACCGGTCTCCCGGATTGTGTGATAGTGTATTGCATGTAAAAGTAATTAGGGGGTGTAGAAAACAAGGGGTATATAGGACAAGGAAGAGGACGGAAAGATAGCGCGCCATCTGTGGGCCGTTTGTTAGGGTACTGCTCCGACATTCACATGGTATTGATGGGAGAAATCATGGAAAGGCCGGAAATCAGAGCAGCCGGCCGGTAGAATTTTCCTTCAGACAGCAGCTGAATTGGACCGAGCTGACAAGTTAGCCCTCGTCGGAACCAGAACCTAGGAACTCCCGGTCACAGGCACTGCAGTGACATCAGTTGATGCACCGAGCCATCTGTCCCGGTGGGTGTCAGCACAGATGGCGGGGGGAGGGGGCTTTCTCAAACCAGGAGGCGGTGGGTCGGAGACACGTCGACCGAGTTCTTGGCGGCGGCAGCGGCGCCATTTGCGACGTGGCGGCGAACGACTGGTGGGGGTGGGGTTGATGGGGCGCCGGCTCAGTTTCTTCGCAAACGCCGCCTAAACGCCCTGAAAGCTCTGCCGTCGTCGCGCCCCCGACCCCTGCTCCGCGGCCGTTCGCGGCCGCCACTGGCGAGACGTAACAAAAGCGGAGCGCCGCCTGGGGAGGGCTGAGGGCGGCTCTCGCGGAGGCATGGGAGCGGCCTGAGGTCGCGGAGAGAGTAAGCGAGCTGGCCCCGGGGAAACGGCGAGGAAGGCGATGCCGGAGAAGTAAGAATGTTGCGAGAGAATGTCGCAGAAGATCAAAGAGATAAACTTACAGACTGACGCTGCGATGGTGGTTCAGAGAAGAGAAAAAATTGAGAAATGTTGAAGGAGAAAAAAGAAGGAAACAAAAAGAAAATGTTAAAATCAGAGTAATGTGAGAAGGAATGTATTTGTGGTAGTGGTGGACAAGCTGATGTAGGGGGAAGGATATATAGCAAGGCTTGAAGTATTTGAGAATCTCTTCGGTTGGGACTAAATATTTCAAGCTGAGGGATATATCAGATACTATGTTTTTAAATATTAAAAGTAAATGGTAAACAATGTGTCATGTAATTATTAGGAAAGTAATCAATGCGAAGCGTACATATAAAAAGTTATCAAAATTTTGTACGGGTGAAATCCCATGTAATGCGATACTATTGTTCACGCAAACACTGTGTAGAAGGATATCAGTAACGTCAGCTTTCCTTCTTTCTCTTTATATCTCTTCACTAACGGTCTGTCCCGCGCATCTTGCGTGACGTACAAAGTGGACACAGACGAGTGTTTGTATAACCCAAAGGGGAATCAATGCTACACTTCTATGGACGATACCTATTTGTATAAAAAATAAAATCAATTGGAGAAGAATCTGATAAAAATTTTTGACAATTCATGATTTCAGCACATGAAATAAAAGATTCCTGTCTTATCTGTTGGCGTGTAATATTTGGAATACAAGAATATTGAGATCTTGCTTCTGAGACAAGTAGATTCTCAATTGATATCGAAGAGGAATGACGTTATTGCCTTAAACAACATCCTATAATATCCGAAGTACATACATACGAGCAAAAGAATAAAATTGATATCTGAATCCGGCACATATTCTATTTATTCTAATGAATTTGTAAAGTAATTCTTACATAATGCATGTTACAAAATTGCGTGTATCTATAAATGTATATGAATAAATTGATTTAATTATTGAGTTGTATTGAAATATTAATGACACATTATTTGGAATTATTGAAATAAACATTACATGTCAATTAATTTCATCTTTAACCAAGTGTTCAAAAACACGCAATGGTTTCTGAATGGGAAGATAACAATCTTATTAAAACCATTATGTGCCTCAGAAATATCTTCCTTTCCCAGCACGATGTCGGCTAGCGATATCTTCTTTAAGTCGCCGGACCGCGCGGTGATAGCCCGGCGAAGAGCCGAGTCGCCCGGCGCGAGAGCTGCGTTGGTGAGCGTCACAGAGGGTGGGGGGAGGGGAGAGGAGAGGGGGAGGAGAGGAGGAGGACGATGGAGGGGCGTCGCGGGACGTCGCTACGACACGTCTGCCGGCCGCAGCGTCGCGTACGGTAATGTCCTTTTAACTGCCGCTGGGATGGCTGGTCCCAACACAGTTAAAAATGGGGAATGCACTCTACGCTTTACTGCGTTATCATACGAGCTGTAATCTTCTGTGGGAGAGAATACTCAAAAGGAGTGAGCACTCGGTCGAGGATTGGCAGCGAGACATCGGAGTGAGAAAGCTTCTTTTAAAGCAATCACTCTGCTGTGCTTGGTTCTTTTATGGTCAACTTAAAATATGAATGGAATTGTATAAATATGAGCTATAAACGGAGGATTTCATTTCGGAGGTCTATGTCACTAAACCATAGTTTTTAATAATGCTGTGTTTTAATAATGGAAAGATTTGTTCTGCTGCCTTATTGGATTATTTATTTTAGTGCTTTTAAAATTATCACAATGATATTAACTTCATACTCAGTTGTCTCCTTGTGTCGCAATGTTGGTGGTATCGGAAGCTGAATAATAAAAGCAAGTAGGTGTAAATCAAGGGACGTGGTGGGTACGAGTAATTCTTTAAACAATTGTTTTTAACAAAAAATGTTGTTTCATTGCATTTCTGATTACAAAGTAAAGTTCTTTCGTAGTGTGTCTCTTTTTGGCAAAGAACTCTTCTGATCAAGAGTTTAATAATAACTTTTAATTACACTCTTTAGTAAATTTGGCAATTATGAGCATGTGTTAACTACTAAACTGCAAATGTTAAAATTATGTATAAATTTTCAGAGAGAGTTTTTGTACCACACTGACTGTACACACTTGACTGTACCACACATATGAAGATAGTAATATACAATCAACAATAATAAATCGAAATAACATTTTAAAATTTTTTCGGAGAGGAAGAAAGTTGATACTCTATTTTAATACGAATGTATTCGAATTAATTCCTTAGTATTTCTGTGCATTTGCAAATCACGTCTTTGAACATCTGATTTTTACATGAATGCAATTGAATCACTCATACTGATGATTAGAGAATCATACTTTATTATATTTCCTCCAGTCTCGTCACTTGAACGCTGTTTTGCTTACTATTTCATTTCCTTGTTAGTTACTCCTTCATTTCCGTAACAAAAGAATTCAAAACGCTAGTTATGAATTCTTTTTTTTGAAATGTTAGTTGTATTAATCTAGAATTATAACGGTATATGTTAGTTCCCTTGTTGTTTACTCCTTCATTTCTTTAACGAAAATAAATTCGAAATGTTATAAATGAAGGGCTCAGTTGAACAAAGGGCATATCCCACATTTTTTACGAAATTGAGTTGTTAGCACTGTACAAAACTTCAAATACTATCCCTTTAATGTAACATGTTATTTAAATCTAGTAGGAACTTGTTTGCAAATGTACTGTGTTTAAAAGTTTAAAAATGTATTGATTTATATGAGAGAAGTTCAGGTCAAACACTCATTATCTCAGAACTATGCCAGTGCGGGACTGTCCTTTGTTCTTCTGAGCCCTTCCAATTATGGCAAATATGCGGGAGTACTTAAAAGTACTGTCAGGCAAGAACAGGTTAAAAAACACCCCAATGAAATAATTTAACTAAAGGGGAAAGAATAATGTAAGTAACAAATTATACCATTATCAATACGAATCTATGCATTTTAGCTCAAACTAAACACATGTATACCGTCGAGTTCCGACAGTGGCGGATTTTGACATTTAGGAAGATATCTAGGTCGACTTCAGCCTGTGCCTGGGGGAGAATTCTAGCGTCCAGCTGCTCTGATCGGCAGTTTTCCCAGGATTATCGGATCAATGCCAGGCGAATGCCGGGGCAATTCCGTGACAAACGGGCCATAAACCGTACTTGATCCTTTATTGCTCTTCCTCGCCCTATCCTCTCCCATTAAACGCTTGCACTTTCACTTGCTTGCATCACACAATCCCAGATGTCGTGGGGAGTCGCGAGCTCAGAACTTCTCCCTACTGAGACGGGACCTGGAGGGGGAATGCCCTGCAAACAAACGTGTCTGTCGGCATCGGATCCCAACATTAACTATGGGAGAAATACCACCGCTCCCCAGGATAACAAATTCATAACACTAACTAATGACCGTAGCATTTGATGTCTCCGGAAACATCAATCATTCGTTCCAATTCATTCAATCAATTCAAGTAATGTTTTTCGTGTTCAACAATAGTATGTGCTTCATCGAACATATAAAATCCGTGCCAGCGAAAAGGGTTTCGGACAAAGCCATTGCTGAACCGAGGCCGGTGGCTAGATATGGAACCCCAAAACAAACGTTATCAATGGGGCAGGGGAAACGAATCGATTTGCGTGAAAAGAGAGACTCAAAGGACAAACAATACCTTATTTATTTCGGCACGCGAGTTATGGTTTTACATTGGCGCTTATTAATATGACCGTTTGTTCATGAACCACCGAGAGGTTATTCGCCCCCCCTAAAACGGGGAGTAGTGTACATGGAAATGCCGCGGCGAGTGCGTGAATGCGGGTGCGGATGCGTTCGTGCTTGTGTGTGTGTATATGTGTGTGCGTGTGTGTGGAGGGAAGTGCGTGGGTGAGGGTGCAGCGAAGCAACGACGAGGGCGGGTGAATGACGGCCGACGCGCTTCGTTTGCCTAAGCGCGTGAAAAACAAAACCTTGGCAATGCATCCCGCTCGTTCGCTACCCTGCCCGCAGTTCCCATTTATTTACAGATACGTTCATTGGACTGCAAATGGACTTTCTACCGGACGGCAGCCATCGCTGTTACGAGGGACAATTGTATAATACAATTATCTGTAATTACGGGCACAAAAGAAAATTAACGAAAATTTATCGCCAATTTAATAATACCTTTTTTGTTCGTTTAGTTAGAGGGCGTGGCGCCAGATCAACTAGTTTGTCGATTTCTGGCACTGTTCTCTCATTCAATAATTTTCCTCTTTCATTGTTAGTAATTTAAATGTCGTTTGTTATATACATTTGCGCAGATTGCTTTGCCTTACAACTAATTAGTTGTTATAATTACACTGGAAGCTATTAAAATGTTTTGTATTAAAACGAGAGGGAAATGAAGTCAAGCACAGTCAATTTGTAATGAAGTTTTAGTTAATAATTCTGATTTATATACAATGCGTTTAGGTTCTTAAGTAATAATGAGAAAAAATATAACGTAATGAGAGAATCGGTTCTGACATACAAAAATTGAACATAGGGCTAGATAGATTACAGTAGCATGTATTTAAGCCAATCAAACCTAACAGAACAATGATAATAGCAGATAGTAATATTGGTAAATTGCTTCAAAACAAACTCGAGTATATGAAAACTGTGCTTCTTCTAGTTTCTCTTTCAGTTTTACTAAAAATGACGAGTCAAATCTGTCAGCCCTACATAACGATTCTTTATATTTAATAGCGCAGTGCTTCTACTCAATTTGCTCCTTCATCCTTAACACCTTAAGCTTTTATTTTCATTCCTAACTTACCGGTCAATCCCGTAATTTCAACATCATTTTTGTCTGTCATTTTAATATTCTCAATTTCAAACTTACAATCGTTTCTCATTTCCCGTAACTCTTTATAAAACTACTACCACACATACAACCTTCTACTATTCTACTTTTGTTTGTCATCTCCCAAAAATATTTAATAGAAAGAGCATTAGCTTATGTGACCGTGATTTTGCAACATACGCTATGTACACTTGGAGACCAAGATTCAAAATTTGAGAGGAGCGTTTTTTTGTTACCAGTAATGTTGTTGGATTGGGCGGTGTACGGCCTAGACGATAAGTCGCAACATCGTTCTCCATTCCCTCCTACGCTCACAACCAAGCTTGTCTCCCGGCGGTAGGCAGATCTCCATATAATTAATTTCTTTGATCTAGGAAGTGTCAGATACGAATCGTAGTATACGATACGAAGTGCTAAATGCGATCGTGGTACAGTACTATGCTCGCACTTTTTCTTGATCCTCCAGCTCCCTAGTTCTCGCTCAGCCCGGCACAGCACGGCTCGGCAGAAAACATGAGCCCCACTCGGAACGTCACGGCTCAGTTTGCAGTGCTGCTCACCTTCTTCCTTTACAATTCGGACTTCTCAGTTTTCGCTCTCTCTTTCTAACGACCTCTGGGTACCGTGCTCCTTCTCGTTACTCAATAATTTCTACAATTATTAATTATTTCTTCAGAATTTAAAAAAAAAACTTGAGTTGTTTCTCATTGCTATCTAGTTCAAGACGCGCTCTTACGAAGAGTTTTCTTTGGATGTTGACAGCACTGCACTGCCGTGACGTAAACAGAACGTGCCTCCCCTCGCATCCCCGGTTGTGGAGTATCAAGAAAAAGTGCGCGTATAGTACGTAGATGACAGAACAATATTCTTATTGAGCAGTAGCATACGAATATAATAATTTAATAAGACAAACACCACTGCAAAAAGAAAGCAAGTAAATATGCGTAATGATTTTATCTATCTAGAAAACGCCTACGATTGTGTTCCAAAATGTATAGCACGGCATCCCATGAAAAGGAATGATGTAAAAACATTGAGTATGTCCCGTAAAGAGAGAGGAGCAATAATAACAAAATTTTGGAAGCAAGGTGACAACTGATATACGTATTTCTAAACGTTTAATGCTAGACCTGTCCCCTTTGTTTAGCAATGTTTTCACAGATTTTGCGCTAGAAAATTGAAATCAAAACCTGCAGATAGGGCGTTAAAATATTTGAAAACTGTGTGTTTCATTACGTAGTATTTGCCGATAGACGAGCCATGTTTGTCCGAGATGATGAAAACATGGATTACTTGCTCAGAAAAATAAATAATCTGAGATATTGAAATCTAAGGTAAATTTATAAAACGGTGGAAAAATCTTGGTGGAAAAGATCAACCTCTATTATAGCTAGGATTATGGCCAGGACAGGTTTAAATAATTGAAGTTTATGAGATATCAAATACAGCATCAATTTTACGGCTCTTGTTAAGATGCCCCCTTCAACGATAACTCTTAAAAAAAGGTGTCCATTTGTCTGAAATCTTTCTTTTGTTAAAAATGCTACGAAAAAATTCACATCAAGACAGACCTTTAGACTGAGAACACAACACCTTCCGAGAGTAAGCGCGTGCGGAAAAAATGTACCAAAAAATTCCTCAAAACGATATTCATTTCCCGCTGCCCCCTGTGCGTTGTCAATTCCCTGGTGTCACGATTTTCTAAAATATTTTGTGCCCGCCCCTCCCTCCAACACCAGTAAATCCGCGCCCGTCATGAGCACGTGGACAGTCTTCCCAAGAGGCCGTGTCCGATTTTCGCCTTCTTCAAAACACAAAGAAATCACTTTAGCGGAAGCCGCCTCACGGACCTTCGTCCGGTATTGCCTTTATTAAGGATTACGAAAGGTTTTCCACCCTTACCGGCCTTTCCCCTGTCGATTCGCTCCCCCACTCTCTAGCTTAACTGAAACCTACAGCAACCGCTCCCATCTACAACTGCCCAAATCTATGTAACTACCCTTACTCAACACTTCATTGCTTCTGTCACTAACCAAGCGCCACTAGGCGTTATTACGTCTTCACGCGTATCCTTTGTTACCACTGCAAACATACCCATCTATCACGTCAACTTCACGCTATAAGTCGCCTGCTATGCCATGCAATTGATCTATTTTACAATTGTATAGCAATTATATCAACTATTACTCATTTATGTTGCCTAAAAAGAAATGAAGGATGAGACACTGGTGTTGTCTGGTATCAATGTTACCAGACCAATGTTACAACATTGATACCAGACAACACCAGTGTCTCATCCTTTATTGAAAAAGGTATCTACATTATCAACAGTTATACTAATAAAAAGAAATGATTGGCACTTCACGCATAAACTCGTCACTGTCCCATTGTATCTGCGTCCACAAGTAGAAGTCTCAATTATTCTGTATTCCGTTGAATTATTTACTCGCGTATTAATTCTCATTAGCTACCGCTATTTCTCCTCATTCAGTCTCCAGGCCTCTCTTTTTGTCTATAGATTATCTTGCATTTCTCTTGCCTTCATAGCCTTTTGCGCTCTCAGTTGCCATACAAGTCTGTGTCTTTCTCTCTTCTGTTGTGCTGCCGGCATCCAGTAGTACTCGTTTGGTCCATATTTCGCCTGTCATGCGCATAACTTGACCGTATGAGACGATTTGTTTATTTTCTATTTCGTGAAGGATATTTTTCTTTTATCCATTTTCTTTCTATTCCATCGTTCCTGATTCTGTCCCGTCTCCTGCAACAGCAACTTCTACTCCAGTACCCCATGTTAAGGGCCAGCAGTTTCCCTCGTGTTATTTTATCAACCTCGTAGACTTCTTAATCCTACGTTGTAACACTCTGACTAGTGTGGAGTGAATCCACTAGTAGTGTTAGTTGTAGTTTTGTTCCATTAGACAGAGTTTATACATCGTGTAGCGGTAGAATTTTACTTGTTTCATTCCTGTGGGCTCTGGCCTCAGCGACCGCCTATCTCCCACTGCCCTCAACACCGACCATCATTCTCACCGCAAACTTCTCATGTTCAAGCTTCTTTGATGTCGGAAGCTGTCAAGGGACACCAAACTACATTTCACACAGAAATGTACTACTTTTCAGTACTACATTTCTGTCAGTGCAAGTACTTAAGAAAGGCACATCAGTAGTACAAGTTTCTCAAGAAACCATCTTATCTTGAACATAAACATTTAAGGCGATCAGCGTTAATTATTTTTATTACAATAATTCACTAAGATCCTCTGAGCTTGTAAACAGAACAATTTAAGTAATCTGGATTCTATTGTAATGCCGTATGTTTTAAAGGACTATTAAACTGATTTTTTAAAACCCCGTATTTATTACTATCAATAACCCGAAATCTTTGCCTGAACTCACTGTTACTTGGTATGTGTGTTTGCAGTAAATCTCATCATAATCAGTATCCAGTGAATTGGGTGCATTTTACATATGTTTAAAGATAACAAAAAGTCACCGAATGAGAATTGAAGAAATTTGGCAGATAAGAAGGATTTCCTGTTCAATAATAAAAACGTTGGAAAATCGAGAGTTAAAGGTTGAAAAAAACGTTGGAAAATCGAGTGGTATGAACAAGCTAGTCAAAAAAATCCAGAAACCAGATCAAAGGAACTATAGAAAATATACACCTGAAGGGAAACAAAAAATAAGATCAGCATTGAGTTGAGAATATGCATTAAAGCACGATGGAACATAGAGATAAAAACACGACGATTGGGGCAATAAAACGTCATGGAAACAACTTTAGCAAACATGAATTGGCGAAAGCTGAAAAAAATTGTCTTAATTCTTTTGTGATTTAATAAGCCATTTGTCCCTACGCTTTGTATATCTGCTTTTAGGTAATGCTGTATCCTTGCTTACAATATGTGTTTGAGCACGCTTGTCTTGGGCAAGGATAATTTTTATATTCGGGTGTATTATTCAGACGTTAAAATTTCCGAATTTATATTTGCCTCTCATACAATATGAGTATTTACTATTGTCAGCAGACTGCACAGTTCCATGTTAGGCGTTCATTATACTTTTGATGATTATTATTATATCTTGTTAATGATTCTTACACAGTATTTTAATCTTACCGGATTAAACTTTACATATTAGTGCACTTTTATGTGTTCTGCATTTTCTTCATTTACTGCATTTAGTATCATTTTTCATACAAAATATTTATTGTATATTTACGCAATTTTATACATTTTCCCTTTTCATGTCATTTTCATCGTTACGAGTTTTTGCTACATGTTTCTTCTCTTTTGTATCTTCCTCCTTTCAGCATTGTCGTCACTGTTTCTCTACGACGAAATGCTTGATTATTTTTTACAACTTTCTTATTCTCTCGTTTGTGTCTCCACTTGATTTCTTCTGAAAAAGAACATCATCTAAGGATCATATGCCATGGCGTGAGTTAAAGATTCTGCTTTCACCAATGCTCGCTTTATTACCCCTCCATAATTTTCTCTGGCCACCTTTCATAGTGTCGGTCTCTGAGCAGCTGCTAACGATGAAACACAACACGTGCCGTTTATTTCCTTCTGGTGGGGCAGCTCCCAGTGCTTCCGGCGCTGGGATGAGGAGGTGGGGGGGGGAACGAACCCCTCGGAAAACCATTTGTCGCGCGGCCGTTAGCGCAGATAAGCAGGCCAATAAACGCCTACCGCCGCCCCGCGCCGCCCAGTCCCCCATCGCACTCATTTTCTCTTCTTTCTTTTCTCACACGAGGCTCACTCTCACACTGGGGTTTGCTGTCTGTATGTCGAATCTGCTTCAGAAAGATGCGAAATTTTGCAAAAGACATTAAGAATCCAAATTTAGAACTGTGCTGTAAAGTGTAACAAACTGTAAGCAATTGATTTTGGTTTAGATTGACGTAATATAAACGTGATACTTCAAGGGGAACTGAAGTAGGATAAAACGTAGGAAGTAGGAAAATCGAGAGGTGAAGGTTGAAAAAAACGTTGGAAAGTTGAGTGGTATGAACATATTAGTCAAAAATCCAGAAACCATATCAAAAGAACTGTCGAAATACACCTGAAGGGAAACGAAAAATAAGATCAGCATTACCTCCGCTGGAAAGTAAGAACTAGCATCGATCTGCACGTCGACTTGCGGGGATTCCCCCTCCCCCAGGCATATCCCCACAGCAGCGCACCGGGAAAGGTGGCTCAGTACAACAGCTGATGTCACTGCAGTGCCTCTGGCAGGGAGATCTTAGGGTTACACTCCCTACGGTGGCAGGATTTTTCATATTGGCTACGTAGCTACGTCAAATTCAGATGCTGTCTGAAGGGGAATTCTACCGGCCGGCTGTCCAGATAGGTAGTTTTCCGTGGTTTCTCCAATAAACAGTAGTCGAATGCCGGAGCAGTACCCTGACAATGAGCCAAGGACCGCGCGATCATTTCTTCCTCTTCCTTGTGCTATACTCACCTCTTACATACATTTTCACAACATGCATTACTCTACAACACATGCCGGGAGATCGGTCGGAGGCTTAGAGCTTGTCCCGGGTGCGAGAATTTTTTGACAAACAGCTAAAGCACATATGTAAATATTTTAACCAATCAAAACATGCGTTACATCTTCGTTAGGTTTTTTTGATTTTGTTTAATAATAATATATTATTATAAGGTTTTTTGATTTATTTAATAATAATATATTAATATAATATAATTATTTAAATTATTATATAAATACAATTACACACGAATATTCATTAAAATATTATTACACACATCACGTGTCACACTTTGTAAACAAATCAATATTAGCGATACTAGCGATACTGACGGACAACAACATAGACTACATGTTTCGTAGTCAGTTGGTCGTTTCTCATAGTAGAGTGTAGTCGTATCGTGTGTTATAGTGGTAGCGATACTAGCGATACTGACGGACAACAACATAGACTACATGTTTTCGTAGTCAGTTGGTCGTTTCTCATAGTGGAGTGTAGTCGTATCGTGTGTTATAGTGGTGTCTGTGTTTCTGACTATTTTTTCGAGATATACAATCTGTGAAAAATCGAAGAAATAAACATCGAAGAGTATTTTCAAACATCTTCCAGAAGAATTTCGAAAATGGATGACGATCTTGAAACTAAAGATTTCAAGAAAATGTCTAATGTAAGTATTCTTTTGTATTCATTTTTCCCAAAGTGCTTTTTTCCTTGTAAAGCGATGGTAATATTGCTCACGAAAAAATGCCATATTCCAATTCACACGTTTACTATTTCTTTAATTCTTGGTACGTTAATGTCCACATTGTTTTAAAAAAATTCTTATACTAAACTCTCGACAATAAATTCCAATAAAACCTATCGATACTTTTTGGTGTATTTGCTAAAATCAAATCGTTCTTTGAAATCTTCTAAAAAAGACCTAGTTAAAAATTGATATTCTAATAAATATTCGAAATCTAATAAGTCTGCATGTTTCCTCATAAATGCAATAGATAATTTTTGTGTCCTTGATATTATTGTCATATTTAGAAAATTTATGTATTTGTTTAAAAATTTTCTGAAATGTTTGAAAAGTTGATATTAAATTAGGATCTAAATAAAATATAAAATACTCCATAAATCCTTCATCAAGTTTTTAAAACTAGCTATATATATCCATTCTACTTTAAAAGCAAACATACATAAAACATCAAAATCAATACCTTCAATATCTCGAACAGAATTATTATCAATGTTACTTTCAATTAGAATTTTCAAAAAATCATATCTATGTTTACTATAATATCTAAGAATGTCACAAGGTTTACTAGTTTCAAACAGTTTATCTAAAGATATTTCAAATTCACTCTCTACGTTCTTTAATTCACTCTCTGAATGTTCATCCATGTTTTCCCTCATCAAATTCACTCTCTGACTTTCCATCCGTGTTTGTTTTTTTTTAATTTCCTCTCTGTCTATCCGTGTTTTTTTTATATTCACTCTCTGAGTGTCCATCCGTGTTCTTTAATTCACTCTCTAACTGTCCATCCGTGTTTTTTTTTAATTCGCTCTCTGACTGTCCATCCGTGTTCTTTAATTCACTCTCTGAATGTCCATCCGTGTTTTTTTTAATTCACTCTTTGACTGTCCATCCGTGTTTTTTAATTCACTCCCTAAATGTCTATCCGTGTTTTTTAATTCACTCTTGACTGTCCATCCGTGTTTTTTTAATTCACTCTTTGACTGTCCATCCGTATTTTTTTAATTCACTCCCTAAATGTCCATCCGTGTTCTTTAATTCACTCCTAATGTCCATCCGTGTTCTTTAATTCACTCTCTAAATGTCCATCCGTGTTCTTTAATTCACTCTCTAAATGTCCATCCGTGTTCTTTAATTCACTCTCTAAATGTCCATCCGTGTTCTTTAATTCACTTCCTAATGTCCATCCGTGTTCTTTAATTCACTTCCTAAATGTCCGTCCGTGTTTCTTTAATTCACTTCCTAAATGTCCGTCCGTGTTCTTTAATTCACTTCCTAAATGTCCGTCCGTTTCTTTAATTCACTTCCTAATGTCCTCCGTGTTCTTTAATTCACTCCCTAAATGTCCATCCGTGTTCTTTAATTCACTCCTAAATGTCCATCCGTGTTTCTTTATTCACTCCCTAAATGTCCATCCGTGTTCTTTAATTCACTCCCTAAATGTCCATCGTGGTCTTTAATTCACTTCCTAATGTCCATCCGTGTTCTTCTCTCTTTTTCATTCCCTAAATGTCCATGCCATGTTCTTCTCTCTTTTTCACATCCAAATGTCAAATTCGCTTTCTGAATGTCCATTATTACTTAAATTTTTTATTTATATTCCTATCTCACTTGTCCAAAATATGGAAATTTACTCTCTAATATGGAAATTTACTCGCAGGTACAAGTATCCATCCGTGTATCCTACACAGCGTATATATAGTCTTGTTGTTTCCCTCTTCTTTTTTTGTTTTTTTCCTTCTCATTCTCCCACCCCTCTCTCTCATATGTTTTCCCTCTCCTTTTTTTGTTTTTCCCTTCTCATTCTCCCACCCCTCTCTCTCATATGTTTTCCCTCTCCTTTTTTGTTTTTCCCTTCTCATTCTCCCACCCCTCTCTCTCATATGTTTTCCCTCTCTTTTTTACTGTTTATAGTAATACTTTATATTTTACTTTTTAGCATACTTCTAACATTCCCGATATGTCTTGTAACATGGCAGGAATGTCTTGTGACGTGGTAAATACGTCTTCTAGTAACAACATGGCAGGTACTTCTGGTATCAATATGGCAGGTACTTCTAGTATCAATATGGCAAGACTTCTAGTATCAATATGGCAGGTACTTCTAGTATCAATATGGTAGGTATTTCGAGTACGACATGGCAGGTACTTCAAGTAATAATATGGTAGGTTCAGATATATTCTGTAGTGTAAAGTATTTAATAATATTATTTTTTACACTTATTATTTTTATTATTAATATAATATTATTATATTTTAGATACTTCCTGATATTCCAGATGATATATCATCATTATCTCCTGTAGAACAACACCTTATAATAAAGGTTTTTCAATTTTTTCTTTATATAACTATTGTCCACAATGAGTAGTATAAAATTACCTATGTATATACATTGTGGAGAGAGTTTCCTATGCAATATTTGCTATATAATCGTTCCTAATGTTATTAAAACAATATTTTTTGTATTTGTTTCAGGAATATATTACCTCCCAATGCTGAATATAAATATAGTATACTGGACTTATGCAAAATTACCAATGGTATTAACATTCGAATTAAAATTAATATCACCACAAAAGAAGGAGCTAAAGAATGGTTGAAATATTTTCAAGAATATACTAAAACAACGTATACTGTTCAGACGACGCGCCCGACAACAAAAACTTTAATAGTGTGGAAGTGTTATTATAAATGCAATCATAATACAAGATCCAAACATGTAAATTCGGTATTTAAACCCAACATAAAAAACACTAATTGTCCATCGAAACTAACTGTGACTATTAGAGCAGTACATAAACGATGGCAGGGGAAAATCGATAAAAATAAACCAGATCCTGAAATGCCATGTATAATTGAATTGACTATAATCACAATCATCCCATCAAAGCGGCCGATACGCTTCGTTTCCGACCAGTATCGGAAGACACCAAAGATCAATTACTCCATTTATACGGAAAAGGATCTCTCCAGTATCGGCTCTCAATAGAGTAAAAAGATTCTGTAGAAGAAGACAATCCAGAAACATTTGATCAAATGTTGGCGGACCGCTATCCATTGTCCAGAGTATCAATTCTGCTATAGATTGTTTATGAAAGAATTTAAAAAACAATACGGTCCAGCCTCATATGCAGAGTCGATTAAATTTCGAAAGACAACATTGTACAAGATTTCAATGCTGGTAACAACAAATGTATTGATGTTAAACAAGATAAAGATTATTTGCTTATCGCAATTTGTACGCCGTTCATGCGAAGGGCACATACATTAGTTCGAGAAGCAAGTGAATTGGTATTTGTGGATTCTACAGGTAATCTCGACCGAGAGGGCCATAGAGTGTTTCAATTGATGACACACACTGAAGCAGGCGGTATCCCATTAGGTGTTCTCATTACTTCTTCAGAATCTATGCCTATTGTTATAACTGGCTTTAAGATGTTGCAAAACCTAATAGGTGAATCAGGATTTTTGGTCGAGGAGCTGACGTTGGTCCTCAAATGTTTATTACAGATGACTGTCAAGGCGAAAAACGAGCTTACGTAATGTATGGCCATCGTCTGTTCAATTTTATGTATATTTCATGTGTTTACATTCTATGTGGAGATGCTCATGTATCAAACCTAATGTTCAAAAAACATAGACAAATGTTATATACAATTGTTTAAAAACATTCTCTACAGTAAATCAAAAGACCAATGTGAACAATTATATCAACAATTAGTGTGCAATATATAGGCTTGTCAGTATCCAAAGTTCATCAAGTATTAAATGACATGTGGATGAGAAGACACGAATGGGCATTGTTCATAGAATGAAACGGGAGCTCTTGTGCGTGGTATTCACACTAATAATTTTCTAGAAGCAGCTATTCGTACGTTGAAAGACAAAGTGCTGGAAAGAACAAAGGCATTCAACGTAGCACAACTTGTATATTTTATTCTTGTACGATTAGATAAATATTATGTACAAAAAATGTTAGACGCCGCGCACAAAAGGAACATAAAAAGAAAAAACCTGTTCACGCCCAACCAACGAAAGATATAAATACGAATATCGTAAAAATTGCTGCAGATCAATATACAGTAGAGTCAGGAACTAGAGATGTTAAATATAAAGTAAACACCACCAACAAGACATGTACTTGTCCCTTGGAGTGACAGGTGCGTATTGTAAGCATCAATTTTGGATTGAGTATAAAAATGGAATGATCACTAGCAATAGAAATCAATCTATGTACTACGAATTAGCAACAGGAAAGAAATCAAAAACACATTGGTTACAACCTCTGTACAGTTGTATACAAAGTGTACCTAATACAATGACAACGTCAAGTGTCGCTGTAACATCCATCGATACAGTATTTGAAGGAAAAGAAAAAATAAATAACAAATAAAGAACAAAGTGAAAGATTGAAATCAGAAGGACGAGAAATTATAGATCGTATTAATGAAAAAATGTTATATTTTTTAAATGTTGCGCCGGATATTGTCGTACCTAGTTTAAAACATATGGAAAAACAATTAAATACAATGAAAACATGTAATGCATTTTGTTCAAATATGATGTGGTTTGGAAAGTACTGCGCCAGTAAAAAGAAAAGGAACTGCAATTCCAGTTCAACCAAGTGCGATATCCAGAAGGAAAACGGAAATAACCGGACGTCGCAAGCATCCAGGAGGAAGACCAGTAACAACAAGTAAAAAGCAGAAAAATGCAAGAAAAAAACCAGCACCTCATAACCTGGAAGAATGCGTAAACACACAACGTAGGTTTAGGAGGGGAACATAGTAAAAAATAATAGAAATAAATAAAAATGTATGTTTTTTATTTTCAATAATGAATTTTACTTACTCTTTATTTACTATACTATATTTATTTTATATATGTGTAAGGTACAATTATAAAAAATATGTAAAAAAATTGTAAATTCTAAAAAAATTGTAAGGGTATGAATTATAAAAAAAATTATAACAAATTTTGAGGATGTCACTACAATAGTAGTCTATTCACAAATATGCGTTTGAATAAAATGGCTTAATTTAAAAAAATTAATTTGTAAGTATTTTATTTGAATAAAATGGCTTAATTTAAAAAAAATTAATTTGTAAGTATTTTATTTGAACTGCTGAAACTATTTCAAATTAAATTTAAGTAGAATAAGATGCGATTAACACAAATAACCCAATTTCCCAAAAATGTGGGATAGGTCACTATTGTGCTGATATCCTCAATTATAAAAAAATGTAAGGTACAATAAAGTAATTTCTGTAATATATGACATTTATGGAAAATATGTAAAATACAGGTTTCATACAGAATATGTAAAAACTGTAAAATATAAAAAAAATGTACAGGTTTCATACAGAATATGTAAAAACTGTAAAATATAAAAAAAATGTAAGAGTATGAATTGTAAATATGTAAAAAATGTAAATTATAAAAAATTTGTAAAGGTACGAATTATAAAAAATTTGTAAATTATAAAAAAAAATATAATATGTAAATGTATTATTGTATTGGAACTACAAAATATATTTTATTCTTTTATATCCATACTTATATTGAATTTATTCGAGAGTAGTTGATATTTAAAAATTAATTTCCATTTTACCTTATGTGAATACTGTATAATGAAAGCTTCTGGTAGTTTTTGATATTGAGACACACATGACCAATGTAACTGGTATATATCTATCAATTGAATACCTGAAAAGTAATGGTGTTTTTGATATAGATTCCCAATCTACTTTACATACTAATTGATTTAGTACATGATCGTGTAATATTTCGACAGTTTCAATATCTTTAATACTGTTATGCGGTAGCTTTTTTTTTAATATATCAATTAAAAAATCATATTGATAAATATTATAGTAGTCAATAAGTCTTTATAATAAGTATTTGTAATATCTTTATAAAATAAATCATACACTAAATGAGATTTTTCTAATCCGTTTAATGAAATTTTGTTTTGCACGATATACAGTACTGTTAAATCTGTTAATATTTTCATATCTTTAAAGATTACACTAAATGTTTAGTTAATAATTTTTTTATATCTTTTATATCTTTTGTATCTATAAAAGTAAAATTTAGTTAATATTTTTTTAAATAATATATAAATGTCCAATCAGTCACAACTAGTTGTTAAGAGTAGAATGGCTCATCGTTATTGGCTTCGTTCTTTATCAGTGGATTATTCTACGTTCTTTGATATTGACCCTATTTCCGGTGTGTCGAAATTTCATCAGGCAGCTGCAAATGGTATCATAAAACAAGTATTGTATGGAATTATTCATGGAGATATCAATTTGCCCGATCGAAATCACTTTACACCTCTCCACCATGCAATTCTTAGCAATGAATATACGAGTGCACAATTATTGATACAACACGGTGCAAAATTAGACACTCAATCGCTAGATGGATCTACTCCCATACATTGTGCGCTTAAAGCAGACGCACAAGATTGTTCCCGACTACTATTGTGTAATGGTGCATCGTTGACAATAAAAGATAATCGAGGCATAACACCAATATATGCTATCCAATATTTATCAGACATGCGACACATATTTATAAAACATACAAACGAAAAGAAAAAAGGATACTCTGATTGGAAATCAGGAAATAAAACAACAAGATACAAGTTTCAATTTTTATTTGTGGATTAATATGTATTTTTGTAATAAAAACAAAGGAACAATAAATTCAGTATTATATTAAATCTTATTTAGTCAGTTTTGTATATATAACATTTATTTTAAAAATCTGAAGAAATAGCTTTCAATTCTATTAAATCAGCTTTCAATTCCTATTAAATCTTCTTTAGTCAGTTTGTATATATAATATTTATTTTAAAAATCTGAAGAAATATCTTTCAATTCCAAAGTTTTTTCAAGTATCTCATGGAGACTAGCTTTCAATTCCAAAGAAATAGCTTTCAATTCCTATTAAATCAGCTTTCAATTCCTATTAAATCTTTTTAGTCAGTTTTGTATATATAATATTTATTTTAAAAATCTGAAGAAATATCTTTCAATTCCAAAGTTTTTTCAAGAATCTCATAAAGACTAGCTTTCAATTCCAAAGTTTTTTCAAAAATCTCATGGAGACCTTTCCAGTGCTTTGAGCTTTTCAGTATCATGTTCAAAGTCTTGTTCTACAAGAATTTGAAGCATTTCATTCAATTTTTGAAAAGATTTCTTCATTACATGGTTGAACTTTTTCCATAAAAAACTCAAATAAGATTTTAGAATTTTTGTGAAAACAAGTCTTCATTTCATGATAACATCTTCTTAGTTCTTGATTTTGGTGTTTTATAAAATTTTTTCAGTATGAATATTTTCATTAATTTTTTGAGCTTGTTCTTCAAGCATCTGAACAGTTTTAGTAGCTTCAGTTTCGTCGTGAAAATATGTCTTCATCATCTGAATGCCTTGTTGTAAAGCTTTTTCAGTGCGAATATTTTCGTTGGTTTTTCGAATTTGTTCTTCTAACTGTTTTGTAAGAATCCAAATCATTGATTCAGATGTTGTATATCATAAATAATGTCTTGTAAGGTTTTTTCAATGTAACTATTTGTGGTTTCTTCTTCAAATTGCTCTTGTTTTTCTACCTGTTCTATAAACATTGAATCGTTTTAGTAGATTTTTGAGTTTGTTCAAGTATCTTTCTCATAAGTTGTTGTCGAAATATTGTACCGAAATCTTCGTTAAAATCATTGATGTAAATGTACAATTCTCTGTCAGGTCAAACGGCAATTCTCTGTCAAGACTGTCGCACGTCTGTACTGGAGACGTCCAGACACACGAATGTCTTTATTCCTTTATTAAACCTATCTACCGTATAACATATGTACGTGTATGAGAACAACATATACAATTTTTATTTTTATAATTCCAAAATGATGTTTTAGAGAATCTGAACAATTTTAGTTACCAGAATTTGGAATCTGAATATTTTTCAATCAATTTTGGAGATTGATCCATTATCGTTTTACTAAATAATTCTTGTGATTTTATACCTAAAACGTAATTCTTTTTTGTAATATATAACATCAGAACTGATACAATCCTTATCGCAATATATACAAACAGTGAAATACCATAAAGAATGGTAAAAAATGCCAATAAAGAATAATTAACAAACACTTAAATACCCATTAAAATTACCAGGTTGGATTGTAACAGATTTCGAATGCAAATTGCGAATTTTCTTTAATAAATAATTTTTTCTTGTCGACCATATTCCTTTACTAACATAACAATATTTTTACCTTCGTTTCTATATCATATTCTCCACTTTCTGCTATAATGGCTTCTAAAATGAGCGGTATACAATAATATGAACTATTTTGTGGAACATGTTCATACTTGAGTAAATGATTTCCTACTTTACAATTAAACGTAACATTGTTCTTTGACTGTAATTTATTTACATTATTTTATATTGAAGTGGATGGGAAAGATTACGTCTTAAGTTATATTTATGATTTAGCCATTTTACTTTTATAGCTGGTACATGAAAAACACGATTATCTTTCATACGCGTCACAACAATACGTTCAATATGACCATTGGAATTTTTGACAAAATTTGTAACTTTCACGTGATCTCCACAAAATAAATTATACTTTTTATTTGTACTAAATATACTATGGGTCATAACGTATGGTAATCCAATAATAATGGGATCACAAACTAATGTTTCATTGGGTAATAAAACGTATTCATGAGTATTTGTAGGAATTCTATCTTTTAATAAACTGCTGGCAAAAAAAGTCAGTAAATTTTATGAAAGTCTTGTTATCAGTAGCACAATACAACACGTCCTCTTCGAATGAAAAAACTGTATCGGGATTTTGAATTATTTCTATTGGAATTGTTCGGAAGGAGACTCCATGTACATATGTTTATAAGGCACATCCATGTTTCGTAACATTTTTTCACGTATATCTAAATTTTTGTCATTTTGATTTCTTTTCTCAATATCTTAGATTGTGTAATCAATAACATTAATTTCCATTGATTAAATGGTTCTATAGTTTTCCAAGCCGCTAATAATCGTAATAAAATATCATCTTGTTTGTTTAAATATCTAAAACAATTAAAATCGTATTGTTTCCTTTATATGTAAGTGAATAGCTTGCCATACTCACGTGGTAACACCTGTCATTTGTTTTAATATATTCGTAAAATAATCATTCGATATACTTTTTAATAATTTATGTAGTTGATATTCCACTATCATAACCAAAGGATTACGTTTTTTGGCATCAAAATGACATAAAGACTGCACTTTTTCATTCAAGACGGCAACAATATCAAATGTACATTTGATACACTCTGATGTCATGCAATTACTTAATTGATTCATCGAAAAATGTGATCTTTGAATTAATGCTACTTGATCAATATTTAGATCGGTAATTGCAGTTGTTGTTATTTGAGCCATTAATAATTGAATATCTCTTCGGCAATTATACGATACATCATACACAGATATTCTTTTATCCAAATTACTCTTTTGAAAAAATTGTAAAATATCCTCTACATTAGCCTGTATATACACAGGTAAATTGTGCGGATTTGTATTTTCTGTAATATGTACACAACGAGATTGAGGTTCACCATGATATTCTACTGCATTTGCAGTTAAAACATCCACATTAGTACATTTAAACCTTTCATATCGGTTATATTAAAACTTTTTATAGAAGACATAATGTCGTTGGGCCTTTGAACACAAGCGTCTTATGTATATCGTCTCCATCGCCCAATTTTCCGTAACGCTCTTCTAACATGCTATCATATATTTAAATCTGTTCTTTTTGGTAGTAATTGACGCCTGTCCATCGCTTTCCTTCCATCGTTTGAGTTTTTTTTTCTCATTTTTCCCCTTATTTATTTGTTTATTCTTTGCACCGTTAATAATTTACGACGTTTTTTTGTTCGCTTTCTTTCTTATGGATTGTAGTTTTTTCGTTTGGCTCCTGGTCTGAACCATCGTAT